>OX439395.1:12709590-13142859 GCA_949319315.1 Zelleria hepariella
ATTTAAGACTAAAATTATCTAAAATCTATTTTAGCTTGTGATGATACGGTTGATCCACTTAAAAATTTGTATCCCCCACTGTTGTGAAGTAATAAACAATTTAAGGTTTTTGGAGTTCTTCTTGTATTGAGGTTACTATAGGTTTTGATTCCCTTGCGAGGTTCGAAATATGCGGAAATGTGCTACACAAACGGCCGTATCTTTTAATTTTGTTAACTTAGAAGCTTGTTTTTTTTAGGCTCCAAGGGACTGTAGACATAGTAAGTATTTTGATATAAATTTCAACTTGATACTGGCACCTGAAGGTGCCACTGGACGCTGCACAAATCATCTCTAAGGTAGATGCAAAGGCCTAAGTATTATAATTTTTATTTAATTTTATGGCAGCTTGCCATAAGGGCGCCAATCGAACAAAAAGGGGTATCCTAGCATGTGGCCGACTCTACTCTACTTGAACATGAATATGAACGTCTCCATTAGTTTCAGGTTTTACGACCTTAAATTGCAAGTGAAATTGGCGGTGAGCACTGAAACTGAAAGAACCCTAAAAAGCGAAGGAACCCGTGATATATATGGCGGAAACCAGTTTATCACCATTGTAGATGGTTATCCGCGTGGAAAACGTTATGTGGCAGCTTCCTTTTTATCTCAGACTACACTATCAGTAAGTCCTTTATAGTCAACTAGCTTTTGCCCGCAACCTTGTCCGCGCAGACTTCATTTGTTTTCTTGTTATTACAATAAAACATAGCCTATAGCAGCAGCTATAATGTAGCTTCCCATTAGTGAAGGAATTTTTAAACTCGGATGAGTAGTTTTGGATATTAGCCCCTACATACATACATACAAACTTTTCCTCTTTGTAATATTAATGTAGATAGCTTTTGCCTGTGACTTTTTCCGTGTGTAATGCAGAGATAATAATAATTAAAAATAAAAGTCGTGTGTTAGATAAAAAATATTCTGTTATACAACGTGTTACAAAATATACTAACTCTTTTTACAGGGTGTAACCTGCTGGTCACCATAATGACAAATCTGCAAAAAAAAGTTGAAAAACACAACTTTTTTTTTATAACCTCAAAATTGAAAAATTTTCAAAACTTTTTTGTTTTTGGATTTAGCTCCAATTAAAAAATATGGTTGTTTGCTTAGCTTTATTTTAATAGCTTCAAGCTGTTAAAACATAGTGAAAGTCTATGGAAACAGTATTTTATAAATACTTTTCTCCCGTGCTGTGACGGGACGTGCTTACATTTTAATTATTTAAAAATCAACGGAACGTCATAGAGCTAAAAAAATATTTTGGTTGTCTTCCCTATCATCAGGTACCATGACCCTGTAAAAAGAGTTAGCATCTTTTGTAACACCTTGTATTTTGATGATATTTAAAAAAATGGTGAAGATTTGATGAAGAGTTTCGGAGATGGAGAACGGATAACTCCTCAACGGACGGCAGTAAATCCCTCGGAATCAGTGCAATAGTTTAATAAACTAAGGCCTTTGCATCTACGTAATGAGATGATTTAATTTTATACAGCGTCCAGTGGCACCTTCACTCACACTAGATGGGTGAAGAGACCACTCGGCGCTGCAGTGCCTGGGACATTGTCTATTGTCTATTGTCTATTGTCTATTGTCTATTGTCTATACAGGGTGTTAAAAGACCGCCAACAGACCCGAAAGGTACATATACTAGACACCAAAACAAAGTACTTTTTCGATAAATTATTGCTGGGAAATGATTTTGGTTTTTTAGGTTATAATTTTGGAAAATATTTTATCACGCAATGGATGTGTAACGCAGAGAACTCATATTGCACAAGCGTTGATATAAACTTTTGTTACCTACGCTCGAGGTGCCGATGTTAAGAATACATTGCGGGTTGCAATTTTAACGTCGTTTTATGCAAGAAATATTCATAGTTTTGATATGGCTTCTTGAGAAGAAATGTTAAGCACTCGATACTGAGTCCATTTCTGCAAAAAAAAAAAATCAACAAGTCCGACTTTGAACCTCATTATCTCGGAAACGGTTGATTTCCCAGGCATAGTTCCTTGGGCAAAAATGTTCGATATGATGAGGACAATATGTGGTTTCCCGCTTTGTTGGCGGTCTTTTAACACCCTGTATATATAAAAATGAATCGCCGTGCATTAGTCTCGCTAAAACTAAGAAACGGCTTGACCGATTTGCATTTTTACTGTTTTGTTTAGTTCACCATAGTTCAGGGTAGGTTTAAAAGCAAAGAAATATGGGAAAAGTTAAAGGATTAGCTGAAAAACGGAAGAAATAAAAATTGGTAATTTTGTATTGGAATCGCCATTTTTGATGCGGAGAGTCAAACTATTTCAGGTGATACGAAGTTCACCGGATCAGCTAGTTTTAGATAGATAGTAGGCTTGCCCAGCACCTATACCATCCTGACAGCTTAGTCGGCGTAGCTAGCCCATAGTTTAATAACGGTGTATCTTTTTCCAGTGAAGTCGGTTTGATAAAAACGATTATGTAATTTTTTGTATTCTACGACTGTGAATAAATATACAGGGCAATTTTTAGGGTTCTGTTATTAAATAGCTTTATTCCTGAAACACGTCAACGTTGAAATGTGATTTCCAACAACTTTTGTTCTAAGACTTTTCTCAAATAAAAGCTCGATGATGGTACTTTTTAATTACTGAACGTTCCATAAACTTAAAAAGTTGGAATTTGTGCCATTTCAGCGCTGCCCGCGCGCGCGCTTTCGTGCCCCTTCACTCTCTACCACGGTTTCAGCCTTTCCGGTTCCTATTTTAAGTCTGTGCCAAAAAATATAAAAAAAACAGTATTGAAAAAAAAATATTGGCCAGACTGGAAAACTGTTTTGAAAGCCCTATGTCCCTGATTAGGCATAAAAGAAACTGATGATGATGATGACTGAAAAAAAAAAATATTGTTATTTGGAAAAATAAAAAAAAAAGTCGTGGAACAAAATGTTGTTGGAAATCACATTTACAGGTTGGGGTGTCTGAGGAATAAAGTTATTTAAAGATTGCCCAGTATATTATACTGAAGGTATTGTCCACCAATCTAGCATTGATAGTGTAGGTAGAGCGACCCAACTCTACAGTGAGATAAACTCCGGGCTTTAGACAGTTCGCTCCACGGGATTGAGTCTTTCAATTGGTTATTCGATTTAGTTGTCCTCTCTCGTTCTCGTTAATCGAATTCTTAATTCGATGTTCGATTCAAGTGGATTTTTGACCCGATTGGGGTGGAAATAATAGTTTTTACTAGGTGAGCGTTGAATTGAGGGTTTGAGGTTTTTTTTTGTTATCGGCTGATATGGTTAGCTAGTAGAATAGTGGCTTTCAATCCTGAGGAGTGTGGATTCGACCCAGGGATCGACCGGCTAAAACGAAGCCGATTACCATTGGCGAAAATCGAAGTTCTATTTATGAAAAATTAACTGGGTGGCAGTAAAATGAACAGGGGGTCGACTGGCTAAAACGAAGCCGATTACCATTGGTGAAATTCGAAGTTCTATTTATGAAAAATTTACTGGGTGGCAGTAAAATTAACAGGGGGTCGACTGGCTAAAACGAAGCCGATTACCATTGGCAAAAATCGAAGTACTATTTATGAAAAAATAACTGGGTGGCAGTAACATGAACAGGGGGTCGACTGGCTAAAACGAAGCCGATCACCATTAGCGAAAATCAAAGTTCGATTTATGAAAAATGTACTGGGTGGCAGTAAAATTAACTGGGTGGCAGTACATTTTTCAAAAATCGAACTTCGATTTTCGCTCATGGTAATCGGCTTCGTCTTAGCCGGTACGTCTTTCGTCAGTTTGTCTTAACCCCCTGGGTGGTAGTTCCTTTTTAAAAAAATCGAACTTTGATTTTCGGCAATGGTAATCGGCTTCGTCTTAGCCGGTAGACCCCCTGTATGCCTAAGTAGTAACAATAAAACTACCCATATCAAATAGGTAGATTACTGCCTGCCAAAATGAAGGAACGTCAAGGTTCAACAAAAGTAACTTGGCGGGAAAGTCCAAATATTCATAGTTTTTTTTTTTACCTAAACTGTAATATTTTTGTTTAGCGATTTTTGTTTCACGACCATAAAATTGTATTATTTTCATTATTCTAAACAACAGAACCCCTCCCTCAAACACTACTTAAGATTTATTATAGTGGCCGAGAACAACAATAATTATTAAGCTGATTAGTTTTTTTTTCTGCTTAAAAAAACTACCTACTTATAAGTTCGTGAAAATCTCAAATTAGCTGACTTTTTGTTAAGAATAATGAAAACAATACTATTTTACTGTCGTGAAACAAAAATCATTGAACAACAATTGCTCAGTTTCTTTTCACGCCACACTACTTTTACTGAGGAAAGTGAAACCCCTTATTTTGTTGTTATGTTTTAATTATTTTTGCAATTTTTGGGAAAATTAACAAAAATTACTTATTTGTAATAGTTTGTGTTATGCAAACTATTTTGTAAATATTGATTTTAGCATACCTGTGTACTTTGAATTAAACGCATTCACTACGGTTATATAACCAAAGTTTAATTGGTAAAATTTCAATAAGCAAGACTAACAGGATCAAAGTTTTAAAAGAAACCCTTTCAGATTTCCTTGAAACAATGTTAACCCTTTGTATTCATAATGTGCCTAATTTATGAGATTTTAAGCCTTCTAATATCACGTAATTCTAATTAGAAAGACGATATTTTATATTCATCTTCACAGACCCTATTTAAAACATTGGACCAACCTATTTAGGTTCTAGCTAGAGAATGAGGTGTCATCTAGACTGTGCAAATACGTAAAATATTCATAAATGATTAAGATATTCCTTTTCACAGTTCCAACTTGGCAGATTACCGTCTTACTTTGCGTTCCAGTTACTTTGGTTTACTTACTTGAGTTTGCGTCTGTTCAATAGGGCTGCAAATTCAAAAATATAGGTACTCATGATTTCTTGAATGAAACACACCGAAAATATTGTCCTAGTTATTGAGCGCGTCAGATAGCTTGAAAACCTGATATTTAGTTGGCTCCACACGTTTCAAACTTATGATTTTGCATCTATGAAGGTATGTGGGCGAGAGGCAGAACACCAATTCGCTGGTCCGATGCCCTAAAGAGGGCAGCAGGTGGATCCATCCAGCACGCATCGCGCCCATGACCGTGATGAGTGGAGAACCATTGTACGATTGATGATATGATATGGTCGCGATCCCCAGAATTGAGGGACCAATCCAGAAGATGGTAATGATTTATACTCGTATTAGGTATCTACAGGGTGCACTCTAAGTCGATAGCGAAACTTTATGTAGGCTGTCTACTGATCAATACAAACAACTTGTACTAGGTGGCGACAAAATTAGAGCGAAAAAAAAAATCTGCTGTTTCATATATTTGGCGCACTACTGAGTCGACGTTTTGTATGGAACAGCTGATATTTTTTTAACTCCATTTTCTTCGCCACCTAGTACAAGTTGTTTGTATTGATCAGTAGATAGCCTACTTAAAGTTTCGCTATCGACTTAGAGTGCACCCTGTAGTGGCAGCTTCAATCTACAGGGTGCACTCTAAGTCGATAGCAGACATGAAACATGACATCATGGTATTTCTTCATTGCAGACATGAAACATGACATCATTGTATTTCAGCCACTTTCATTGCTGTACGTACAGTGTGCTGAAATGCCATGTATCAGTTTCATGTCATCTACAGGGTGCACTCTAAGTCGATAGCGGAACTTTTAGTAGGCTGTCTACTAATTAATACAAACAACTTTTACTCGGTGGCGACAAAAATGGAGCGAAAAAAATATCAGCTGTTTCATACATTTGGCGCAGTACTGAGTCGACCTTTTGTATGGAACAGCTGAAATTTTTTTCACGCCATTTATTTCGCCACCTAGTACAAGTTGTTTGTATTGATCAGTAGACAGTCTACTTAAAGTTCCGCTATCGACTTAAAGTGCACCCAGTAGATGGGTAAAATGACCCCTCGGAGGCTGCTGTGCAGTGCCAGTTTTTGAGTTAACTGGAAATCGAACTAGTGCAATAAGATCTGGGGGCCCATTCTATGTAATCTCGAATACTTTCCTCGGAAAATCTCGAATACGATATTCCCTAAAACCGCGCTTCATCTTAAACCATTCGACAGCCCTGCCCTCACACAAATTTATTTACAATTTTCTTCATGAAATACTTTCGAACAGCTTCGCGAAAATTTATTGGGGGACTTCGCAAAAGTAATTCGGTATGCCCCCCTCTGGTTCCGCGTTTACATTGTGCGCACTGCTGCTGGAGTGTGATGAAGCATTTAGGACAAAGCATCGAAAAAATATTGGGCACAGTGACAGGGAAAACCCAGAAAGGCGTAGTGAAGCAGAAAAACAGTATTTTATTATTTTCTAAATTATTATGCTGTGTAATTTTGAATAGATCTTCGCTTCCTATTGGCTCGCCTTCTTCCATCTAAACTAAACACAATTTCAGACACTTGACATCCATACGGCGTATTACAAAAAGGCACAGTCTCAGACACTTGACATCCATACGGAGAATTACAAAAAGGCTGACATACATATTTTCAGAGGATCGTTAAACTCATGATACAAGCAACTTTTATTGAAAGAGTAAGCGAAGTTCTCACAGTCTACTTGAACAATCCGGCGTTTGTATGTTTGAAAATTAAATTAAAATAAATTTTAAGTTCTAACATGAGCCAAATCGGTCTAGGGGTTGCCGAGATATGGGGTTGTAAAGCTTATATTATTATGCAATGCGCGTGCGCCGCTGAAGCAGATGGTGTTAGCAAAAATTTATAGTACTGCTGAATTTAAGGGCCAACTGCGAAATGTCAAAAAAAACTTAGGTGTTCCATTCTAAAATGTTATACTACTGCAGTTTCTTTGTTAGAGTTGCTTATAATTGATTACTTTTTTGTTTTTTCTAAAGCACTAACCCGTGCTAGGGAATAATTTAAACATTTATAATAAGTTGAAAAAATTCACTCGGGACAGGACTTGAACCCGCAACCTTCCGCATTGGGTGGTGTAGATTAGTGCAAACTAATCACACCAGGTGGCGCCCCCCGTCCAGTTGACGGAGACTAGTTGAAGAAATTCGCATCGACAGTTACTTGACTCGGTAGCTCAATTGGTACAGCGCCTGCACGATATGCGGAAGGTTGCGGGTTCAAGTCCTGTCCCGAGTGAATTTTTTCAACTTATTATAAATGTTTAAATTATAATTGATTAATTTACGCCCTCGACACCCTGTATAGTGTGATTAAGGAGAAGAGGACACGCTCCATATAGGCCTAGTTTCAACTACGTACAACCGACATTCCGTTGGAATATTAGAGTGGCATTAATAGTCGTCAGCTCAAGCTCATCTCAGATAATAAAATCAAGCGAGCTTGAGCTTGACTTTGACATTTGATTAGCCAAGGTCTCAAGTCGGCTAATGTCAATGTCAAGCTCAAGCTAGTGTCTATTAATATGCTGACAGCCACTCAAGCTCGATTGATTAAATTTTCTGATATCACCTACTTGAGCTCGAGATTGAGCTGACGACTATTAATGCCACCCTTAGACCAACTGCATGTAAATGGGTGAAAAAGGAAGACCCGCCTCGAATCACATTCGCATTTTAATACCTTCCCCGAATTTGGAAACAGAATTTGTAAACAAACCCCATTGTATTTTGGTAATTTGGCGCACTCCTACTTCTCAAACAGAAGAGGCTGAAGCAGTATGAAGTGTGAAAATTATTATTTTTACTTTGATAATATAAATAAAAATACTGGAATATTTTGGCTGACTCGCGCTTTGCTTTTTTTATTATTTGTTGACATGCTCAGTAGCACTAAATTGCACCAAGTTTGACGCCGGTATGCTACCATTTTAACTATATAGCAAATCAATAAAAACAATTTTAATTTTGTTATTTTTTTTTGTTAAGTAGTTGTTGAGCGTAGGCAGAGAAATACGAGTATAATTTGGCACCCTTCAGATACGGAATAAAAAAAAACTGTTATTATGTAGTCATAAAACAAAGATACTAAAACAATATTTTTATTTATTAATCAAGATCCTTTCTTAACTTTATACATGTCACAATCAGCCTTACTTATCAAATCCTGTACAGTGGTTCCCTGATCGGGATAGAAAGCAATTCCTATACTCAAAGAACATAACACCTTTTGATCATTTGACAGTACTACTGGTATTTTCATACTGTGGGCTATATTATCCGCTATTCGTCTTGCATCTTTAACATGACGTATGGAGGTAAGTAAGACAGAGAATTCATCTCCACCCCAACGAGCAACCATATCGCCTCCACGCAGTTGTCCACGGATCCTCCCAGCTATTGTCTTCAATACGATATCGCCAGATGCGTGACCGTATGTATCGTTGACTGCTTTGAACCGATTACAATCTATAAATAGCACAGCTAGTTTCCTTCCTTCAGGGACATCTCTTAAGGCTCTCGAAAGGCGACCTTCGAAGTGGCTGCGGTTGTGTAGACCAGTAAGGCTGTCTCGAGTTGCTTGATAAGTCAAATTGTATATATCCTGTTTCAGTTTCTTGTTTTCTTGGAGAAGTGTCTCGATGTGGGCGTTCAATTCTTGAAGGTCAGTGTCGGGTGTTAAATTTAATGGTTCATGGAGGTCCATTGTGCATCTTTTGCTTGCTTGTATCATTGTTGCTGTTTTATTAAGAACATTACGTAGTTTGTAGAGGAATAAAATGAATACAGATATCATTATCATTATTAAATGGGCCACAAGGTCAAGGCTTCTTTGGTTGCAAACACATATCTGATATAAATATTATTCTTCGTTTTCATTGCTTGCTAACAACCTGATAACATTTTAGTTACGATTTTCATTCAAATTTTCTCCATTAAGTGAGTCCATGCCTTTACTATACTTAAAGATACTGCAACAATTATACTGATGGTCATGTTGATTAGTAAAAAGGCCATGATGGTAAATGTAGGTTAACAGGATTCCAAAACCAACAATGATGAGAGGCGATACAAATTCTGATCGCATCTTGCAATCGACCTGCGTATTTTAATAAAGTCCAGGAACAAGGTATTGTCCAGAATTAAATACAACTTCACAGCAAAAAGTTTGTGTTTTAGAACTATTGGGTCACGTTATCACTTGTTTATTATTTTTGATTTTGTCGCTTTGGTTTTGATTTTATTAAAAGTTAAATTCCGCACTTATACCACATTCTTTTAGCCGTGTTTAACTGTCTACTCTAGTATCGTATCTCTTCCAACTGAGATGGACTTCTGACAATCTGCACTTGCCCGGTCATTAGCGGTGAATACCCAAGAATTATCTACCTCCGGGTCTTTTTTGACAATTTGGGATGACGCATTTTTGGGCATGATGGCTTTTTGTAACTATAAGGACAATTTTATGGGCATCCTGCCGTATAAGCGAACCAAAATATGGAAATTGACATTGAAAATATTGACATTGACAGATAACATTTTAATGGCGGCTGCATATCAAGATTCATTAGCTTCTCTGAAGTAGACATCTTCTATGAAGTAATTAAAAAAAACTAAGGCCTTGTTTGCTTCTACGTAATGAGATGATTTATACAGCGTCCAGTGGCATCTTCACTCACACTGGATGGGTGAAGAGACCACTCGGCGCTGCAGCGCCTGGTACATTATCCCTGGGGGTCTACTGGCTAAGACGAAGCCGATTACCATTGGCGAAAATCGAAGATCGATATTTGAAAAATGTGCTGCCACGCAGTTCATTTTACTGCCACCCAGTAAATTTTTCATAAATCGAACTTCGATTTTCGCCAATAAATGGTAATCGGCTTCGTCTTAGCCGGTAGACCCCCAAGGTGCTTATACACTCAGTTGTTTTGTTCGTTTTTCTGTGTCAACTTCATTACATATAAACAAATAACTTTTTATAATTTTAAAAGTTGCCAGACATTGATACCAAAAGTTTAGTAGGTAATATTAATAATTAAGAACGTGCTTACCAAGTTGGTTCATCGTTGCACTTTTTCCAAACAATCCCATCGGATAACTTATCTATCACCTTTGATTACACACACACTTTTAAAAAATCTTGGTTCATCACTATTAGATATCACAGATTAACAAATACTGTAGATATTCACAAATAACAGAACCTACCTAAAATAAAAGCCATAATTTAAACAGTTGCGTCAGAGTTGCGTCATTTGTTGCCTCCAAAACCGATATTTTAAATTGGGACAGCATATCCACTCTCTCTTTCTCGACATGAGATATTGAGCGATAGACTAAATAACTCTATCACATATACGGACACGTCACCTTAAGGCATAAATAACAATAGGAAGATCAAGAGACTACGTGCGGGAGTCCGTGTATGTGTGAAGTTCGATGGGCAAAGCAAAGCAGGTGATATTCTAAAAGAAAAGGACGACTAATATAAGTAAGAGGGAGAAACACATCGTCGGACGCATGCAACTTATCATACTCGTAGGTAAATTAATTTTATTTGAAGGGAAATCCCGGGCCGTAGACAAGCAAGCGCAAGCGCAAGCAAATTACGTTTCGTTTTGTGCAAACAAAATCAAGTTCTTAACTTGTAAAAAATGTGTCATTGAGCCATCTTTATAAACTGATTTAACTTTACTTTACAAATCAACTGGCTGGCTTTATTAATAATCTGTTTATTCGTAGGGTGGTATTTGCGCACTATCGCAACCAATGCAAAACAAATTACATGTTCTTTTTAGCGCTAAATCGAAGGGGGCTGCCGAGATATGGGGCCGCGAGTTCACAGTTCAGGGCGAACCAATAGTATACGTTAGGTATAGAATGCTAAACCATTTCTAATGAAAACAAGCTTCAGACATAAAAGTTTTATGCTCTTTTACAGTGGAGTTTAACGACCTAGGAAAGCAGCGCTGCATTGGGTGACGTCGACAACAAACATTCGTGTTTTTCGCCATTTTTATTACTCTCTGCAAGCTCCATGTTGCAGTTACTTGCGATTTGCTTCAATTTCCCAGCACCGGCTTAAAAACTGGGAAGTGCATGTCGGTCTCTCGCGCTGAGGGTCCCGTTTTCCATCAAACATTAAGGTTGTACTGACCTTCGTGCCTTGTTGTGGACCGTTTTCAATATTTGTTGTAAGTGTAGTAAGTGTGTTAGTGTTATCATAGTTTTTTTTGTTGTTTACTTTTTAGTTTATTATCCTTGGTTTCAAAGACACTGATTTGATGACTTGACTATTTTTTCGTTATTTGTTGTTATACTATAAAGTGAGCCCTATATAATCATACCAAGTTTGATGCTTGTATGTTTTACCGTTTTTGCGACAGAGCAAAAAGTTTAAAAATATATTTTTTGTTTGTGGACACCCATAATTTTACTTTTTTTAATTATTATTTGTTGGTTAATCTGCAAAAATAACACATAATCTGTGAAAATTTCAACTGACTACCTATTACGGTTCCAAAGTTAGGACAGACAGACGGACAGACAGATAGACAAACAGACAGCCGAGGTAGACTAATAGAGTTCCGTTTGGCACCCTTCGGGTACGGAACCCTAAAAAGATAAAGTACTTGTTTGTTATACAACATTTTTTTTTACATCTTTGTTTTTTTTCTACATGTTAGGTACGTTTTTAGAGATACAATCCTAGGCAGTACGAAGTCAAACGGACAGAGAGCGAAGGCTGAACAATAGGTTCCCATTTGGCACCCTTTGGCTACGGAACGCTAACAATTTAGCTTTCGTTAAGGTTTTCTCGGAAATTGTTTTGTACTTAGAGCAGCAGTTTTGATATTGTACGTGTAGAATGACATCAAAGCGTTTTTAAATTCGGTCGTTACGGACCGGAGAGAAGTTTTCGTTAGTAGCGTAGCTAACGCTCTGGCGCTATACCCGCATAAAAGTGGTAATTTTAGATGCACTGATATGTTGATTATCTTTTGCGCATGCTGTCACTATAATAAATCCAAAGTAGACAAAATGACATCGTAAGGCGCGCAACATCAGCCACTGATGATGATACTACATGTAGACCACGACCGCTCTGACAAGAGTGCAACGACGAAGAAGAAGAAGACAAAATGAGGGACAAATTAAATGAAAAATAAAAAAACTATATCCAATCATGGCTATTAAACTTTCAGCATGTTTGTTATCAAATTCGGCTATTAAGGTGAAAACCTAGACACAACTAGCGCCGCCAATGGAAAAAAATAACATATCTTCTTTTTGGATGCGTTTTTTACTAAAATCTCTTCATTACGTTATACGCGAGGTTTAACTATTTTTAGGACCTAAGGTTTAGATTCCTACGTTTATAACCTACGAATAAAATCTATAAAATATTTTATTCGCAGGTTCTAGGATCTGGAATCTAAACCTTAGGTCCTAAAAATAATTAAGCCTCGCGTCGATAACCTAATGAAGAGTTTGTAGCAAAAAACGCATCCAAAAAGAAGATTTGTTTTTTTTTCCATTGGCGGCGCAAGTTGTGCCTAGTTTAGGGCCTTAAAATGTAAAAAACTGTGAAAATTTTGAATTTCCCGCCACGTTGCTATCGTCAAACCTTATAAATTAACTTTGGCAGCCGTATTCCGGTTTTTCTACGGCCACACCTATAAGCGCCATCTATAAAATGCTTTGTGAATTTGTGCTGAAAAGGGCTCATTGGAAATGAAAACCTAAGTAAGGGGTTTTTTAAATTCTGAATTTAGTAGTTATTTGTCCAATCAGTTACATTCTCCTTTGCGGCCTTAATTTTCCAATCTTAGGTTGGCATTATTAGTCGTTATCTCAAGCTCGAGCTCAAGTAGGTGATCTCAGAAAACAAAATCACCCCTTAGCTAATGTCAATGTCAAGCTCAAGCTTTGAGTTTGAGCTTGAGTAGCTGTCATCAGCATAAATTAATAGACAATAGTTTGAGCTTGAAATTTACACTAGGCAAGGTCTAGAGTCGGCGATTTTGTTTTCTGAGTTCACCTACTTGAGCTCGAGCTTGAGTTGACGGCTATTAATGCCACCCTTAGCTCTTTGCCGCAGCTCCGTTCTGCCAACTTCCCGCAAAGAGTCGTGTGCTGAATAGCATAGTTCATTATACGGTTGTTTTAAGAACTGGCAGCGGAACGGTCTGCCGCTGTGGTCGTTATTAGATATTCTTTTTGGCTAGTTACTGCACAGAGAGACAAACGAGGACGGGTAATGCACACTAGCGCCACCATAAAACATACAAGGTGTTACAAGATATTTTAACTCTCTTTAGCAATAGCATACAACCTAAATATTAATTTTGTTCTATAATGTTTCTTTGAGTTTTAAATTAATGAAATGTGAACGTTGTGGCCGGAGAAAAGTTTTTTTTTTTAAATCTAAATAATATTTTCTTAGGTTTGCACGAGCACTATACATAATTTAAACACAGATTTTAACGGATTTAACACTCGTTTTATTAACTATTTAAATTTTCCGTAAAAAGTTAATAAAACGAGTGTTAAATCCGTTAAAATCTGTGTTTAAATTATAAAATCTAAATGTCAAAATGGCGGCTTACGACTAAAAGCTATTTATTCCAGACGCATTTTGTGTATTTATTGAATAAAACAGCCTTACCTTTGAATAAACATTGCAAAGTATTTAAAATCAAAGCATTACTATGCGAATTCGAAGAGAAATTAATTGTAAAACTTTTTCATTTTGATCGCAATAGCGTCAAGGGTAACCCCCCTGGACTGAGTACGAAAACAGTAGATAAATAAATATGCCTAAAGGGATTTTGATAGAGGTTGGGTTATGTGACTCGGCTTTGACCTACTGCAAAGTCAACGCAGTTATTGAAGCAGTGGGTGGGCATTGATCAGTGAGGCATCGATTGTCGTAAATTGAAAACCATTTCGAGGAATAGGGATACTGATTACTAATAGGGGTTTAAATAAGTAAAATTGAAACGGATTATTAATATTTATCGCCAAAAATGTTTACTTCATTTTTCTTTCAATGACGTCATCATAGCCTCTAATGCGGTAGTTCTGTTGCCTACAAATATTTAAAAAAATACATTCGTCAACAACAACTGTCAAAAGTGTCAAATAACTGAGAAAATAACCTTCTTGTTGACTTGACACGGACATTTGTCAAACGTCAACATATTTTTATTTTTTAAAAGCATGAATGAATGCAATGAGCTTAATACATAATGCCAGTGGTGACGTCATACACGAAACTTTTAGAAATTTTAAACAATTAATAAAAAAATATTTACATAATAAATTAAGAAAATATTCAAATTAGTTTCTTATTCTCTTATTTCTATATTTTCGATTTACAGAATAAAAAATAGGATCTGACGATGGCCATTATGGCCTTCCTTACTATTATTCTCGCAATATCGGGCGCCACATCGCACGAGCGCTTTGAGAAGGCCGGGAGTGACCGCACGTCGCGGTTATTATAGAACAAATTGAACACGGTAATTTATGTTTTTTTTTCGTTGAAATGTAACTTCAACTGTTTCAAGCGTTACACAAACTATCGTCCCTGAGTCGGGTGTAAATAACCAAAACAACGCCCTGTATATGGTAGTAAAATGGACAAAGCTTTTGTCAATTAGGCCTCCTCATCCCTCAATTACCCAAAATTAGGGCATGCTAAGCAAACACGTCGCGTATCGTGATGTTGAATTTTGTATTAGCGTCGTCAAGGCAACCGAGCCGCCGACATGTTTTATCTAAATCGCATCCATTGGATCGTCGTTTCCCGCGCTCTCCTTGCAGATTGCGTGGCGGAATAAAATAGAACAAAAGTCACGCTCTACGAAAACTAAAAACTGGTAGCGACACCTGTCGGGCGCTCAGGAAACAGAGACTAGCTGTCAATGCTACTCGCTACAATCCTGCATCGCGCTAGCAAAACATCTACCGTAGCTAATATAAATACAGGTAAGTATGAAGACTTTAATAGACAATTGCCCTTATTCGCTTAACATCCACTCAGTATAGTTTACGATAGTAAGAAGTATTATTAATAAGAAGTATTTATTTTCCAGTAATATAGGTTCTTCGGAAAGCGGTGGGCTTAATCTACTTTCTTAAGCTAGGCGTCCATGCGGCGGATCGGACTGGGGCGGGCCACAACGTAAAAATCCGCTGCCTGTATTTATAAATGAAACAGCGTCCACTACTATTTGCGGGACTATTTGCGCTACGGCCCGCTTTGCCCCGATCCGCTGCTAGTGGACGCCAGCCTTTACAGTGACATCTCAATCCCACATAGAAGCTTGGTTGTGGCTCATTCAGCCCCAGTATTATCTTAAATATTCACCATAAAAATAACGGTTTCTAAATGTCAAAAGAAATATCTGGGGGCACGGCAGTGCCCCCGCCAGGTCGAGCGCGAAGCAAACACTGCCGTACCATCCTTTACTGGAACCATTTCGCCGCATTTTCAGGCCCCTATTTGAGAACCTCTGGATAAGACCAGAACGCAGAAATTTTTGTCATCTAGTAAGCTATAATCACATACTTAAAATCCAAAATTTCAAGTCTGTAGGTCATTTAGTTCTGAAGTTAAGCGAAAGCAAAGTTTCGCATTTATGACACACACTCACTCACTCACTCACTCACTCACTCACTCACTCACTCACTCATGATCATCATAATAGAACTAGTACTTCCCGTAAACTCAGAGAGCTGAAATTTGGTACAGAGTTAGGGTTGAATGGCCACATAAAGGGAAAACTATAAAAACTAGGATAATCGAAGATCTGGAGTACCTGGTGACCCTGATTAGAAAACACAAGAGCCCTAATAGAACTAGTACTTCCCATAAACTCAGAGAGCTGAAATTTGGTACAGAGTTAAGGTTTAATTGGCACATAAAGGGAAAACTATAAAAACTAGGATAATCGAAGATCTGGAGTACCTGGTGACCCTGATTAGAAAACACAAGAGCCCTAATAGAACTAGTACTTCCCATAAACTCAGAGAGCTGAAATTTGGTACAGAGTTAGGGTTTAATGGGCACATAAAGGGACAACTATAAAAACTAGGATAATCGAAGATCTGGAGTACCTGGTGACCCTGATTAGAAAACACAAGAGCCCTAATTGAACTAGTACTTCCCATAAACTCAGAGAGCTGAAATTTGGTACAGAGATAGGGTTTAATGGGCACATAAAGGGACAACTATAAAAACTAGGATAATCGAAGATCTGGAGTACCTGGTGACCCTGATTAGAAAACACAAGAGCCCTAATAGAACTAGTACTTCCCATAAACTCAGAGAGCTGAAATTTGGTAAAGAGTTAAGGTTTAATGGGCACATAAAGGGAAAACTATAAAAACTAGGATAATCGAAAATCTGGAGTACCTGGTGACCCTGATTAGAAAACACAAGAGCCCTAATAGAACTAGTACTTCCCATAAACTCAGAGAGCTGAAATTTGGTACAGAGTTAGGGTTTAATGGGCATATAAAGGGACAACTATAAAAACTAGGATAATCGAAGATCTGGAGTACCTGGTGACCCTGATTAGAAAACACAAGAGCCCTAATAGAACTAGTACTTCCCATAAACTCAGAGAGCTGAAATTTGGTACAGAGTTAGGGTTTAATGGCCACATAAAGGGAAAACTATAAAAACTAGGATAATCGAAGATCTGGAGTACCTGGTGACCCTGATTAGAAAACACAAAAGCCCAACCAAACTATTATAGATCGACATATACCGCCCTTACAAAAAATATTCAACTTGGTGGGCCGCTTCATTTGATGTTAAAAATCTAAGGTCTGAAGTATCTGATGAAGAACCCTCGGCTGGTATCAGCTATATTAGAGATATTATGGTAATGCCCCTTCTACTATTGGTACATAAAATAATCGACTGTCATTGCAAAAATCCAGCGTAGTGGGACACATCTTCATTTAATCTAGCCTATAGCGTCCCACTAGTTGTTCGCTCCGAACTATGAGCTCGCGACCTCAGTTACAGATGTATAACTTTGCTTACGCCATTCGCGCAGGCGCCCGCGCGTTTTGCATTTAAACTATACAACCCCATATCTCGGCAACCCATCGACCGATTTGGCTCATGTTCGAATTTAAAAATTATTTTAATTTAGTTTACCCGCCTACCAAATTTCATAACGATCCGACCAAATTTACTCAAGTTATCGTCGAACAAACATTCATACATACAAACATACATACATACAAACGCCGGATTGTTCCAGCAGACTCGGAGGACTTCGCTCGCTTCGCTCGCTCGTTCAACATGAAATAGTCGGACAATTAACTTTATTCTGCTCGAACATTACACAAATTTAAAAACTGTGTCAAATAAGAAAATCTAATAAAATTTATCAATATGCCCTCGTTTCTACAAAAAGAAGTGAAATCCCACCAAAAACATTCTGTAAAAACTAGCCAGGTCTCGATGGATCTGCTTGTTTATCTCTAAAAAAGTAATGAAATCTAGACAAAGTCGTGCCAAGTCTAAGGTTCCTTACTGCGATTTCTTTATTATTATAGTTAATGTTGTGAGACTTGGCTGTTGAAGGGTACACAAGGGTACAAAACCAGGTGCTCCATGACACCATTGCACCAATCTGTCGCCAGAACCGCTTGTGTACCCTTCAACGGCCAAGTCTCACAACATTAACTATAATAATAAAGAAATCGCAGTAAGGAACCTTAGACTTGGCACGACTTTGTCTAGATTTCATTACTTTTTTAGAGATAAACAAGCAGATCCATCGAGACCTGGCTAGTTTTTACAGAATGTTTTTGGTGGGATTGTTTTTTTCAATAAGGGCTATTTTCGAGTGTTTTGACGCTCAACGCTTGAGTGGATTTTTTATAGAACAGAGGCACTGTTCACAGCGATAAAGTGATACTTCTGCAGAGTTCTGTGCACGTTCGTGCTATCCTCAAGATAGCAACAGGACCGATATTGAATACTGATGTCGGTAAGACCGTCTCGTATACAATGGCCTTTATATCCGTGTCTACAGCGTGTGTGTACGCTGTTCTACATTTTTTGCGTCTCAAAGGAGTATTTTTGTGTCGTAAACCTTCAAAAAATTTTGCCCAAATTAATGTCACAGGCCCATGTGGCCATACTGATAGCCAACATCATATAAAAGATAGCATAACTGAAACCTTTTGTTGGATAACCAGGTTCCAAGCAAGAGCAAAAAAGCAAAGACAAAGGCCCGGTTTCTGAGTTGAGAATTTTGCTAAGCAAATACTTTACTATCGCTCTGTCACGCTCTTTTGTGAGAAATCTGCAGAGACAGGACGATACTTACCCATTTGCTTAGCGAATTTCTCAATTAAGAAACTGGCAGTAAGGCCCGGTTTCTGAATTGAGAATTTCACTAACCAAATGCTGTATCGTTCTGTCTCTGAAGATGTCACACAAGAGAATGTGACAGAACGATACTTAAGCATTTGGTTAGTGAAAATCTCAATTCAGAAACTGGGCCTAAAACAGACTGTCACGAACTCAGGATACTAATACTAGACTTTGTGGGCCTGACGTGGGACAGTATAGGTAGAAGAGGAATAAAACACACAGCTTGGTGCCAAATTGATTAGTAAAATTTATTTAGCGACTTAAAAAAGGGGGAGGTACTCAATTCGACCCATATTTTTATTTTTCATGTTCGTTAGCACAGAACTTTTTTCTAAATGGACCCATTTTGATGATTCTTTTTAGAGTATATTTCCCATAAATATGGTCCCATAAATAAATTGTGAAGATCTTATGAAGAACTTCGGAGATGGAGAACGGAACTCTTCAACGGACCGCAGCAAATGTGCAATTTTCACCAGTGAGCGACATCTTTATTTTATTTACTTGTGCTACTAGGTATATCCAAATATCACATGATGAAACTAAAGTAATGGGACGACATAATTATCCCTCTAAATAAGTCCGTGAGTGACTGATTAATCCTTCAAAATCTCGTTCGCAACGCTGCATCTCCAGTTGGCATATCACTGCAATGTCGCCGAAGCATTAAACATTTGTGCAGTTTGTCTTTAGAGTGACAAAGGCAGGTGCACAGGTATTTAATACCTGGAAGATTGAGAAGCCTGACAGATCAGAAACGTGACTCTTCCGCGGCGCAAAAAGACTCCTGCGGCGTGGAATATGACGCAACTCTAACACTACGTTACGAGATAATAGAGCACTTAGAGGAAATTGGTGCACCAAAAAACCATAGACAACATAGGTACAGTCGCCCACAGTCTCAGATACCCTTTTTGTTCGATTGGCGCCCTTATGCCGCGCGCGATAAGGGCTGCCATGGGGTATCTGAGATTGTGGCCGACCGTACATAAAGATTAGTGAAATGAGTTTCTTTCTTTGCAAGTGACATATGAGTCAAGTGTTCTTTTATTTCTTTTTATACACTTTAAGGCGTCGCGTTTAAATTTCGAAGCGTGCAAAAATTACTTTTGCCTCATCGTATGATACTTGTAACAGCATACTTTCCGAGCCTGGGCGATGAAAAATATTGTCATGGGATTCTAACGCGTTGCTATGACGTGAACTAAGATACAAGGTCTTCTGAAGTGGATGTTCTAAGTGGCTGTGACTCAGTACTTCCGCGTTACACCTGGCGAGCTATTCTGGCGATGGCAGCGGTGGCTCGTTATTTATAGAGCGGGGAGTTGAGTGATCGGTCTTCGGTCGTGTCGTCACAATACAAGGTGTTACAAATGTACGTAACTTTGAAATAAATTAAATCGTAGGTACATGCCCGCACCGGGAATCGATCTTGGATCTCTCGCTTCCGAGTCTATTGTTCTACCACTAGGCAACCACCGCGTCCTAGTTTAAATTATTTTAAAAAAATAAAAGGTTGGTTAGTGACGTACAGTCGGCCACAGTCTCAGATACCCCTTTTTGGTCGATTGGCGCCCTTATGCCGCGCGCGATAAGAGCTGCCATGGGGTATCTGATATTGTGGCCGACCGTACACATGACAGCCCGTCGTCCCTTACACGCTAGCACTCTATTCGGTTACTTTACGGGCAACTTTACAAAAAAAGTGTACAGTCGGGCGTTAAAAGGTAACACACACCTTTTACCTATCACCACCCAAAAGGCTTCAAAAACACACCCAAAAGGCTTAAAAAATTCTAAGGAGCAGCTTCTAAATAGCACAACAAGGTGTTAGATAAGCAGTTTCTTGAGGACAAAGTAAACATAACTTGATAGCGAAATAATAAACAATCTCATCAAATGTATACCTACTATACGTCAAACTCGTGTATGACGGTACAAAGTTAGCCGTAACACGAAGACTCTAGCAGACAATAATACAATTTGTCGCTAGTAGAAGTTGCCAGACTTAACCGCGCTGCAAGATGATATCTGTGTGAATTAGGAAGCTGCTACACTAGTGAGAAAAAAAAGCCGTCGTCTTAAATAACTTTACTAGTGGTTCGCCCCGAACTATGAACTCGCGACCGTTAACCCAGTAACCCCTCGACCGATTTGGCTCATGTACGAACTTAAAAATTGTCTTACATACACTTCTCGTTCTAGGATTTATTACAAGATTTTTCCCGTTTGCTTTAATAACTAGTGGTTCGCCCCGAACTATGAACTCGCGACCCCATATCTCAGCAACCCCTCGACCGATTTGGCTCATGTTCGAACTTAAAAATTATCTTACATACACTTCTCGTTCTAGGATTTCTTACAAGATTTTTCCTTTCTGTATGCAACTGAGCGCAATTTTATTATTCTGTGAGAAAATTGCGCTCAGTTGCTGGTCCTAAAAATCGGTTTATTTGCTGGAAAATAGCTCTTATCCCGCAAAATAAACTATTTTCCCTATTTTCGAGCGGTTTCTTTTACAGAATAAACAAAATTGAGTTTTTACCACTTATTTTTACAGATTTCAGACAGAAGCTCGAAACGAAAATAAAACACTGTGGCACCTTTGGATTTATACATTCGGTAAAATGCAGTCCTTTCAATGTAACTGTACCCTATTGTGTAACTTAGTTTTATTTCACTTCGGCTCTCGTAATAAGGTAACACAATTAGGTTCTGTTGTGAGAACCGTATTAAGAATATTCGATACCTTTGGGTAGAAAGGTCGTAAAAGCCAAAATAGCAACTTTACAGGACGAGCAAAAAACGAAAATAAAAAACTTAAAAAAATCATAACTTTTCCATTTTTAAAGTCACATTGATCCGGATTATTGAGAAAAGCTTGTGTTTGTTTATATTTTATGTAGGGTAATGAAAATTTATGTAAAATCCTTTGGTTTAGAAGTTAGGGTGGATTTACGCCCCACAATTTTGTATCAAATTGCTTTTACACCTCTCTACGAAGCAGTGCTTTGGGGTGTAACAACCAACATATATTTTTTTATTTTGGCGTATAAACCAATACTTTCAAAATAAAAGGTCTTAACGCTTAAAACTGTATTTTTTTGTGTGACAACAAAGGTTGTAAAACCCATTATAATTCGATTTTCAATAGCCAGATGGTGTATTTGACCAATAACTCATACTGAATTAGTTTAATTTTCAAATGATTCTTTGGAATAGTATTTATAAATCTGGCAACTCTAAGGAAAATAAATTTTAAACTTAATTTATACAGGCAAAATTTACTTTGTGCCTACCTACCGTTATTTCCTATGTAGGTAATATTGAATAAAAAATTAATAAATGTATGAACCAACAGCTACACAATACAACAAGCTGTTAAAGAAGAAAATTATCTTACACTTTAGTTTCTCTAAAAGTTATGGGATTTTTAAGACTAAGTAAAACAAAAATTCAGTGATAATGACTATTGCTTTTAAAAAAAAGGAAACCAATCAACAGAATTAAGGAAAACATTTTAAACCTTTCAATAATAAAGATTATAAGCATTATGTAATTTAAAAAGAAATAAATCAACACAAAAAGATAACATTATAAAGGGCTCCAAACTGTAAGTTTTTGAACTTCCCTTTCAATGATGGCATGCATGGAATTAACGGGCATATAATTATGTCCGGGAAATATTGTATTAGTATCGTTTCCAAGCTTTTGGATTGCTTAAGAAAGTAGTTTATACAAGGCTCGGTGGCGCGGGAACTACCAGGTTGGCTGTCGAGGTCCAGGTAAGACATTTCAGTTGGTGGCGCAGAGACTGAGGCTGTGGGCTTGGTGGCGCGGGAACTACCAGGTTGGCATAAGAGGTCCAGGTAAGTCCTTTTAGTGCATGGCACTGGCACAGACACTGAGGCTGCAGGCTTGGTGGCGCGAGAACTACCAAGTAGGCAGTCGAGGTCCAGGGGCCTTAGACTGTAACGCAATGGTGCGCAATGGCCGTTACATGCGTTACGCCATGGCGTGTCGATGGCGTCCCACACGTCCGAGCACAAGGACAAAACCGGGGTTTCCTCTATTTTCTCCTACAACCAGAGAACTAATCCTCTCGAATTTGAATCAGAATATTCTTTGCTGTACTAAACATTAAGAGGACCGACATTAACAAATCGTAATTACGTAATACAGGCTAAGGCCTCAGGTAAGACGTTTCAGTGGGTGGCACAGACACTGAGGCTGCAGGCTTGGTGGAGAACTACCAGGTTGACAGTCGAGGTCCAGGTTAGAACTTTCAGTGGATGGCGCTGGCGCAGAGACTAAGGCTGAAGGCTCGGTGGCGCGGAAACTACCAGGTTCAGAGTCGAGGTCCACGTAAGACATTTCAGCGGGTGGCGCAGAGAATGGGGCTGCAGGCTCGGTGGCGTGGAAATAAGCAGGTAGCTAGCAGTTGTGGCTTAGATTTAGCTTTACTGGCGTGCATTGTCACAAGGTATATGGGTGTTTTATAACTTCGACAGCAATAATGGTCATTTTACTTTGATCTCTTTTAGTTTTCTTCAATGGGCTATTCTGCGGTATGAGGTCAACCAAATTGTCTCCAAAGAATGAAGTGTTTGATCGAGAAGTACGGTAATCTTAGAAGTATTGAATTCGCCATCGCTATTTTTTTATTGAACGAGCGAGCGAAGCGAGCGAAGTTCTCCGAGTCTACTGGAACAATCCGGCGTTTGTATGTATGTATGTATGTATGTATGTATGTATGTATGTATGTATGTATGTATGTATGTATGTATGTATGAATGTTCGTTCGACGATAACTTGAGTAAATTTAGTCGGATCGTCATGAAATTTGGTAGGCAGGTAAATGAGGCCAAGAGAATTTTTAAGTTCGAAGTCGAGGGGTTGCTGAGATATGGGGTTGTTAATTTTATATGGGGTCGCGAGTTCATAGTTCGGGGCGAACCACTAGTTTTACTTGGCTGGGTTGGTCTACTGTATTTTATAATAATAATATCATTGCTCGAAACCCATAATAATTATTAAAGGGTTATAAAAAAACCGCACAGTTGCTATTCTTCTTTTTGAAACATATAACAATGTTTTTTTTTATAAAAACAAATATTATTTTTCGTAATAAAAAAAACTATAAACCTGAATGGGGACAATATTGTGTTAATGAAAAAAAAAAACTGTTTTACAAAAATAACTACGCACCGAATCAAAATCTTCTTAAAATAAACAATATGGTAAAGGACTTGCAGCCCAAGTACTTTATAACTCGATCCCAATCTAGTTTAGGTAGATTAATCACGTAATCTCAACAAAAAGATAAATTATAGATATTTTCAATATTTTAAACAACATTAATTGTTACAACTTCATCATCATCATCAATTCCTGTTATAAAGGTAAAACTTACAAGCGTTGAGTCGTAAAAGACACTAATAGCATTTAATTATGTTAAAATCTTTCATTCATAGGGCGTAAAAGCCACCTCTCCTTGGACAGTGGGTTATTAAAACAACAATAAAAATCAAAATAATAACTCAAGTTACGTTGGTTTACTATTACTGGTTGGTCGTTGGTTTGCTTTTCGTTGGTTGTTTGGTATTACCTCGAAAAATAATAATTAATCATTGCATTAAAGTCATTAATTGTATGGCACAAGAGCTAAATTTCAATGGCTTGATTGCAGAAAAAAGTAAAACCAACAAACAAGCTAACACCCATGTTGGTCGAATCTACCTATGAGTGAGTATTTACTATTCTGTGCCTGATGAAGCTGCTTAATATCAATGTTCTCGGATGTAAAACTATGCCTCCGTTCATTTATCATATGTGCAAGGGGCGTAATTCCTAGTTTTTATTTTCATTTCAAAGATTCCAAGGGTGTAAAAGCCAAATTACATTTATTATACTTACAAAAAACGGTGTAAATGCAAACTATTAACAACGTGTCCTTTTACGACCTAACAAACAAAAACAAATAAGCTAATACACCAAAACGAATTCAAAAGTATGATCAAACCTGTAACATACGTCAAAATTTACAGGATTATCTAAAAATTTTCGGGGTAGTAAAAGCCACTTTTTTGCGAATATCGATACATTGACTATACCACTCGATAGAGAAAAAAAAACTGAACAAAACTGCATTGTTAAGTCATTTTGGCCAAAAATGGCTTTTACGACCTTTCTACCCCAAGGTATCGAATTATTTTGCAACATGTTTGCAATAATAAAGCGAGTGAAATTTGATTTTCCATTTTCTAAGATGTTGCGACTTACAGAACCTAAGTAAGTAAAAAGTTTATTCGCTTGCTTGGCAATGGTTTATACAAGGTGTAACAAACGATCCTATTTTTTTTTTTTGTTGCTCTATGATCTTTCGTTGATTTTAAATTAATAAAATGTGAACGCTGTGACTGGAGACAAGTATTTTTAAATATCGTTTTCATTGACTTTTTTTAATAATGACCATTTTTTTATAACCCACAAACATATTTTTAAATTTGAGCTGAGACAAAAAAAGTCATTATTTTTTTTTTATTTTGAGGTTATAAAATAAAAAAGTTTTTTTTTTAAGTGGCATCCTGTTGACGAGGTGCTGGTAAGAGTTGGGATGTTTTGTAAGACGTTGTAGAGAGTATACCAGACACCAGAGCCACAAAAATAATGTCCAGATGGAAGCCACAACAGAAGAGACCAAGTAGCAGCCCTTAAAAGCGTTAGATTGACTGAGTCGAAGAAGACCTCAGAGAGATAAACACAAACCCCAGTTGGTGAAGAGAGGCAAGGGCCGGAGACAAATGGAAATCTACTTTATAGGAGTCCAAGACCCACAAAGAGTTGTAGCCATCGTTGTATCGCCAAAGGAAGTAAAAGTAAGTAATTTTCCAAGAACAATCGTGTCCCGCGCGCCAAAACACAAATCAAGGATGTTTGAGCTGTACCGGCCACTAGACATGCGCGAAACAGTGCACTTCGAAGTCATGATATATTTCATGACATTTCATACCACGTGATATTACCTTATATCATGGCACCAAACATGACACATAACAATTCAATTCAGTACACGTCATGAAATGAAACATGACATGTCATGAAACATGACATGTCATGAAACATGACACGTCATATTCCAGCACACTTTCATTGCAGTACAGTTATTCATTTCATTACACCAGATGACATGAAACATGACATTATGGTATTTCTTCATTGCAGACATGAAACATGACATCATGGTATTTCAGCACACTTTCACAGTGTGCTGAAATGCCATGTGTCATGTTTCATGTCATCTAGTGTAATGAAATGCTATGTGCCATGCTTTATTCTCTCGTGTAATGGGTAATATTTCATGACACCGTTGTGTAATATGTCTTTTGTAATATTACTAGCATTACCTACACATGTCTATAGGCCACGTTTGCCGCATGGGTTCAGGTAGGTGGGTGAAAATCATAGATGGGCACCGGTACCGCGGCAGACCGAGACGGAGATGGCGGGACGATCTCACAACCTTTTTGCCGG
Source organism: Zelleria hepariella (assembly GCA_949319315.1). Classification (NCBI taxonomy): domain Eukaryota; kingdom Metazoa; phylum Arthropoda; class Insecta; order Lepidoptera; family Yponomeutidae; genus Zelleria; species Zelleria hepariella. Next base: position 12,735,525 of record OX439395.1, read on the forward strand.
GGTGGCTTACGGCAGCCGAGGATAGAGAGGAGTGGAAGACAAAAGGGGAGGCCTTTGCCCAGCAGTGGGACACTATGGAGGCCACATAAAAAATTTAAAAAATGCCTCGTGCGTTTCGCGTATTGTCCCGGGAAAACTGTGAAATGCCACCATTTTATTTGAGCTTTCAATGTTGAAGTCACTGACTCTTAGGGTGGTATTCTAGAACGCTAATTAAACTCAGTTCAAACTGTCGATAAAGCAGTGCATGTTTTGATATGAAGGTATTGATAAATCAAAACATGCACTGTTTTATCGACAGTCGACACAACTAAACTCCACTTAAACTGAGTTTAAACAGAGTTCAAGGAGCTTTCTAGATTGAACTGAGTTTAAACAGCGTTTAAGTAGCGTTCTAGTTTGAAAAGAGTTTAAGTAGCGTTCTAGAATACCACCCTTAGTACAGTCGTTCACTAAATGTCGTCACACACGAGCGTTTTCAAATCTACAAAAACGTCCGCTGAATCGATATCGTACACACCTAAAAACATTTCCCGGGCAGCGTCTGAGTGGTCACTTCATCCATCTATGGGGAATGTTTTTAAACCTCAGATGGCTCTTAAGGGTAGACGATAGCAAGGTGGCGGGAAATTCAAAATTTTCACAGACTTTTACATTTTGTAGCTAAACTGAACAATTTTTGTTCAGCGATTTTTCGCTCGCAAGAATAAAACCGTATTCTTTTCATTATTGTAAACAACAGAACAACAATAATTTAGCCGATTATGTGTTCTGGTCTACGAAGCAGTGGTACTGCCCAAAAAACTTGTCGTAGACCAGAACACATAATCGGCTGAATTATTGTTGTTCTGTTGTTTACAATGATGAAAAGAATACGGTTTTATTCTCGCGAACGAAAAATCGCTGAACAAAAATAGTTCAGTTTAGCTACAAAATGTAAAAAACTGTGAAAATTTTGAATTTCCCGCCACACTACTATCTTCCAGCCTTAAGGGCGGTTTTTGCAGCAAAAAGGCGGTCGTTGCAGTTTTAAAAGAGCTCGTGTGGGAGAGCCCTAAGTGCAGTCTGTCACTTAGTCTCACTTTAGCTCTCCCGACGCTTACTCGCAAAGCTAGACAGATGGACGGCATCTATTTTTATCAATTTGAAAAATAGTGTCCTATAGGTTCAGTTTAGGGTATTGGTGGTAGCCCTGTGTATACAAGATGTTACAAAATATCTTAACTCGTTTTGCAGGGTAATAGAACCTATCACCAGGTTATATTTAATTATATTCTAAAAAAATATTTAGGTTGTGATCAACCTAACTATTTTTTTTGCGCTATTTTTGCGCTATGACGTTCCGTTGATTTTTAAATAAATATTTTTTTTTTTTAATATTGTTCTTATTGACTTTTACAATGTTTTACCAACTCAAGCTATACTCACAGAATATTTTTAAATTTGTGCTAAGTAATACCAAAAACAAAAATGTTATAAAAAAAAAATTAGTCTATTAAATTAAATTTGTTGTTTAAACTTTTTTTTACAGAATTGCCATCCTGTTGACCAGCAGGGGGTCTACCGGCTAAGACGAAGCCGATTACCATTGGCGAAAATCGAAGTTCGATTTTTGAGAAATGTACTCCCACCCAATTCATTTTACTGCCACCTTGATTTTCATAAATGGAACTTTTCGCCAATGGTAATCGGCTTCGTCTTAGCCGGTAGACCCCCAGGTTACACCCTGTAAAAGAGTTAGGATGTTTTGTAACACGTTGTATGGTAGAAATGGTGACGGGAAATATCTTTAAAAGCTGTCATTTCTGACATTGCTTCTGCATTTTGTTTCTCACTAGTAAATTAATTATTTCAATTCCCTAAGTAGTTTGCTTCGAAGCGTAACATTTCTGAAACATTTTTACGACCTTTTCGAAGAAATTTCTGTTTTAATAAATAAGTAAGCATATCACGTTAGCAGTAAACTATTTTATTGCAAATTGTCTCTAAACAAAATAAATACTTACTTTTGCACGAAACAGTTGCAGCTTTTTCTTTTTTCTCACACTGCACTGAATTTTGACCCACATAGGCGGTGCACCTGATGGACAAAAAAAACCAATTAAATGGTTAAAAATTTGCTCAAGCGGCAGACGTGGCTAGCCCAGTTCCATTTGAGCCAAGCGTTCGCAGCTCCAACGTCAATAATTTGGTAAAACTCAGGGTAGTGTTCCTGAGTCCGTCGGTCCTTTTTACACTAAGGCGGACCTTTCGTCAGCTTGACTGACAACTATATGCAACTAACTCTGAGTTAATTTGACATTTCCATACAATTATTGACGTTAACTCAGAGTTAACTGGCTTCCTGGATTTCGCAAGTGGACCTATGCATTCTGCGCTCCATCGCCCATTACTATAGGCAAACATTACTATACAAGGTGTTACAAAAGTACCTAACTCGTTTTACAGGGTAATAGCACCCGGTGATAGGGATCACAACAAAAACATTTTTTTTTTGCTTTATGACGTTCCGTTAATTTTTAAATTAATAAAATGTGAACGATGTGGCGGGAGAAAAGTATTTTTTAAATATTGTTTTCATTGACTTTCGCAATGTTTTAACAACTCAAAGCTATGTAAATGCACCTACAGTCACAAACATATTTTTAAATTTGAGCTAATACCAAAAACAAAAAATATATATTTATTTTTTTCAATTTTGAGGTTATAAAATAAAAATTGTTTTTTTCAACTTGCTTTTACAGATTTGACATCCTGTTGACCAGTAGGTTACTCCCTGTAAAAAGAGTTAGGTACTTTTGTAACACCTTGTAGATTAAACATTACTATAGGCAGCGCCATGCAGCGCGAAAAGTTTACCTTGAAGCTCTAGTATCAGCCAAAGAGACGAGACAGAAATCCAATTAAATAAAATAACGAAGCGATATCGCAAATATCAAAATAGTAAGATTTACAGCAAACCGTTGGAATTCGCAATTAATTTCGATTGAAATAACGAACCGTGTTGCGTACACACACGTACAATGGGCAACGTTTGGTAACGGTTGAAGATAAATTAATGCGTGGCTCCTAGACGGTGCCTGTAATGTAATGTCTTCGTGAAACGCGAAAGCTGTGGACTTGGCCAATTAAGAGGACAATGGCTGGTGGACGTTATTCCAGTAGCAATAAAGTCCAGTACGAACGGTAGACTAACTGCCGGTTTCTGAATTGAGAAATTCGCTAAGCAAATGGGTAAGTATCGTCCTGTCTCTGCAGATTTCTCACAAAAGAGCGTGACAGAACGATAGTAAAGTATTTGCTTAGAAATTCTCAATTCAGAAACCGGGCCTTAGGCAGTCACGGAATGGTGGCATAGAATGGGTCAACGGTCGGTAGGTAGACCAAAAGCTCGATGGGTCGACGACATTGTCAAAACAGCGGGAAGACAATGGACGAGATTGGCATTACACCGAGGGGGTTGGCGTGAAAAGGAAGAGGCCTATACCCAGCAGTGAGCTTTATTTAGAGGCTGGATAGATAGATAGATAGAATAAAGTCCAGTGGTCGATTTGGGCTACAATGGAACTAGAATGACGGAAACATGCACGGTATGCGTTGAATCTACTTTACCTTACTTTATACTTTATTGCACACATGAAATGGAGCGCTACTGGAATATTGTGAACCGACCATAAGGCTCACCATCCATCAAAGACATGGTAATTTACTATCTTTACTCTAAATCACTTGTTTTTGCTGCTTGTCCGTATAGCTGACTAGTTTCCGTTCCTTTATAAAAATATGCAGTGCTTACGAAAATTTATGGTTAAAAAATTAATCTAACCATTGATACGTCTACACAGGACTTGGGTCATCAAGAAATACCTATATTGTTTTCTGTCGTTACTTTTTTATTCTTTAGAACAAAATGGAGCCAATAATTTGAAATGCCATGCCATGCTATGCCTTTTGCCCGTACAAAGCGCTTTTATTTTGGTCCTGTTAAAGTTACAACAAGTCGCAAGTTTAAGCAGTGTCACTGAAACACATTAAGAATTCTACATCGCACTGTGTAAGAGTGTGTAATGGATTAATAACTCACAACTGTTTGAATTAATGGCTTCTTGATTTTGATTGTTTCGCAGAAAAAAAACTTATAGGTCTTTGCATGAATATAAGATGATATCTCAAAATAGGTACATCACAGTGGTGAGCAAGATATCATGCGGAGGATACCATAAGTAATTATGAAAAAATAATAACTAGTGGTTCGCCCGAACTGTGAACTCGCGATGCGTAACTTTTTGCTAACACCATTCACGCAGGCGCGCGCGCATTGTATAAACTTAACAGCAACCCCTCAACCAATTTGGCCCATGTTCTTGAATCTTGAAAAATATTTTAATTTATTTTACGTGCCTATCAAATTTCATGACGATCTGACTTTTACTCAAGTTCTTGTCGAACGAACATTTATACATACATACTAAAAATCAATGGGGTAAACAACCTGTGAAAACCACAAAACCGACATAAAACATGTTATAGGTGTCTGAAATTTTATGTTAGGAAAGGATGGTCAGTGATATGGTAGGATATCTCTTTTTATTCGATTGATGGACATATACCGTATATGAGGTAACCTAACATGTACGGTCGGCCACAATCTAGGATACCCCATGATAGCTCTTACCGCGCGCAGCGTAAGCTCGCGTAAAAAAGGGCATCCTAGCGTGTGGCCAACTGTACCTAGGTTTTCATACTCTCTTTACGGTTGTTTTATTGTTAAGTAGGAATGCAACTAAGCTAAGTCCCAGGCGCTGCATCTAAATTAGTATTTACTAGTTTTGACCATAGTGATGGGCAAAATAGAGGGGAAAAGAAGGCCAGGAAGGAGGAAAATGACATGGCTGTGTAATATAAAGGAATGGACCGGCATCAAAACCGTGGAACAATTATTCAGGACAGCCATGAACAGAGAGCAGTGCAGGGAGCTGACTGCCAACCTCCAGTGATGGAGAGGCACTTCAAGCAGAAGAAGTTTTGACTTTTAAATATATTTTTCACTACTTCTCTACATGTACCAATTTTGCTCTCTTGAAATCATCTTGGCAAGTCATTATGCCAATGTTTAATCTAACAAAATTCCCCGCCCACCACGCATTCCACACAATTTTCCGAGACACGTCTATTAACACTTGTAATATCTAGAAATAGAACCCTCAGCAGGTATTTCGCTTCTTGAATGCATCGATATAATTTGATAAGGTGCCGCCTGAACATGAAAACATAAATATCACTGCAAGGGAAATCAATCCTGTCCAATGTCACTTCACTGTTCTTTACCCACTAAGTAGGTACATTCACAAAACCTTAACACATTATCTTTTGAATAGTATTCCAATTTCAAAACAATATTTCGGCGAAGTTTTTTTCCCAGAAACAATACACGGCGGCGTACTGGCTGGCGGTAATTTTGATGGATGACAGTTAAAACTTAGCCTAATTTGTTTTTTTATATTTATTTTTAAAACTTACTAAAGAGCAGTGCGCGCGCCTATCCAAACGAAACTGTCTCCGATAGGTGGCCAGTGTATTTTGCCTGGTGAATTCTAAAAAAAGATATCACACAGTCATCTCATAAGATCGCGCGGCCTTCATTCGGAAACGTTTCGCGCTGTTTTTACAAAGTTCACAGTATGTCCATCTCTTTCCCATTGCACATACAGGAATGAGATAGCTAGAGCTTTCATATGTGGATAGAAAGGTGAAAGATAACAAAATGAGGACGAATATGACTATATTTCTGCCAGGTGTGAAAATTTCGTTCGGTTTTCAGTGCCAGTGGGTCATAGTCATAGATCAGTCGTATTTATTTTAGCTATTTTTAAACGGTTGTGATCATCATGTCAGTAAGCGCGTATGAAAAGATACTCTACAAGCAAATTACACTATCAAAATACGTATTTTAGGAATTTGCAGTGTTAGATTTAAATTCACACTGTTTTTTTTTATTATGAGTATAGAAGCAGTTGCATGATTGCTGAATTATTTTTAAAATCAATTATCCCGCCACAAACAAAGCTAACATTTTAATGATAAATTATTAACCAATTTCAAAAAAGAAGGAGGTTCTCAATTCGTCGGTAGGTATGTTTTATTTTTATAAAATCAAAGAAACGTCAACACTAAAAAAAACCGGCCAAGAGCGAGTGGGACTCGCGCACCGAGGGTTCCGAAATATGCAATATGCGGAAATATGCTGCATAAACGGCCGTATCTTTTGATTGCGTTAACTTAGAAGCTTGATTTTTTTACAGCTTCAAGGATATACATTTTAACTTAATATCTCCACGCGTTTCTGAGAAAAGGGTCTTGACACACAGTCAGACAACAAAGTGATCCTATTAATGGTTCCGTTTTTCCTTTTGAGGTCCGGAACCCTAAAAATAGCAGTTACCGCATCACAAAGATACTGACCCTGTAAAAAAATGTTTAGTTTAAAAATAAAATCTAGAGCTGTTCCAAACAATATGAGTATGCGAACTTTTTAAACCAATGCAGCAATGCACCAACCAATGTAGTAGCAAAAAAGCTTTTCCAGCATAGTTTTAGTGACGGCAGTTGTGCAAATAACAAGCAAACAATGTAACAAATTGTAAACTATTGACAAACAAGGTCGTAGAAAAATACAGCATTCAAATTTTATCACCTACTCATATTATGGGTCATCACTCTGAAGACTTTAAAAGTTGGTGTATTTTTCGAGGCCAGATTCGAAATAGTCCACGAAATGACAGTTTCTACTGTCAAATAAAACCAATCGGGTGACCAGTTTGGCTTTATCTGACAGTAGCAACTGTCATTCCGTGAACTCGGTTTTTTGAACGAGCGAGCGAAGTTCTCCGAGTCTACTGAAACAATCCTTACTTTCGTTCTTCTGCCAATATTATTTGACAAAAGTCAGACTGCATGTTTTTGACGCGAGCTGAGTTATGGTTCGATTAGAACTGGGACTAATAGAATCGTAATTTTTTTTTGTTTGGGTACTACCGATGGTAGATGGAGAAAGTCCATTGCGGGATGGCGACACCGAGAGGGGAAGAGATCGGATGGCAGACCATCAACCAGCCAGATGGTCCAACGACATAGTCCAACTATCCGGAAAACAGTGGTCGCACCTAACTCAAGATCGTGAGAGGTGGCGTGAGCATGACTTTACTCAGCAGTGGGTGTCAACAGGCTGATGATGATGATGATGGGGATTAGGTACGTGTTAACTAGTGGTTCGCTCCGAACTATGAACTCGCGACCCCAGTTACAGATGTGTAACTTTGCTTATGCCATTAGCGCAGGCGCGCGCGCCCTTTGCATATAAACTGCAAGCCGCATGGCTATTAAGTTTGGCAACCTCGCATTTAAGGACTGTGTGAACCGGTTGTCTGTCTTGTAAGACTATCTAATACAATTTTTTTCAGCCACTTCATAAATCGTTATCCCGTGGGAAAGGAAACGTAGATAAAGGTCTTTCTCCTCTCTTTAGACTTGAGTCGTAATTCGACTTACAGCCAGGCCACACAACACCGGCGAGGCATTTGAAAATAAATTCATGTTTTAATGTTTTGTTACGATTGGTTCTATAGGATCAAATTGTAACTACAAATCGTAACTAAAACTATGAAAATACTCTAAAAACATACCTTAAGGGTCCGTATAAGGCTAACTAGCGCCACCAATGTTGAAAAAATCATATCTTCCTTTAGAAGAAGTTTCTGGAAAAATCCTAAGATGAGCCTATGCGCCATGCTTTTCTAGATTTTTAAGTGTAGATACCCTCTTCGAAATTTTTTAGCTTAAGACTAGAAATTGAGTTGGGTGCCCACACTTAAAAATCTAGAAAAGCATGGCGCATGAGCTCATCTTAGGATTTTGTCAGAAACTTCTTCTGAAGCGAGATATGATTTTTTCAACATTGGTGGCGCTAGTTAGCCTTATACGGACCCTTAAGCTGGCAAGCCAAGTTGGGCTGTTTTAAAGCAATGAATAACTAATAAATTACTTATTTTTCACTCACAATATCAGTCACAACAAATCAAAACAAATCCTCACGTCAAATGAAGATGACGTATTATCCAACTAACTTAAAACTACAAGAAAGATGGTATAAAAACAAACTTCATAACTGCCATGTTATTTAGCCGCGTATTATTATGTGGACTAAAATTAATGGGTTCCAGCCAGAGTTGAAGTTAGTGACACTCGGATTAGTTGTAACTTGGTCGTACCATCATAATGGCTTCTGACAGGCAGTGCATTGTCTATACCATGAACCCGGCGACGTTGCCAGACTTGCACAGCACGGCTTGAGAGATAAAGAAGGCTGTGGTACAACACTATATCTCGGCAAACCCTTGACCGATTTGGCTCATGTTTGAACATGAAAATTCTTTTCATTTCGTTTACGCGCCTACCAAATTTCATAACGATCCTACCAAATTTACTCAAGTTATCGTCGAACGAACATTAATACATACATACAAATATACATACATACATACATTCATACAAACGCCGGATTGTTCCAGTAGACTCGGAGAACTTTGCTCGCTCGTTCAATTAAGTTTACGCCAGGCTACTGAAAACTTATAGGCCCGGTTTCTGAGTTGAGAATTTTGCTAAGCAAATGGGTAAGTATCGCCCTGTCTCTGCAGATTTCTCACAAAAGAGCGTGACAGAGCGATACGTAAGTATATGCTTAGTAAAATTCTCAACTCAGAAACCGGGCCATAGACTTGCAATGAGGTGTATCTAATAGGGTTTATAACGGTCGAACGCTCGGCTGCACGCACCACCATTCCAAGCGGCCGTAGATATTTAGAATGACATCCATGGCAACTACATTTGAATGCGTGTGTTTTTTCATACTTTTTATCTGGTTCCGAATCCACGGTACAGTTCGAATATTGGTCGGAATATGGCTCTGAATTTTAATCGAGCGGATTCACGCATACGCTTATGGTTCCAAAAGACCGCAATTTTGCGGGGCATTTTGTGCGCTTCTTTTTGCAAAAATATTTGTTATGGAAATGCGGGGGTCGGTCTATGTTTTGCATGTTAGCTTCGTAAGTTATTTCACGTGATGTTAGACAGTGGTTCTTTATCCCTCTATTTTGCAATTTCTTCTATTGTTTATTTCATCTAGAATTAGAATCAGTTTATTCTTTGCCGTACTACAAAAAAACATAAAAAGGACAGACAGCATGAATAAACCGTAATTGAAGCCGTCAACTGGCAGCCCATTTTGGCACCATTGCCTCACAGTCTCAGGGTCCAGATATCGGTATCAATAGAAGTAAAACTAAGGCCTTTGCATCTACGTAATGAGATGATTTATACAGCATCCAGTGGTACCTTTACTCACACTAGTGAAAAGACCACTAGGCGCTGCAGTACCTGGGACAAGTGATTGTTTGAGATGTAGTAGGCTTGCCCAGCACCTATACCGCCCTGACAGGTTAGTCGGCCTAGCCCCAGGAAAGACAAGTATTAGGTAGGTAATCGTATGAGGTAGTGGCCACCCCTGGTGTCAGAGTTTTTCGGCCACCCAAAGGGTCTCTGACATGGCTTAACGATTGTTATTAATCAACAACAACCGGGACCAACGGTTTAACGTGCCTTCCGAAGCACGGAAGCGCTCAGATATTATTGCCACTAGCGGTCACCCATCCATGGACTGACCGCGGCCGTTGTTGCTTAACTTTGCCAATCGATTAAGAACGGCTAGTGCAACTAGGCTGTGAGCGCTTCGACAAGTATTGAATAGGGGTAAACCCAGCAACCAAAGGTCGACACAAGATTTCTCTTCCACTCCTCAATGGCAGAACAGCGATTGACAGTTGCCTAATGATTGCTCGGACCCGTGATAGATGGGTCGCTTGTTGTTTGTCTTCGGAGGTTTCACAAAAAAACTTGGGCCTTTTAGACCTTTTAGGCTTTGTTAGATGGTAGGTAGGTAGGTAGGTAATCAGGGGGTCTATCGGCTAAAACGAAGCCGATTACCATTGGCGAAAATCGAATTTCGATTTTTGAAAAATGTACTGCCACTGCCACCCAGTTTATTTTACTGCCACTCAGTTAATTTTTCATAAATCGAACTTCGATTTTCGCCAATGGTAATCGGCTTCATTTTAGCCTGTAGACCCTCTAGTCTAGTTAGGTCAAAGAATTCTATGTTATTGCCGCGAACGAAAAATTGCTCAGTTTAGCTTCAAAATTTGAAAATCTGTGAAAAAACTGAATTTTCCGCCGCGCCGCTATCGTTGGACCTTAAGTTAAGAAAGTCACTTTTAAAATGTATTTGGCCCGTCGATTTTCATAGTCCAATTCCTGTTAGATCTCGGGTTGGCTCTCAGACTTCGAGAATTATTTATGAGAAAGGGATCGCGAACTTCGAACATTCAGATAAGAGACTCCATGGACATTGAGTTTTAAGGGCATTCAACTCAATGAAAACCACTTTTCCATCTCACTCGGCTCTCAAATGGGCTTTATTTCAAGTTCGAAACGTACGTAGAAAAGTAAAAATTGTAAATTATGAACGTGAAAGTATAGTAAAAAAAACCGAACAAGTGCGAGTCGGACTCGCGCACGAAGGATTCCGTACCATTATCTGTAAATACGGCAAAAAAAACACGTTTGTTGTATTGAAGCCCCCTTGAATATTTATTTTATTTCTGTATTTTATTATTTGTTGTTATAGTGGCAACAGAAATACCTACCTACATCATCTGTTTCAATTGTATAACTATCACGGTTCATGAGATACAGTCTGGTGATAGACGGACGAACGGACAGCGGGGTCTTAGTAATAGGGTCCCGTTTTACCCTTTGGTACAGAACCCTAAAAACTGTTGCCAACTTTTTATTCGTCTAAAAAAAAAATTCCTATAATGGTTACTTTTCGTACCGCGTTACTTTTCGTAGGCTAGGATCATAATATAAATTAATTTAAAAACTTCGTCAGTATGAACGCAATAGCGTCAAGGGTAGCCCCCCCTTGGACGCAGCAACAAAATTAAATGTACAGCCAGTGACACACCCATTTTCGCACTTATGCCAACCGCTATAAGAGCTACTAGCATGGTGTCATATATCTGACACCAAAGTAAACTTTAGTATGAAAGCTCTGAGGCGTTCCAACGGCGAAGCGATTTCGCTCATACGGTTTACATTATAAATTCTTCAACACACACATAGTACGGTCAGCGATACGCTATACGATACCGCATAGTAGCTCTTATAGCGCTTGGCATAAGTGCGCAAATGGGTATGTCGCTGGCTGTACATTTGTTGCTGCGTCCAGGGGGGGTTGCCCTCGATGCTATTGCGTTGGTATTGACGAAGTTTTTCAATTAAATTTATCTTTTAATTGTAATATTTATTCAAAGATGAAGCTATTTTGTACGGTCAGCCACAGACACAGATACCCCATGGCAGCTCTTACCGCGCGCGGCATAAGGGCCCCAATCGAACAAAAAGGGGTATCCTAGCGTGTGGCCGACTGTACAATAAAAATGTAAAATGCTTTTAATTCGTGAAATATTGGATTTTGTACATTGCGCCATATTGAAAAAATCGCTTCAAGGGTAGAGGTACGTTTTCTTATTTATTTGGGAGAAATCAACGTCTTCACTTGGCTGTAAATGCGTTTTAGTTTACACTGGGCTCCAAGATAGATTGGTTGGGTTATTCAAGACCCTATCTTAATTCTATGATCGTAAGCTTTGGCCCTGGTTTTTGCGATATATACGTTGGTTTTTTAATATTTTTTTGCCTAATAGTCTTCTTGATTGGGGATTGATTTTTCTTTGGAGGTTAAATAGCTAAAGGGTAAAAAAAAACAGGAAAACTAGTTCACTGTCGGTCGGAGTATAAGAAGAATAATTTAGAATTTCATCCGTAATTGCGACTCCTTTGATTTTCATCCCACTTTGTGCGCTGATTTTTTTAATGGTTTCAGAGCCGAACCTAAATGCGCCATTTGACATTTAAATTCATATCGAGAAGTATTTTTTGTTTTCGCGAAAGGTTAAACATTAAAACATAAAACATAATTTCATGAACATAAAACATAACATAATTTTATAGCATAAAACATAATTACTTCTACAGAAACCCTGGGCAACATGCAATGTACAGGGCAATTTTCAAATTTCTTTACTCTTGAAACACGTCAACTTTAAAAAGGGAGCCTGATAATTTTGATTGTACAGTCGGCCACAGTCTCAGATACCCCTTTTTGTTCGATTGGCGCCCTTATGCCGCGCGCGATAAGAGCTGCCATGGGGTATTTGAGATTGTGGCCGATCGTACCTACCATTTCAGCGCGGCTTGCGCGGCGCATTTTCGCGCTCCTCTACTCTCTACCACCTCTCCAGTCCAGAGCATCTCATGTACCTATTTGATAATACAAGCTTGTTTGATATTTGATCATTTTAAAAAAAAGTTGACGTGTTTAAGAAGTTCTTAATCGATTGGCAAAGTTAAGCAACAACGGCCACGGTCAGTCCAGTGACCGCTAGTGGCAATAATATATTATATCTGAGCGCTTCCGTGCTTCGGAAGGCACGTTAAACCATTGGTCCCGGTTTTTGTTGATTAATAACAATCGTTAAGCTATGGCAGGGACCCTTTGGGTGGCCTAAAAACTCTGACACCAGGCGTGGCCACTACCTCATACGATTACCTACCCAGAAATAAAGTTATTTAAAAATTGCTCTGAATTATTGCGAAACTTTGTGGGTTTGTGTTTTCTATACTTAGATGGTCATCAAAGAAGCAATCGGGAAATGTTTCGTTCCTAGGTTTTGCTTACTATTTGTTCAACTAAAGGCTTTGAAATACGGAGTACGTTATAAGTACGTTCACCACTTGAACCTAATGCAAAGGCATTTCCTTTGAAAATATTATAGGGAGAGAAAGACCTAAAGGAGTTTAAAATGTTTGCCTTCCTAGTGCATTACCGACCACGTCGATATTTGAACGTTCTCGTATAAGATCGGCCACACACAGACGGAATTTTTCCGTACCGGAAAAACGAATGGGGATTCCGAACGCAGCAACTGCATACAAAAATTCCGGACGAAAAAAACCGTATGTGTGTGGTAGGTCCATAGACTTGTATGCAGTCACTGCGTTCGGGATCCCGATTTATTTTTCCGTCCGGAATTCCGTCTGTATTATTTGTTTTCAAAGTGTAAGAAGCTGACCAAGTAATTATGGTAAGAATGAAACTTTTCACACATCCGGCAATTTACGAGTATTGCAATACTATATAAAAAAAAGAAAAAACGAGAGTCGAACGGACAGAAAGCATAGACATACTTAGGGTGGCATTCTAGAACGCTACTTAAACTCAGTTTAAACAGAGTTCAGACTGTCGGTAAAGCAGTGCATGTTTTGATATGAAGGGAGGGATATTCAAATCAAAACATGCACTGTTTTATCGACAGTCAAAACTACTAAACTCTACTTAAACTGAATTTAAACAGAGTTCAAGGAGCTTTCTAGTTTGAACTGAGTTTAAACAGAGTTTAAGTAGCGTTCTAGTTTGAACTGAGTTTCAGTAGCGTTCTAGAATACCACCCTTAGGACCTAAAAGGGCCCTACGGAGTATTTAGTACCGAAGGGTCATAAGTTGGAACGCTGAAGGTTGCCATTGTGTATTATTCTCTTACTAAGTTGCTACAGTTTCCATTATACGTTATGCATTTTTCTATTCATAGGCTAATAATGCAACATACTTTGTAATATAAAATTATACAGGAAAATGTTTAAATAGCTTTTTTCTAAAATCTAATCCATCTGCATTAATTCTGAAATAAATGTTAATTAGACAGCTAAAATGATGTCATTAAGAGCGGACGCGGGTAACCTCAACTCCATACAAAAGGGGAGACCTGTTTCCTCCCTGGATAATTGTTTTAGAAAAACTATGTTTATGCCATTCAATCTATATTTACCTCTGCCATGTCTCTATGTTTTCCTTTTTTTAATATTTTAATTATTTAAATAAATTTTATTAAAATAATTAGAATAATAAAAAAAGGAAAACATAGGGACATGGAAGAGGTACATATAAATTGAATGGCATAAACATATTTTTTCTAAAATAATTATCCAGGGAGGAAACAGGTCTCCCTTTTTGTATTTTTTGTATGGAGCAGCCGGCTACCCGCGTTCTTATGAGATGTCATTGTTTGTATTATGAAAAGAAAACTTCCTCCAAAATAAATTCTACCGAACACCGAACGTCCAATATTAGTGAAAGTGTTCAAACTTCTCGAAGTTACTTCGGGCACTAAACTCAAGTAGTTTTGAAACAAAAGGTGATCTCTGAGAAACTCTTTCTCGCTAGTTTAAACTTTACGTTAGTTTAAAGTTGAGTTAAAAATTTACTGCCAGGCACCGAATTGAGTTAAATGTTCCGTCAAATTACTTAGAAGTGGCACTTTTGCTTGGGAGTTCGAAACCGTATCTTTTGCGAAGTTTATGTACTTTTTTACAACTTTACTTATACATTGCTGATATAATGTGTATAGATTTTGAAATGGAGACAAGTTTTTCTGTATGGAAAATGAAACCCCAAGCGAAGTCGCGGCCACAATCTAGTCTCTAATGCTTTTTTCTTGTTTTGAAAAAAAAAACACGATTGTTTCGGGCAAATAGTTCTTCCTGGCGCTTGGGACTCATAATTTGTTACGCAAGCGTGTAAATCTATTATTTGCAGCGAGTGCTTGTATTTAATAACGAGCTGGCGAAGGTTTCTAAAATTGAGCCATAAGCGTAGCGAGTGGTTCAAAAAAAGAAACCTGAGCGTAGCGAGGTACTCAAAAGCACAAGACGCAAATAATATTGCACCCGTGCGAATCACGCCACTTTTCATCTCACAGAGCGAGGAATTGGTTATTATTAGAAGCACCAAAAAACAATAAACAACTAGGTACATAAAGGTTAGTGAAATGAGTTTCCTTCCTTGCAAGTGGTAGAGTGCCTTCATTTCTTTATATACACCTTAGGGCAACGCGTACAAATTTGGAAGCGCGCGTAATGACTTTTGCCTCATTGTTTGATACTAGTAACAGCATACTTTTCGAGCCTGGGAGATAAAAAAAATGTATTATTTGAAATAATATTGCTTTACTTAACTTCACACTCAACTCAAATAGGAAGAGAGGCCCAAACCTACTTCGGCCTAACCCTTTAACATTATTTCAGTCAAATATAAAAATGCTTCGCGTCTTTTGGAATAATATTATGTTTGACCCACTAACTTGAATGTTTGTCCTTTCAAGGAAATGGGGCTGACATGGCCTTCCATGTACGCTTCACCGTCCACCACCCATAACTATCTCAAAAAGCTTGTGCAAACTCTGGAAACCTGAAAATACGATCGTCCAAAAACAACCTGGCGAAGCAGAATGAGGAATTAGAGACGATATTTTGACAGTTTTTTTTTATTACAATTAAGTTTTTCTGTGGAAGAAAGTGTAATGTATTATACCTTTGTTTCGTTTATATTTTTTTCTTGAAGTTACCTCCAGAACTTACTTACGAAGTTCCTTTAAAAAGATAATTGAAAGGAAACTAGATTACATAACCATGCAGACGTTATTTTGACTAATAGGTTATTCATCATCATCTCATCATCATCATCAATTCCTGTTATCCCTAATAAGGCCGATTTTGATCAGATATGCTCGTCCAGAGACTGTTGCCTTCCTGTTGCATTGATCTACGCCACCAGGTGCACGTTTCATATAACTGACATAAATATTTAATTATGACAATTCGATATAGATTGCGTAGTCGATTTGACATGAGGTTACAAAAAAGGTTTGTTTACAAACCGACCTATCAATGAACATCGAAACATAAAATATTTAGGTTCATTTCACTGCCACCCAGTTAATTTTTCATAAATCGAACTATGATTTTCGCCAATGGTAATCGGCTTCGTCTTAGCCGGTAGACCCCCAGGTAGTTTTAGGGCGGCCTCTCTTTAGTGTTCCAATTTGACACCATTTATGTGCTATGAAGTATAGTTATTAAAAATATAATTTCAATCCGTGCTGATTTTAAAGAGAAAAAACTACAAGCCGGAGTTTCCTCAACGGATTAATTTTATTCGAAAACCAGGTCACGGTCACTATTGAAATTATATTTTTATTCGATCATCTCAAGACACCTTCTTATCTCGAAAGACTTTCGTTTAATTTCCTTTTCGGTCGACGCTTCAAGGAAATCTTTAATCGAAGTGTTCTTCGGATAACTTTGGGTGGAGGCTTTAGTTGCGGGCTTTGAATTCGCTCTTATTTGAGTTAGTTTTAAGTTTTGGTGCGCAATTTGGCGCTGTTTATACTTGGTTTCCACTCTTGAAGTAGTTCCAAGTTTGCACTCTTATATAACATAGAAAGAGAACAACGTAAGAGTGGAAGCACTACACTGGACGCTGATTAAATCAAAGACCATAAACACACTCTTTTGTTTTATAGTTTTAGGGCTGAAAGGAATTTCCTTATTGTAATTTTGCGATTCGAAACAACTTTTTAAGGCATACTTTCTGAAATGCGAAAAGCTTCTTCCTATAAATGTCCAATGTCAATTAACACCATTTGTCACCAGAGCAGCTACCCCGAGCGCTTACTGTCACTGTCACTTAAAGTGATAAGTTGGATAAACGACCTTACTACTATAGTATTAGGATACATGACAGACGTCCGGCACAGCTTTTTCGCACTCGTGGTAGCTACTCAGTAAAACGATACCCGTTTGGCTCAAAAACCACAAAAAAAGAGAGTGTGTACTTCAAAATATAATTGGAACTTACAAAAAATCATGGAGGTCCGTCACATTCAGAGTTCGAAGTAGGTTTTTTGGGTGACCACAGTTTCATAGTTTCATAGTTAATTTATTTGCCTCATAATGGTAATTCATAGGTCTTACATAATAATTAGAGTATCACATTATGTACCCTGTAAGGGCATTGCAAATATTTGAGTAGGTATTTACATTAATAATTGTTGTAATAATAATTCATTTCAATAGTAAACCATTAATTAAAATTTGATTGTATAAAATAGTTGATAATTAGTTACATTGTAAATTAAATTATTTGCTGGGGTGTGAGATTGGGACCATTTTCACTTCAATGTCTTGTCGGTTATGAATTCTTCAAAAGAATAGTAATTTTTGCTAATCAGTAGCTCCTTTAGTCTACTTGCAAATCTTTTAGGCCTTTTTTCTAATTTTAGATTATCTGGGATTTTATTGTAAATATTGATTGCTGAGACTTTTGGACCTTTTGTAAACATTTTTAAGCGCCTTGATGGGCCCGCAAGTTTGTGTTTTGATCTTGAGTTGAAAGAAATTAAGTCCTTTTTTTGTTGGAACAAATGTATATTTTTGTGTACGAAAAGCGCAGTTTCATAGATATACAGCGAGGGTAGTGGCAGAATTCTTAGTTGTGGAAAGTGTGGCTTGCAGCTGGCGGGGCTGTGTATACCTACTAGCACGCGGATACATTTTTTCTGCATCACAAATAATTTATCTGAGTCGGTACTATTGCCCCACAGGGTTATTCCGTAGCGGAGCCAGGCATGTGCGTACGCGTGGTAGGCTGATAGTGCAGTTTTTAGGTTTGTTGTTTGTTTTAGTACACGCAGTGCATATATAAATCGTGAAAGTTTTGTGTTTATGTTAGAGATATGCTCCTTCCACGTAAGGCCAGTGTCCAAAGTGATTCCTAGCAGTGAGAATTGTGTGACTTCTTCTATCGGGGTTCCGTCCAAGGCGAGCTGCATCAGTATTGGGTCTTTTTGGTGAGGATGGAACTGCATTATTTTTGTTTTTTTAATATTGATTTCTAGGCTGTGATCTGATATCCAACTGTGTATTCTGTTTAATGTATTTTTTAGTATGTTATTGTGATTATCTGTATCTTTAAATTTGAATAGCACCGATACATCGTCGGCAAATAGTACGCTTTTGACATCAAGTGTTTTTGGTAGGTCATTAATATATATCAGAAAAAGGACACAACCGAGGACAGTTCCTTGGGGAATAGACCCATTTAGCTCCCGTTTATGTGAACGAACGGTTTCTATGGTGTTTGAGGTCTCGTTATAAAATTCAATTTGGACATACTGTGTGCGATTTTGTAGGTACGATTTAAACCATTCGTGAGCTATCCCTCGTATTCCCGCTCCATACAGCTTAGATCCCAAAGGTTATAACTTGCCTTCCGACGGAGGCACTCATTATGATATAGCCACTAGCTGTCACCAATCCAATGGACTGATTGCACCTGAACTTTTCTGCATGTCCAATGAGCCGTTTTCAAATAATAAATTCGAAGCAGTTCATAGATGGCGTTTACAGGCGTGGCCATAGAAGAACCGGAATACGGCTGTAAAATTTTGCCACAGATTAATTTTTAGAGCCGTATTCCGGTTCTTCTATGGCCACGCCTGCAGGCGCCATCTATGAAATTCTTTGTGAATTTGTGCTAAAAACGGCTCAGTAAGCTGTTAATACAAGTGACCCCAAAGATGTCCACGATAACACCCGCGTTAGAGATGCTACATTAAGCCGTGATTAACTTGGCAACGCTAAAAATACAATTTCTCCACCGAACGAGCCCCTGAAATGATAGATGATACATGCGGAGTTGCATGCGGTTGAGCTTTTAGCTGGATGCGTCCGTGATGTATGGTAATAGCTTTCTGATTCTGACAATACACTTCTTGAGTAATTTATGTGTGTTGAGGTTTGGTTTGTGGTGAGAGTTGAGTGGTAAATCCTGTGTTAATTAAGTCCTAAATAAAAATGACAAACAAAACTGTCATCTGTATCGATAAAAAAAAATGGTTTTACAACTTAAACTTTCGTAAGCACTGCACATTTCATATTGCTTTCACTTACTTTTATTTTATCGGAATAGCCGACATGTTTCCATGAAATCGCTGACATAAAACCGTTAAAGCGATATAAAATAATTTGGTTATTCTAGGATAATATCATTTTCTAAAATCAATATTAAATCAATATTACGGGGCTTTAGTTCGGTTAATATTGATAATCTATATATATAAAAGGCTTAGGTTGACTGACTCATCACGCTACAGCCCAAACGGCTGAACCTATAAGTATGAAATTTGGACAAAAGTTGCGTTATATGGTGGAGGGTTCATTTAAGAAGCGATTTTTTTTTATTTAACCCTTAAGTGGGTCAAAATAGGGCTGAAAGTGTGTATGGGAAAAAAAAATTTTTTTGTCTTTTGTTCTTAAATCTTGACTTTTTGTACTTTTTTTTTAAAATGTCTTGACACCTTTTTCAGATTTTTTCTCATTTCTATGTTCTTAAGGGTTAAAATGGGTGCCAAAGTTTTTCGATTTTTTTCACCAGTTACGATCAATGCTGAAACAAAACCGCTAATGCCACAACAGTGAAAATTTGACAATAGTTGTAATTTGTAGACACGCTACGGGTTAAGACAGATTTACTTCAAGTTTAACCCTTAAGTCGGTAAAAATGGGGTCCAAAGTTTGTATGAAAAAAAAAATTTTTTTGTCCGGATTTACTTGCAACTAAGAATTCGTATATTAAATCAAAAATAATTTAACACCTGTTTTAGCTTTTTTCTAATTTTAGCCGTTTAAGGGTTAAACGAGGTTGAAATGTATGAATATTTTTCATGATGTAGTGTCAACGTCGGGCCCAAACCATTTAAGCTACAACTATGAAATTGAAACTGCTGTAGCGTTTTATAGCAAAACTACCCACCATGAAGAAAAAAATTTAATTTTAACCCTTCAAATGCCCAAACCGGGGTTCAAAGTTTGTATGAAATAAAAAATTTTTTTGATCCGATTTTCTTGAAACTTAGTATTTGTATATTAAATAAGAAACAATTAAACACGTGTTTCAGCGTTTTTCAAAATTCTGCCCACTAAAGGGTTAAAAGGGGTAGAAAAGTTTGAAGATTTTTCCTGATTTCGTATCAATGCCAGGCCTAAACCATTAAAGCTACAACTATGAAATTGAAACTGCAGTAGTGTTTTGTGGCAAAACTACCTACCATGAAGAAAAAAATATAATTTTAACCCTTCAAATGCCCAAACCAGGGTTCAAAGTTTGTATGAATTAATTTTTTTTTTCGTTTGATTTACTTGAAATTAAGTATTAGTATACTAAATCAGAAATAATTAAACACGTGTTTCAGCTTTTTTCTCATTTCAGCCAATGAAGGGTTAAAATGGGTGGAAACGTTGAAGTTTTTTTCCTGATGTAGTAGCAATGCTGGGCCCAAACCATTGAAGCTACAACTTTGAAATTGAATGTGCAGTTGCATTTTATAGCATTACTACCCACCATTAAGAAAAAGATATAATTTTAACCCTTCAAATGCCCAAACCGGGGTTCAAAGTTTGTATGAAATAAAAAAAATTTTTGGTCCGATTTACTTGAAACTTAGTATTTGTATATTAAATAAGAAACCATCAAACACGTGTTTCAGCGTATTTCAAATTTCTGTCCCCAAAAGGGTTAAAAGGGGTAGAACAGTTTGAAGATTTTTCCTGATGTAGTATCAATGCCAGGCCTAAACCATTAAAGCTACAACTATGAAATTGAAACTGCAGTAGTGTTTTGTGGCAAAACTACCTACCATGAAAAAAAGAATATAATTTTAACCCTTCAAATGCCCAAACCGGGGTTCAAAGTTTGTATGATATAAATTTTTTTTTTGTTCCGATTTACTTGAAACTAAGTATTCGTGTACTAAATCAGAAATAATTACACACGTGTTTCAGCATTTGTCTCATTTCAGCGAATGAAGGTTTAAAATGGGTGGAAACGTTGAAGATTTTTCCCTGATATAGTAGCAATGCTGGGTCCAAACCATTGAAGCTACCACTTTGAAATTGAATGTGCAGTTGCATTTTATAGCAAAACTACCAACCATGACGAAAAAAGTAATAATATCAACCCTTGAAATGCCCAAACCGGGGTTAAAAGTTTATATGAAATATTTTTTTTTATCTGATATACTTGAAACTAAGTATTCGTATGCTAAATCAGAAATAATCAAACACGTGTTTCAGCATTTTTCTCATTTCAGCGAATGAAGGGTTAAAATGGGTGGAAACGTTGAATATTTTTCCCTGATGTAGTAGCAATGCTGGGCCCAACCCATTTAAGTTACAACGTTGAAAAACTACAGTTGCGTTTTATAGCAAAACTACCAAGCATGAAGAAAAAAGTAATAATGTTAACTCTAAATCGGCCAAAACGGGGTTCAAAATTTGTATGAAATTATCATTTTATTGGGTCAGATTAACTTGAAACTAAGTATCGTGTATTAAATCAGAAATAATAATTAAACACATGTTTCAGCATCAAAAAGGGTGAAAACATTTTAAGAGTTTTCCTGATGTAGTATCAATAACAATGCGGAACCATTAAAGCTACAACTATTCAATGAACATTTAACTACAGTTGCGTTTTATAGCAAATCTACTAAGCATGAAGAAAACAATAATAATGATACACCTAAAACGGCCAAAAAGATTCAAGGTATGTATTTTTTTTTGTTGGATTCATTTGATCTTTACCAATTTGGTCACACACATAACACATACACTTCCACGCTGAACTGCACGACGGATTTGGATGACATTTGGAATAGAGATAGCTTACAAAAATACACACCCATGACTCTATTCATGCTATTTTGATAATGGTGAAAGATGTACCCAGGCAACTTCTTATAAGTCTTCGCGGACGAAGTCGCGGGCGAAAAGCTAGTGATAAATAAAATACCTACCTAAGAATAAGAAAACGGAGTGCCTTATCAAATTACTTAGAAGAAAAAGCTATTTAATGTAATAATCACGCAATCACTGTTAAGGGTCCGTATAAGGCTAACTAGCGCCACCAATGTTGAAAAAATCATATCTTCCTTTAGAAGAAGTTTCTGGAAAAATCCTAAGATGAGCCTATGCGCCATGCTTTTCTAGATTTTTAAGTGTAGATACCCTCTTCGAAATTTACTTTTAAGCTAAAAAAATTTCGATAACCGCCAAAAACGGCCGTTTTTGGCGGTTATCGAAATTTTTTTAGCTTAAGACTAGAAATTGAGTTGGGTACCCACACTTAAAAATCTAGAAAAGCATGGCGCATGAGCTCATCTTAGGATTTTGTCAGAAACTTCTTCTGAAGCGAGATATGATTTTTTCAACATTGGTGGCGCTAGTTAGCCTTATACGGACCCTTAACTGAAAAGTTTTGAATATAAAATACGATATTTTTTTGGTCGTGTTTATTTCCTAAGTGGAGGAAGTGTAGGTCTTGCATTCCATGACTTGACACTTAAGAGGGTGCTAGAGCACCATTTTCCCATACAAACGTAGTTCCGGTTTAATTTCTAAACTACAGGCTGGATTTTGCTGAAACTTGGTTTATATCAGTAGATGACCAATTCGGAGGTTTGCAAATAGTTTTTATGATAAGAAAAATAGCCTGAAAGAAATTAGAGCGATGCGTTTTTCCCGCCGAAAAAGGGGTTACTTTCAGCTGTTATTTCCTTACATTATTACACTGTCTATTGAAGTCTAACTACCTTAGAAACATCAATAATGTGTTGTACTTGTCAGAAAAAAAAATTGAAATACCTAATAAAATGTAGAAATGGCAGCTGAACTACGATTTTGCTTGGCCGTCACTGAGTTCCCACGGTCCTGAAGGGGCCTCTTAAAAATTAGAACTTGTTTAGACCTATCCGAATATTAGTTCAAGCTAAATGTTTAATGTAAGTAGGTAATCGTATGAGGTAGTGGACACCCCTGATGTCAGAGTTTTTAGGACTAGTCCAACTAGGCTGTGACCGCTTTACATATTTTACTTGAAGCTTGACTATTTTGGCTGAATAAATGTTACCTACCTAGGTATTATGTGTACGGGATTTTAGATTCGAAACAATAAGAATATTCAATATTCTTAAATATTTTGCAAAGTTTGCTACACCAACGTTTTCCAACCTATTCCCTAGTTCCTTCAACTTTTGCCTTTTTTTTTTCTTTTTCCTTTTAGGCAATCTTTTTTTTTTATGTTACCGTCTATTTGTGCTCTCAGGAGTCAGGATAGATCAAAATCGTACTTTTGTGAAAATAAACGTAAATTCTCATAATAAATAGCATTTAATTTTCATAGCGCATATTTAGTCAATATTTCGGCCCTTTTATAGTGCATATGGCAGGCATATTTTGGCATTATAATAGTGAATTTTAATTTTAATCCGATGTCTGTTATGAATAAAATCTGCCTTTCTGCAAACCTTTGAGTTTTCCCTTGCAGTATTAAAACACATTTAAGCGTCACAACTCGACGCATAAATTTCAATAACAAACTTTGCTTTCCCCTTTTTTCAATGTATTTTTTTACATTAAATTAACAGCGTTTCCCTTTTTAACTGGAAATATTTTCCAATTAAACAAACATTAGTACTTAAAAATTTATGGATATATTGCACTCTAAAAATGACGAAATTATAGAATAAAAGTTGTTGGAGGTCGCTGACTGTGAAGGAAAACATCGTGAGGAAACTTGAGCGTATGAGGCAATATACCCTCAACGCGAAAATCGCCAACCAGCATTGAGCACGCGTGGTGATTAAGCGCTCTCTCTCTCTCTCTAAGAGAAGGCCTTTGCCCAGCTAGTGGGACATGTACAATTTGTACAGACTACATTTTAGTCTTAGTGGAGTTAGGAAATGTGTTGCCGGGTTTCACAAAGTCTGCAGATGTCACTGCGGCACTTTGACAGAAAACTCTGTTAGTAAAATAGTTAGGCTTAGTCACCTTTAGGTTAAGTCACCTTTAGGACCTTCAAGGCCAATGCTCGGTGCTGAGGGCGGCCAGCAGCTGGGAGCCAGATTTAGCGCATCTGAAGTTGAGAAGGCCATAAAGTCAATGTCGAGAGGCAAGTCTCCCGGTCACGACGGCCTCAGCATTGAGCACCTCCGTTTTGCTGGTCCACACGCTGCGAGGGTACTGGCCTTGTTATTTAATTTTTGTATAAGCCACTCGTATTTACCAAGCGAGATGATTAAAACTGTTGTGGTCCCCATCCTCAAAAATAAAACGGGAGATAGTGCAGATAAAAACAACTACAGGCCTATTTCCCTAGCCACGGTTATGGGCAAATAAATAAATGTATCCGATTACATGATAACCAGTTTGGCTTTCGCCCTGGACTTTCAACCGAAAGTGCAGTGTTGTCCCTTAAGCATGTTGTCGGTTACTATAAGAGACGGGCAACCCCAACATATGCTTGCTTTTTGGATTTATCGAAGGCTTTTGACCTGGTTTCCTACGACATACTATGGGAAAAACTGAAAAATGCCAATTTACCACCCACAATTATAAATATTTTTAAATATTGGTACGGAAACCAGGTCAATTTTGTCAAGTGGGCGGGAGCTCTTTCGCGACCGTATGGGCTGGAGTGCGGGGTGAGGCAGGGTGGGTTGACCTCACCCACGCTCTTCAACCTGTACGTGAACGAACTGATCGAGTCGCTCAGCGGCGCGCGCGTCGGCTGCCACGTCGGGGGCGTGTGCGTCAATAACATCAGCTATGCTGACGACATGGCGCTGCTGAGCGCCTCGGTCTGCGGTCTGCGGACGCTGGTGGCTATCTGCGAGTGCTATGCTGCTCGGCATGGCCTAACATACAATGTTAAAAAGAGTGAGGTCATGGTTTTCGAGGCGGGCGGAGGTAGTAGACTGGCTAATGTGCCATCAGTGTACCTGAATGGGGTTGCATTGCCGAGGGTGTACACTTTTAAATACCTTGGGCATATCTTAAAATCTAACCTTAAAGACGATGACGACATCGAACGGGAGCGGAGGGCGTTATCGGTCAGAGCAAATATGGTGGCCCGTAGGTTTGCTAGATGTTCATTTCAAGTAAAACTTACGCTTTTCAAAGCATACTGTTCATCGTTTTACACTTGCAGCCTATGGGCCAATCATACGCAAAAATCGTATGACGCCATCCGAATCCAATATAATAATGCGTTCATGGTGCTGTTGGGGCTGCCTCGGTTCTGTAGCGCATCAGGGATGTTCGCCGAAGCTCGTGTTGATTGTTTTAACACAATAATGCGAAAAAGGTGCGCGTCCCTGGTGCGTCGCGTGCGAGCCAGCGCCAACAGTATCCTGGCCATGATAGCCAATAGGCTAGACTGCCTTTACATTGATCAATGTGTGAGCAAATCCACATCGATTAATGTAAAGGTGGACGTGTAGCTACAATATGTGTCTGTTTTTTGTAAATAATGTACCTACACACGTCTATGTTTTAGTTTATATGTTTGGTTGGGCCTTTGTTGCCAAAATAAAGAAGTTTTAATAAAAAATAAATTAGCCTGTTCAAGAAAACACTGGCTTTACTTGGAAAAGTACTATATTATGTCTGTGGAAAAGACCTTATCTCAGAGAGAGAGAGAGGGAGAGATAGAGAGGGAGAGAGAGAGGGTTTACCACGCATTTTAAGTGCCTCGTGATAAAAGTCTATTTCTTATGGGGCGCTGCAAAGTGCTGTATAGTGTCAATAAAGTATCCGTGTCGAGACAAGGAAATGAATATGGACGGGTCGTAAAATTCAAAATGGCGGCAGAAAATAGATAGACCGTAGAAGATCGGACTGCTCTCTATAACAAGGAGATGGTAGAACTCACGATAGAGTTTCCTTCGCATTTTCTATTACAATAGACTCAAGAAAGACAGAGGAAATTAAATTGAAGTAAAAAGGTCTCTTTTCGATATAAAACTTATGTGAGAGTTCTGCTCCGCTACTGAAGCTCTAAAAAAACCAAGCTCAAACAACGGAAGTTCGAATGAACTGAAGCTCGAATAACGCTAGCTCGACTGAACTGAAGCTCGAATAACGCTAGTTCGACTGAACTGAAGCTCGAATAACGCTAGCTCGACTGAACTGAAGCTCGAATAACGCTAGCTCGACTGAACTGAAGCTCGAATAACGCTAGCTCGACT
Organism: Zelleria hepariella; assembly: GCA_949319315.1. Taxonomy (NCBI): domain Eukaryota; kingdom Metazoa; phylum Arthropoda; class Insecta; order Lepidoptera; family Yponomeutidae; genus Zelleria; species Zelleria hepariella. The sequence goes on from OX439395.1 coordinate 12,761,621, forward strand.
GAACTGAAGCTCGAATAACGCTAGCTCGACTGAACTGAAGCTCGAATAACGCAAGCTCAAATAAACTGAAGCTCGAATAACGCTAGCTCGACTGAACTGAAGCTCGAATAACGCTAGCTCGACTGAACTGAAGCTCGAATAACGCTAGCTTGACTGAACTGAAGCTCAAATAACGGAAGCTCGAATCAACATGATCGCTATATCGTAGTGCTCAATACAATGCTTTTCAATACAATTCAATACATTTCAGATTTGCGTCAATATTTAGTTAGTAGAATCTTAAGAGGTACGTTAGTACAGCAAAAATAATTATAATTTATTAATTATTAATAAATATACTTTACTTTACTGCTTTATACAACTATCTGGCTCTTTCCATTCTGTGATACCATCGCCGACTAAGTAATGCACTAAGATATCTCCTGGATGCACTTTTCTATGTAAAGGTGCGTTCCCTCTTTTCACTATGGCGCGAACTATTTTTTAAGAACTCTCAACTTAAATGGATCATAATTAATTTTAATGGTGGCTAATAAGGTGATCGCAGCCGAAATGTCGGGATAATAAAGGTTATTCATTTACCTACTAAACTAACTGCGATTCGACCCGCTTCGAAACAAAATTATGTGTGAATATCGCGAATCATCAAAAGTTACTACACAATCAAATTCTCATAGTAAATAGTCCGTTTTATGGAACTCGACCCAGTTCCTAGTCATAAACATTATAAACATCGGCTGTCTGACTGGAATTGTCAATTAGTGAATAGCCTGCGCGCAAAGAAAAATGAACAAAATCGATTCCAGTATCAAATACCTACACAAAAAAAAAACGAAAATGTTCACATAACAAACCCTAGAATTAGGTGAGACCTATCTAAAACAGCCAGGTTTGTGTTGACATTCATAACCGTTTTGAAGATATTTTGCTTGAAATAGACGGTGCACTTTTTTTCAAGCAAAATATCTTGCAATCTGTTATGGATATCAACATGAAACTGGCTGTATTAGATAGGTCTCACCTAATACTAGAGTTTGATATGTGAACATTTTCGTTTTTTTTTTGTGTATTTGATACAGGAATCGATGTTGTGCATTTTTTTTTGCGCGCGGGCTAATTCACTATGCCCAGTGCCTTAAGAGTCAATAATAGAGTTTGTGAGCACCTTTAGCATGAATTTATGAATCGCCAACAATGTTGGCTGCACATAATTTTTAAATCGACTGTAAAGATTCATAGCGTCTCGTTGGTTTATTCAATCTCTTCATGGCTTATAAACGCATAATAAAACTGTTATAGGAGTTTTATCTCTTTATTCGCTGTTACTTACTTACCAAATAACCCTACAAGAGTTATTTATAGAAGAGTACAGATACAATACATGAGTAAGATTGCGTGTTGTTAGGTTTATTTTTTCAAAGATGGCTGGCAGATCTTACGGAACTAAAGTAGGTATAAGGCAGGGAAAAAATTCCGGTGAAATAAGACAGTTTAGTGACGTGTAATGATCACGTAAAGCAGTCGATATACATAAGCATGAAAAGTCTACCACTACTGTTACCAAATGTGCTGGATGATACACACGACAGCACGTCAGACTTTACACTTTTGTTGTAAAGTTGCCCGTAACGTAACCGAGTAGAGTGCTAGCGTGTAAGGGTCGACGTAATGACGTGTGTACGACAGAGAAAATGCCTTATATGCCTATGGTTGTTTTGTCCGCAGAATAAATGTGGATGGCAGGTGGCGCCAGGGGGAAAAGGCCTATCATATATCCAACAAGTAATTGCTAAAAAATCCTGCTATTAGGGCTGGTTCGATAGACAGATTATAGGTCCTCTCAATCTGTTTGTTCATGAACATATCCAAAATAAGTAAGTTCACTTCAAGAAGTTTCACAAAAGAAACGAGAACGTTCAAAGCGACGGAAATACTCAACATTTCCAAAACAAAATTGCAAATAAAGGGACCCCGAAACAAGCCACGCAAATACAAAATGGCGTCGGAATTGAATCACATTCCGTTCTCGCCAGTATTCACCGCTTGGAACTGGTTTGAACTGGACAAAACCGGTATTGCGCGATTTGCACGTCTCTTTTAAGCGACGCTGAATGTGCATTTAGCGATTTTCACAACCCTTCCGTTCAGCAGCGGGGAAATTGTGCAAGACGTTTTACAGGTCTGCATTTTTATAGATATAAGTGTCGGCTCTCTTCACTACTAGATAATTTCATCAATGGTATTTTACAAATAAAGAAAGGAAAAAAGATATCAATAATTATTAATGAGAGTGAGATATAAATTATTAAGAAAGAAAAAAAAAATACTGGAAAATCGTCTTTTTCCATTCTTGAGAACTCGCTCCGATATGACTTCTATTCTAGAAAAAAAAGATCGATATTATTTTTTTTACATTAGTGTTCAATTAAATGTATTTTTAATCTATGGAAGTGTTAATATTCCGAAATAAATGCTTAGAATTGAATTGAATTAGCTATGCCTGCCATTTTTTTATCGATTGGCGAAGCTAAGCAACATCGGGCGCGTTCACCCCATGGATGGGTGACCGCTAGTGGCAATATTATCTGAGGGTCAGATGCCCTTTTGGTGGCCTTTGGGTGGCCTAAAAACTCTGGCACCAGAGGTGGCCACTGCCTCATACGAGCACCCACCTACCTAAGCCCAGTTAAAAGCCAAATCGAATGTATGGGTTCTGAAATACCTATACAGGTGGGGTCTGAACGTATGTATTTATTATCGGATTGCCTGCAGGCATCACTTGCAAATTTTAATGCAGGTAAGGATATAATTTACACTTGGAAACTCTTGTTGTAAAGGTGCGTTTATACTGAACAAATGAAAAGCAAATGTAGAGTCCGAGAAAATTCCACCAAGCCAAAAAAAGAAGAAGTAGATTGTTAATAAAAAATAAGTCGTCGTCGAATCTTTGTTTTGTCACTACCTAGTTTTGAAGAATCTTGAAAACATACAAGAATGGTTTTCATGAATTTAATGTTCACTATTAATTAAACGAGCGAGCGAAGTTATCCGAGTCTACTGGAACAATCCGGGGTTTGTATGTTTGTATGTATATTTGTATGTTTGTATGTATGTATCTATGAATGTTCGTTCGACGATAACTTGAGTAAATTTAGTCGGATCGTCATGAAATTTGGTAGGCAGATAAATGAGTTCGAACATGAGCCAAATCGGTCGAGGGGTTGCTGAGATATGGGGTCGCGAGTTCATATTTCGGGGCGAAGTTCGCACGTCCAAAACGTACCTAACTAAGGCAGGTGCTGAGACTCAGCATGTTGAATGCCAAATTTGAATTTGCGTTAGAATATGTTGCAGAAAGTAGCTGCAGGATTTATCGTTAGGTACCCACGTCAACGTTTCAATGCAGAATTCTGATATACGAGTACAATCCGCCACACGCTAGGATACCTCTTTTTGTTTGATTGGCGCCCTTATGCCGCGCGCGGTAAGAGCTACCATGGGGTATCCTAGACTGTGGCCGACCGTATTACCTGACTTACTATGCATTCTTAGAGTGTTCGGCCTTTAGATATACAAGGTGTTGTTTTGTATTTACACGATACTGAAGCAAAAAAAAACTGTGAAAAATATCCAAAAATAATTAAATTGTGGCCTCCCTTACTATTATACTCGTACTCACGCTTGCGGCCACACTCGCATTACCGGGCGCCACATCTCACATCGCGCACACACTTTTAGAAGGCGGGGTGACCGCACGTCGCGGTTACTATAGAACAAATTGAACAAGGTAATTAGGGCAGCAAATTTTTTTTTTTTTAATTACTTTTAGTTTTAAGCTTTACTAAAACTATTTTCCCTGAGTCGGGTGTCACAGATCAAAACAACACCCTGTATATGAAATATATACACATGACAGCACGTCAGAGTGTACACTTTTGTTGTAAAGTCGCCCGTAACGTAACCGAGTAGAGTATGCTAGCGTGTAAGGGTCGACATGTGTACTATTTAAATTTCCCCTTGTTGGAGAGCTGGTGACCAATCGAGATATTTTTTCGTACAAGGCTAGGAGTTGGTAGGCTGATAGAGTAGACTTCGCTGAGTCTGGGAAAAATATTTTTTTGGCACGGTCGCGGTTGAAAGTTAGATTTTTTCGACTTTGAAAGTTTAAATGTATGGGTTCAGTATATTTTTTTTGTCGTACAAAGCTAGAAACTTCTAGATTAGTTGTTGATACTCCGTTGAACAAGAAAATATTTGTTTTTTTGGCCGAGCGTGGTTGAAAGTTTGTAATTGCTTAGGCGATATTGAACCTTTTATAATTAGATAAAGGTTTTGAAAAACATAAACAAATGTGCACGGTCCATTGCAATTCGGAAACGTGAGATAAGAACAGAGTGTCAGTAAAGGTCAGATTGTTTATATTCTTTATCTCGTTTCGTTGGCTTCACAAGAGCGAGCTCGGCCTTCGATCTCCTTACTGGGGGCGTCTGGGGCACTCCAAGCTTCGCTATAAGCGGGACTTGGCCTTCGGCCTCGTGGGGCCAGGATGTTTAGTAAACTTTAGCTTTTAGTAACACTGTTTACTGAGCTGATATGAGCTTCGGTTTATTATTTAACGAGACTTGCCATTCAGCCTCAATAAACAGGGCTCAGCCTTCGACCTGGCGGGTCTGGGTGTTTAATCGAGGACTTTAGGCCAATCCAAGCCTCGCTCTAAGTGGGACTCGGCTTTTGGCATCGGGATGTTTGTTGGGGGACGTCTGGGCACTAGGAGCTTCGGTCTAAGTGGGACTGGGCATTCGTCTTTGGCCTCGCAGGTCGGGGTGTTTAGTGGGAGCTTCGCTCTAAGCGGGACCCAGCCTTCGGCCTCGCGGGGATCGGGTTGTTTACTGGGTCGTCTGGGCAGCTACGAGCTTCCCTCTAAGCGGAACTGGGCATTCAGCTTCAATAAACGGGAAATTCACACTTTCTAGGTTATAAAAAACAATATTTCTACCGCGTTTGGCTAGTAATAAATAGTGATTTCGTGATCAACGGAGACTAAAAAGGCAGCCTAAAAACTATCAGCCTTGTAGGCAAAAAATAAATGACTCAACCCATACATTTAAACTTTCAAAGTCAAAAAATCTAACTTTCAACCGCGACCGGACCGTCACCAGCTCTCTAACTATTATATTTTGGTGTTTTATGCAGAAAACATTTCAAATGGGCACGCTACATAATCTCCTTAACAAGGCTGAAATTAACTCTCAATACGCAGTAACGATGTTAACCATTTACTTTTGTCACCATTTCACGCACAAAAGAGAAAGTTCACTGAGCGAAAAACAACCTAGTTTGTACCAAATTGCATACACAAAAAAATTTATGGTTTAAAATTGTTAAAATAATTCTCACTTTTGATATTATGTTTGTTTTTAACCACTTTTTGTATTTTCTAAAGCACTAACCCGTGCTAGGGAACTTTATAAAGATTTTTTTTTTGTTTGTTTTTGCTAACCTACGGGAATAAAAAGGAAAGCATTCAGGAAAATGATTTTTTACAAAACAATCTTCTTTAATGGAAATTGATGATGGGGCCTACGATACAACGAACTTACCCAGTATAATGGCTAAAGAAGAAAAAATAGGAATAAAATTATTTTTTTCATTCAAAAAATTTCAGCGCCTACAAAAATGCGATCCAATACTAGCCAAAAGTAGAGACATGTATCTCCACATTCTACCCTTTTTTATTTATGTACGCGGGTGTACGGTTGGACAAAGTTCAGGTACCCCATTGAACTTTCGTGATCAGCGGAGTTTAAACAACCAGCTTTGAAGCTCCCAGCCTTGTACGACAAAATAAGTCGATTGGTCACCAGCTCTTAAGCTATCAGTACCCACCATCGCATCGCTCGGAACCATTTAACCATGAAAATGTCCGCTTTAAGGCTGAAAGATAGCAGCGTGGCGGGAAATTCAAATTTTTCACAGTTTTTTACATTTTGCAGCTAACGAAGCAGTGGCACTGCCCAAAAAACTTGTCGTAGACCAGAACACATAATCGGCTGAATTATTGTTGTTTTGTTGTTTACAATAATGAAAAGAATACTTTGTTATTTCCGCGAACGAAAAATCGGTGAACAAAAATAGCTCAGTTTAGCTGCAAAATGTAAAAAACTGTGAAAATTTTGAATTTCCCGCCACGTTGCTATCGTCTACCCTTAAGGCGTGGTAGGATAATCAAAGTGTATAAGTCACCCGTACCCTTTTTTGTCGCAAAACATGCTCTAAGGTACTATACGGGCGAAAGGGCCATATTTCTGTCCACACCCCCTAATTTAAAGACAACGTGACGAAGGTCCTTCTAAGGGTTTTGCACACGGTGGAATGTAGTTGGGCGGGTTAATAGTTCTACTAACTTTTGTCCGTGACTTCGTCTGCGATGGCCAAACGATGGCACTTTTTAACACGCTTTTATAAGCTTGGCCTGTATGTATGTATGTAACGGAATCTTTGAGCATAATTTTTACCAATTTCCAGAAGTCTGATTAATTTGAAACTTTGCATACGTATCAAGGACCAATGACAATGCAATAATTTGATAACAGTTTCCCATTATACCCCTACAGTGCCTTTATACAGGGTGGATTTTTGAGATGGGGCAGTAAGGGCAGGTACCTTAACCGTTAAAGTTACAGGAAAACGTTCTTAGGAGACCTTTCGTTACTTTTTGAGATATTATGAACTGCATTCACAGATTTTGGAAAAAAATATACGGTCAGCAAAAAAATGCTAAAATACCTACCAAAAAAAAATTTTTTTATGCCAATCGATTCTCTTTCATGTAGGGATCAAAAGACTCTAAGGAGCCAACTAAGGTTTGAGTACTAAAAAAGTAAAAAATTTACAAAAAAAAAAAATTGAACTAAAAAATTTAAAATAAATATAATCGCTTTCGACGATATATAACCCACTATAGACATCAAAAATGCTGATAAACCGCCATTTTGTTGGATAAATCCGCCTCGATAAAAGTCATGCTCCCCCCGCAGCTCCTGCATTGATTTAATCCACCGGGTATCAACTGTCATTAAATAGTAGGTAAATTATAAATACCCACGACATTTTAGCTTAATTAGCATATCTCATAAACGGCTAAACCGATTTTGATAAATCGTATTAAGTAAGAACACTCGCTAGACAATCAATTTTGATTTTTGACAGGTAACAACGTGAGTAAATCTTACATGTTCGGTTTTATTGTCATAGTTCTTCATTTCTTTACAATAAGTGATGTATTGTCGCGCAATTTCTGTTTGTTGTAAGTTTCGTCGTGCGCATATGCTTTAGAGAAGAAAGTATTTAATCCTGATGGAGAAAAAAGGGATGACCAGGGAATCCAATTTTATACAAAGTGACTTTTCCCCGGACAAGACATAGGTCTGTCTGGATTTTTTTGGATTTTAATCCTTGACCCTTTTTAGTCAATCGTAAATCAAGCTTAAACTTGGAACAACGCACAGTTACGAGACTGTTATACAGTATTGTCCTGTTGAAACTAAGACTTTGGCACCAAACCTCAGTGTATTGAAATAAGTAAGCTGTACTCAGAAGCTCATGTTTTCATTTACAAGTTCCATAATGACCTTGTTACTGTAAAAATCATAGGGAGAGCACTTCTTAACCTATCCTACAGGTTTTTACCTTTTTAGGGAGCAGGGTACCTTTACCTTAGTATACAATAAGGTCTTTTATGTATTTTTTTTGTCTGAAATAAATTTTATCTTATCTTACACACTTTTTAAACTTTACTGTGAGTAAGGCGGTGGTGGTCTAGTGGGTAGAACAGTGAACTCTGAAGCGAAAGGTCCTAGGTTCGATTCCCGGTGCGGGCATGTATTTATGACGTTGTTTAATTCAATGTTACGTACATTTGTGAATTTGTAGTAGCAATACCACTCGCTGACGGTGAAGGAAAAACATCGTGAGGAAACCTGAGCGTATGAGGCATTATACCCTCAACCCAAAAATCGCCAACGCGCATTGAGCACGCGTGGTGATTAAGCTCGAACTCTCTCTCTGAGAGAAGGCCTTTGCCCAGCTAGTGGGACATGTACAATTAATTGTACAGGCTACATCTTATTTTTTTACTGTAAGTGACACTTCAAAGCGATCAATAAACCCAGAATCGTCAAAAGAAAAACTGCAGCCAGTAAAAAGCCTGCCAGTTTTGAAAAAGCCTACTTACATCGTTACCTCAAAGAACTCCTTTATAAACAGGCTCAATCAAATTCTAAACCTTGCCTTGGAAGCTTAAAAAAAACGTAGACTTCAAAAGTTTTCCCACGTTTAGAAATGTTTGACGCTACGAATACGATTGGGTCTTTAATTAAACTTGTTTGTAGACCATTCTGCTAAAATCGGCACTTTTTGAAGTGGTTTACCTGCTTAGCTTATCAAAAGAAGCCACTAGTCTTTATATTAGCCCCCTCTTAACATTTCGCAGACTTGACAGACTCCAAATTTTGGGTTAAGAGTCCCCTTCAGGACCGTGGGAACTCGGCGATGGCCAAGCGCGTGAAACACTGTTTTCTATAGCCGTTTCGCCGGGCGCGGGAAAAGTGAGAGGCAATGCGGCTGTATGAGTCTACGTGTGTTCGTGTCCTTTCGGGAGTATGTAGTTGTAGTTCTAATGTAATAGATCTTTTTTCCCAAATCTTTTCGTTGTTCAGCTGCCATTTCTACATTTTATTAACTTTTTTTTTTCTGACATGTTCAATACATTATTGATGTTTCCAAGTTAGTTAGACTCCAACAGACAGTGTAATAATGTAAGTAAATAACAGCTGAAAGTAACCCCTTTTTCGGCGCGAAAAACGCATCGTTCTAATTTCTTTCAGACTATTTTTTTTTTATTATAAAAACTATTTGCAAACCTCCGTAATGGTCATCTACTGATAAAAACCAAGTTTCAGCAAAATCCAGCCTGTAGTTTAGAAATTCAACCGGAACTACGTTTGTATGGGAAAATGGTGCTCTAACGCTCTCTGAAGGTCCAGTAGTGTATGTTCGTGTTTAGTATAAGTGAAAATGTAAATTTTATTTGAGGAAATGAATAAACATCTTCTATTCTATTCTATTCTAGTGGCCACTTTTGGCGATAAAGGTCTTCATTCGTAGGTTCTAGGATCTGGAATCTAAACCTTAGGTCTTAAAAATTGTTAAGCCTCGCGAAGAGAACATAATGAAGAGTTTTTAGCAAAAAACGCATTCAAAATTGTATATGATGTTTTTTTCATTGGCGGCGCTAGTTGTGTCTACTATTGGGCCTTAAATGAAAGCGCGCCGCCAACTTTTTTTCAACCCAAAAATTATCTTTATTTTTTTTTATGAATGTCAACACGAAATTAGCTTGTGTTAGATGATAGCTCTTACCGAATGCTAGTTTACTGCAAGATTACTTTCTCGATTCTTTAGTGTAGGTATCTGATATACGAATAGAACTTGTAGATTTTTCTTAACGATTGTCTTAACGTTGCCGGCAATATTGTGAATGTTTCAGCTTCTCTACGAAGCTTTTTTCTTATGGTAGTCAGTCTTAAGACAGACTTTATGAGGATGGTTATAAATGCTAGTGAAGCCTACTCTATCGAAACGATTACTCAAGCACTACGTTTGAGCGGTCGCCTCACGCATCTACAGGGTGCACTCTTAGTCGATAGCGGAACTTTAAGTGGGCTATCTACTGATCAATACAAACAACTTGTACTAGGTGGCGAAAAAAATGGAGGGAAAAAAATATCAGCTGTTCCATACAAAAGGTCGACTCAGTACTGCGCCAAATGTATGAAACAACTGATATTTTTTTCGCTCCATTTTTGTCGCCACCTAGTACAAGTTGTTTGTATTGATCAGTAGACAGCCTACTTAAAGTTCCGCTATCGACTTAGAGTGCACCCTGTAGTGTTGCTAATAGGAGCTGTACCTAGTAACCTACAACTTACTCAACAGCACAACTTCTACTGCTTGGGCGTTTCTCCTTACACGCTTTTCACCATTCACTTTTGAGTTGCGAAGCAAACAAATCTTAACAAATCTCGACTCTTAAGAAATCTGAAGTCATTCCAACTACCGCGCAGCGCTGTAGCTTTAACTTTAAACCGTCTTTATTGTAATGTGCAAACAATTTATTTAGTCCACAAAACGACAAGTTCCACCTTCCATTTTCTTCCAAGGAAACAGTATTAGTTTTCCGTAGCCGACATAGCTGTGGGAGCTTTTATAGGTAGGTGGGTAGTTCGTGGTTGAACAAACTACAGCAGCTGCTGTCATACGGTAAAGGAGTAACGGCTTGGATTTCTTTTGTTTGCAATCTAGGAAGGTTCTAAGGTCTAGAAAAGTAGAGTCTAAGATTGTTATTAACAACAACCGGCAGGTCCAACGATAGGTTAGTTTTTGTTGTTTTTGCACCTAAGATAGATAAATACAGATGAGCATGGATAAAAAATAGAATCAAAACCAACCACGGCTGTTTTTAGGCTCTTTAATATTAAACTGTGCTCAAGCGCCCGTGCCTGAAAATATGAGTTCTGTAATAACAATCACATAAGGCTAGTTAAAATTCTTATCTTTCGATGAAATTATTATCATTCGAAATTTAATTTTTATTGTTAGCCTTATTCACAGTTTATGAAAAAAAAAAGTCAAAACAGGCGATTAATTGCAGAATTATTCAAAACAGTGGCCCTTTTTTGGCTGAAATGAGTTTGACATGAGTTTCGCAGTTTTGATTTAATTTTGTCGACATTTGTTCCTTTGCAGCCTGGTACGTCACGACATCCACCTTCTCTTTAATTTGGTCAAAGTAGCTTCTCCGTGGCCTTCCTCTATCTCTCTTTCCTTCTATCTTTCCTTCTATTATGTTAGTTATGAATTTGTCGTGACGTAGCAAGAGGCCTAGCATATTTCCTCTTTTGCATTCTATTGTCCTCAGCAACGTTCTCCTCTCTCTTACTCTTTCCAGAACTTGCTCATTTGACACCCTTTCCGTCCAAGATATCCTCTCCATTCTCCTCCAACACCACATCTCGAAAGCCTGTGATCGAAGTGCATGGAGAATGCTGCACCGACAAGAGGATAACTGTTAAATATAATGAAGAAGATGACATTTGATCGCTCTTTCAGAAACCGAAAGGCCTTAGGGTGGTTTTCTAGAACGCTACTTAAGAGGGAACGCGGGTAACCTCAACTCCATACAAAAGGGGAGACCTGTTTCCTCCCTGGATAATTGTTTTAGAAAAAATATGTTAATAACATTCAATCTATATTTACCTCTGCCTTGTTCCTATGTTTTCCTTTTTTTATTATTTTAATTATTTAAATACATTTTATTAAATTAATTAAAATAATAAAAAAAGAAAAACATAGGGACATGGCAGAGGTAGGTACATATAAATTGAATGGCATAAACATATTTTTTCTAAAATAATTATCCAGGGAGGAAACAGGTCTCCCTTTTTGTATTTTTTGTATGGAGCAGCCGGCTACCCGCGTTCCGTCTTAAGCTCAGTTTAAACAGAGTTCAGACTGTCGATAAAGCAGTGCATGTTTTGATATGAAGAGAGGGATAATTATTCAAATCAAAACATGCACTGTTTTATCGACAGTCGACACTACTAAACTCTACTTAAGGTTGGACGTTAGCAGCGTGGCGGGAAATTGAATTGAATTGAATTTCCCGCCACGTTGCTATCGTCCACCCTTAAACTGAGTTTAAACAGAGTTCAAGAAGCTTTCTAGTTTGAACTGAGTTTAAACAGAGTTTAAGTAGCGTTCTAGTTTGAACTGAGTTTATTTATTTATTTATTTATTTATTTTTGGAAGGCTAACCGCTTTAAAAACACATTGTAGATACGAAGTTTAGAAACAGAGATCCAATTAGAAGTAGTTAATTAGAATTTTTAAGTAGCGTTCTAGAATACCACCCTAGTGATCCAGCTGTAGTCTCCAGACCTCGCCGGGGCGGTATAGTCGGACAGAAGTTCGCAAGTGTCGACGGTCGCATGTATTATTCAGCGGCGAGGAAGACTACCCGCAAATGAAACCGGTTAATTGATTGCCACGGACACCGCCCGCGGGATTACGTGATTGTAATGGTGATGGTTATTCGCTTTTTATAGCCATTGCGCGTTGAATGGGTTTCCTTTATCATTAACTTAATGCGTTATTGTAAAACGTCGTGAGGAAACCCGCGGCTTAGTTGGCCCCACACGTATTGACTTGTCTTTCCTGTGGGCTAGGCCGACTAAGCTGTCAGAATGGTATAGGTGCTGGGCAAGCCTACTCCATCTAAAACAATGTCGCAGGCACTGCAGCGCCGAGTGGTCTCTTCACCCATCTAGTGTGAGCGAAGGTGCCACTGGACGCTGTATAAATCATCTCATTACGTAGATGCAAAGGCCTTAGTCACTACAGCATGTTATTTCAAAATAAAATTGGCTTCAGATGTGTTTGAGATTTGAATTTCTGGAAGAGCGATCAAATGTTAACAAATCAAAACTGACTGCGAATCTCATGTCAAACTCATTTCAGCCAATCACGAGCCACTGGTTTGAATAGATGATTCTGCAATTAATCGCCTGTTTTGACCATTCTTTCAGAAACTCTTCGATCAAGGATAAAACTAGATACAACATAGAACTCTGAAATGTGTCTAGAAAAATAGATGCCCAAATTGCCTTGGGGAGCTTATTTGCTCGTAGTCCATGCAATTAAAGTAAAATTGTACACTATTGCAATAAGGTTGAAATTCGAATATTAGACGTATGGTTGAAATGATGTTTCGTATTGTTCTATTGCTGATATCTTTTGTTTCTGTGGGGACAAGTTTTTATTGTGATTTTAAACGCAATGCGGATTCTATGGGATTTAGTTCGGTGCAGAAACTCCCTGGGTAAGGCCCACAAAATTCGTATGATAATAATTCATGCACGGGTGCTTGAGCACAGTTCAATAATAAAGGGCCTAAGGGTGGCATTAATAGTCGTCGACCCAAGATCGAACTCAAGTAGGTGATCTCAGAAAAGTCAAATGCTAATGAAAAGCCTTGGCTAATGTCAATGCCAATCTCTAGATTGATAATGTCTATATGCTGACAGCTACTCAAGTTTGACATTAGCCAAGGCTTGATATTTAGCATTTGACTTTTCTGAGTTCACCTTCTTGAGACCGAGCTCAAGTAGGTGATCTCAGACCATGGTTTGGTTTGAATCTATGTTTTATCCATGCCTTTCTGTATTTATCTACCTAATATCTTAGGTACAAAACAACAAACAATCCGCAAGGGAATAGGAAAAAAAAGCCTCGGTCACGTCGCAAAGTTACCGTTTCGTAAGAACCTACACACTGGCCTTTTAAACAAGTTTCAAAAAGAGATTCCTACGGGAAGTCCTAAATGGTAACTTCGACGGAGAACTGAAAAAAAAAAACAGGTCAGCTGCCGCACAGTGAGGCAGGAAAAGTAAGGAAAAGTTAAACTTTTTTTTTAACGAGCGAGCGAAGCTAGATAAGTTTTCCGAGTCTACTTGAGTTACTGGAACAATCCCGTGCATGTATGAATGGATGTTTGTATTAATGTTCTGTCAACGATAACTTAAGTAGGTATCGTTGGTCAGAACGTCATGATGGTAGGCGGTTAAATGAGATAAAATGAATGTTTAAGTTCGGACATGACCCAAAACGGTTTATGGGCAAAGTTATGGGGTCGCGAGTTCCCAGTTCGGGGCGAACTACCTAGTTTAATTAATACAAGTAACTTAATCCATGGACTAACCCGAGACTGAGGGCTCATTCTGTAAAGAAATCACTGTGCAGTCGTGAACTGTCAAAACCGGTTCATTTACCCTTGTTGAATAAAAAAATAAAAAAAAACATTTAAAACATAATATTAACGGTGGTTTGTTTTATTTTAGAGAATTCAAAGTCGATCATAATAACTATCGATTATTGTTGTCATTATAATTCGTTATTTGGATATTTTTTACCGAGTTAATTTTTGTGAAATGAAAAGCGAGGAATATGAATATTTCTTTCTTTTTCACGTACACAACAATTGCGAATATGCATACTGCCGGTATCTGAATTGAGAAATTCGCTAAGCAAATGGGTAAGTATCGTCCTGTGTCTGAAGATTTCGCACAAAAGAGCGATAGTAAAGTATTTGCTTAGCAAAATTCTCAACTCAGAAACCGGGCCATAGTCGCATAACGAATAATCGACTTGTATACCTAACGATAAGTCCCTCAACAAATAAATTATTTTGTTTTTTTTTTTTATTTTAGAGGTGCAGTAGGCTGTAGTACTGAACAATGAACATCTTTATCATCACTATGGCATTGGAATGCTAGTTAGAACCCCGCTAGAATTGCCAAGTTCCACACAACTCGTACTGTGAATTGGGAACCGAAATAAGTGGTATGTTTACTGCTTGAGCTAAGAGATAAGAGAAAAAGTCGACGAAGAGGAAACGAGATAGGAAACGGATGGAATCGCTGAGTCAGAGTGGTGTGGTCGAGTTCTGAAGTACTAGGTGATTGTTTTCGGACCTTAATGGAATAAATTTAGCGAATGTTTTCCCATGTGGTGAAAAACGTTAGTTTATCATCAGCACCTAATACCATCTGGAGAGTGTTCGTAGTACCTAAAATAAAATAGTAGTCTCAAGAAGGAATGTAGGTTTTTTTTCGAAGAATACGTAATAGCCCAAAAGGTGACATGCTTTTCTCTTCAATAACATAGCCACAATCTGTTAGTTGCTACGTGAATACACTTTGTAGCTCTGCTACGAACGTAGCACCTCGTAGCCGCAGTAGTGTTTTTGCCTAGTCCGGAGTTAATAATTCTAATCACTAGTGGTTCGCCCCGAACTATGAACTCGCGACCTTTGACCTCTGACTTCGCTCGCTTCGCTCGCTCGTTCAATAAGCATAAAATAATAATAATAATAAGCCTCGCGTTGAGAAATCGCAGGAGTGAT
Organism: Zelleria hepariella; assembly: GCA_949319315.1. Taxonomy (NCBI): domain Eukaryota; kingdom Metazoa; phylum Arthropoda; class Insecta; order Lepidoptera; family Yponomeutidae; genus Zelleria; species Zelleria hepariella. The sequence continues at coordinate 12,776,640 of OX439395.1, forward strand.
TTTTGCTAAAAACGCATCCAAAAAAAAGATATGATTTTTTTTCCATTGGCGGCGCTAGTTGTGAGACGTACGTCGTCTTAAGCCATATCAGAGACCTTTTAGGCGGCCTAAAAAATCTGACACCAGGGGGGTTACCCTTGACACTATTGCGATCAAATTGAAAAAGTTTTTAAATTAATTTCTCTTTGAATACGCATGGTTACGATTTTAAATTCTTTGTAATGTTTATTCAAAGGTAAGGCTGTTTTATTCAATAAAAACACAAAATGTGTCTTAATTTGTAAAATATTAAATTTTGTAAATTGCGCCATATTGCGGCCGTATTGGAAAAATGCGTCAAGGGTAGAGGGGCAGGCTGTGAACGCTTACTTACCTACCACCTTTTTTTAATTGGAAAGCTATGTAGAGGCACTGCAACGCCGAGTGGTCTCTTTACCCATCTAGTGTGAGTGAAGGTAACACTGGACGCTGTGTAAATCATCTCATCACGAAGATGCAAAGGCCTTTATTTATTTACTAGCCTTTGCCCGCGACTTCGTCCGCGAAGACTTTTTTTTCTCGTTAGTTTTCCGTTGTTTTAATGATTATTCTGCTATTCGGGGCGGAGAGAAATCCAACAAATTAAAAATCATAATAATCGGTCCACCCGTTCTCGAGTTATAAAGGATGTAACTAAAACGACTTTATTAAGATGTAGAGGTAAAGAACCCGACCTTTACTTACTAATAAAATTTGAGGACATGTTACATTGCGTTGTGCTTGGAATCTTAATTATCTATCAATCAGGTAAGTTACTTCAAAGATAATAATATGCATATTAATCAGAGATGTCCCCGCGTAGGTAACTACTCACACAGTTTCCAATATCAGAAGGGAAGTTATTCTCCTAGATCGATGTTGTTGCTTTGTTTTGGTTCCGTGTAAATTAGGTTTAAATAAGTTTTGAAATAATTCATTTAGCACTTACAGGCAGATGCCATACCCCATTTATAAATATAGGACCCCAATCGTAATTAATTTATGCACCTTAACTAAAGGGTCCATTTTACATGCAGTTACGAAGAGGCTGGTATCTCCCAGAAAATCTGGGGGCACGCTAGTAACGCCCCCGCCAAGACGAGTAGCGAAGCTCAACGGGGCACTACTGCCTTTTCTCGAAGCGGCCAAGCCACATATTATTTTGACTAAGGTTTAGAGTTTGTGAAGTTAGGGCTTGTAGAGTTAGAAGCTTCGCTCTACATGAGATCTGATAGCTTTTTGACAGTGCGAAGTGTAAGGTCTCGTCTTGGCAACATTTTTTACATGAAAATGTTTTTGGTGGGATATTTTTTCTAAAACATTTTCCTCGTAAATGGTACTTTACTCAGCTAAATCGATAGAGACGGCACCTTCTAAAATCATTAAAGCCTAGTATTGGCCACTTTTGGCGATAAAAGATTTCATTCGTAGGTTCTAGGATCTGGAATCTAAACCTTAGGTCCTAAAAGCCTCGCATTGAGTACTTACCGAAGAGTTTGTAGCTAAAAACGCATCCAAAAAGACGATATGTTTTTTTTTTCATTGGCGGCGCTAGTTGTGAATTCTAAGTCGGACCTAATACTTCATGGCCTCACTCGACAGTGGAGCCAACTAGTGAGAACTAAAACGGTAACCCTCATTGGTTAGCATTGCCTCTCCAACCAACCACGACCAGGGGTTCTACCGGCTAAAACGAAGCCGATTACCATTGGCGAAAATCGAAGTTCGATTTATGAAAAATTAACTGGGTGGCAGTACATTTTTCAAAAATCGAACTTTCATTTTCACCAATGTTAATCGGCTTCGTCTTAGCCGGTAGACCACCAGAGTAGCTTTGCCACTCAAGCCAGCCTATTCCCTCACATCACTCCATGACTGGCAATACACATACCTAAGCATCGCACGCAATGTTTATCAAAGAGTATTGTCACACACAACACATGCGCTGAATACACAAACAGATATTTACATGACAAATTGTGTAATAGAGAGGTGGGTTGCGTAGGTAGGTGAAGCCCATTTATTGCAGAGAGTATGTGAGGGTTGTAGATCTAATTAAATACCTACTGCTGTTTATTGAAATTCATAGACCACACTACAAACTCTGCTCTGGATGCCAATTTTCAATTCATTGGGCGAATTTTAATCCAGTTTGTAAAAAATTGCGTACCTACACAAACAAAATTATTTTTAAAATGGTTAAGAGAAAACTCACTCTTAATAGGTTTGTTTTTGTTTTTTGCTACTCTATGGGAAAAAAGTTTCAGCAAGTTAAACAATTGGTTGAAACCATTATTTTTTTACGAAACGATCTTCCTATGATTGAAATTGATGATGGAGCCTGCGACCCGCGTCTTTTTTTTCTTTAATTTTGTTTTATCAAGGCTCAATATGGCCAGCGTGTTGGACTGTAGGATTCATTTCTCATTTCAGAGTTAGGCAAGTCCATTGCAGACCGACGCGGTGTAGGTACCTAATAATAATAAACAAACCCTACCTGAAATAAACATGGAGCCAATTTATCCAATCCCAGTGTAGTACAGTATAACATAAAATAACGCTGATCTCATTTCGCCTTAGGATTACTAGGCATCAAACAAAAAACACGGACACTACATCACATTTCGTAGGAAGGACCAGGTAGTACGAAATCTAATATCTTAAATTTTATTATCATCTTTTCATGACAAAATTAGGTATTTAAAAACCTTCTTGGTACTTGTTGGCTCATCGGTGGTTGAACTCTGGTTTCGACTCAAACTACCATGTACTAATAATTCAGAGTTCGAGCATCACATTTTCGAGTTCAAATTTTCTTCTTATTTACCTACAGTGGATTTTACAGTCGTCTTCAGCGGAAATCTTGTTACAAAGTTACCGTAGCCCTGCGGACTGCGACTGTGACTACAGATATTAGTTTCTGTTGCGAACTAAACTTGCTCAAGTTCGACCAAGTCGTTTTTCTTGAGAGTTGTTATAGATTATCCTATCCTACCCTATCCTTACTACTATTATAAACGCGAAAGTTTGTAAGTATGGATGGATGGATGGATGGATGTTTGTTACTCTTTCACGCTGAAACGGCTTGACGGATTTGGATGAAATTTGGAATGGAGATAGCTTAGACATCAGAATAACACATAGGCTACATATTATCACGCTAATACACTTAGGGGCAATGTAAACCACATATCTTTTTTCTGTAGTCCACGCGGACGAAGTCGCGGGCAAAAGCTAGTTATTAATACAAGGATGAAGCGAAGGGGTCATCTTTTATCATGTAATGTCACAGTAAAAAAAAAAAGTAAAGGCCTTCTCTCAGAGAGAGAAAAAAAAATTTTTTCAATGCTGTCCCAGGCACTGCAGCGTCCGAGTCCGAGTGGTCACTTCACCCATCTAGTGTCAGGGAAGGTGCCACTGGACAATGTATTAAATCATCACATTACGTAGATGCAAAGGCCTCATATCATAACGTGCCAAATGTCCAAGTCAAGCTAGGCCATGCCTACTCCATCTAAAACAATATCCCAGGCACTGTAGCATCGAGTGGTCTCTTCATCCATCTAGTGTGAGTGACGGTGCTAGTGGACGCTGTATAAATCATCTCATTTCGTAGATGTAAAGGTCTTGAACTAGTGGTTCGCCCCGAACTGTGAACTCGCGACCCCACATAAACTTAACAACCCTATATCTCGGCAACCCCTCGACCGATTTGGCTCATGTTCGAACTTAAAAATTCTCTTCACGTCATTTACCCGCCTACAAAATTTCATGACAATCCGACTAAATTTACTCAAGTTATCGTCGAACGAACATTCATACATACATACATACAAACATACAAACGCCGGATTGTTCAAGTAGACTCGGAGAACTTCGTTTATTATAAATGGGTGCACGCGTTAAGACTTTAGAAAAAAAAAACAAAAAGATAGAGTATCGTTTCATTATTGACTTAGAATCGAAATCAAAATTGCCAACATTAAATATGTGCCTCACTTAGTGGATTTAATTCATTTAAGGCCCGAACAGACGGACGGTCGAGTTGAATAAAACATCGGCGCCCATTCGCTTCAACACGCGGTGCTTTGAATTCTGAATCGGGTTTCGAATCGGCCGACTGATTCAAACTCGGTCGTAATATCGACTCGAAAGCCGGTATTAGACGACCAAACTCAATCTAGATCTCTTCTTCGAGAATTTACAAAGCAATATTTTTATGTTACTTACCTACTTACTTTTAGTAAGAGGCTGGCTGAATCAGCGCGACCTTCAATTCTCCTCGTATGAAAACCGAAACCAGCCGGTAATCCCAACATCACTAAAAGTAATTAAAACCGTATTTAAATAAAATACTAAGTGTGCAGTGCTTGCTTATGAGCCTGGTAGCCAATGAAAAAAAAAAACATAATAATTATCTTCTTTTTAGATCTGGAATATAGAGCTTAGTCCTAAGGGATTCTCATTTTACGGTTAGTTTTTCGGCAAAAAACGCATCCAAAAAGAATACATGATTTTTTCGGCGGCGCTAGTGTGCCTGAACCATAAGTTTAAGTTAAAAACCTTACCTAAGTTAAAAAACAGTAAAGTTTATCAGCGATCGGGTTTTTTCTGTAGATACGGGTAAACAAGCCATTTTTAAACAAGAAAGGCATTGCTCATCAAAGAAAGGAAGATTTTTCGTGTCTACATTCTGCTTGTATGTACCTATAGGTACTTGATCTCCTGGGAAACCACAAAAAGCCAAAAATTTCATACGTTATTGATGGCTGAAGTTTCGTACTTCGTACGTCTGATGCGCTTGAATCGGGAACCGTATTCGGGCGGGAAAGAAAAATGCCTTTTTCAGGGAAGTTACTAGCTGAGATTTTTGTTAGTGAGAAAGTTATTAGACGGTTCGTGCATTTAAGGTCAAGGACCTCAAGGTTGGACCCTCCATCTTTTTATACAGGACAATTTTTATTATCTACATAATATAGATAGGTTTTTTCCTGATACATCCCAACTTCTAAATGTGATTTCCAACAACTTTTGTTCTATGACTTTGGTGAAAAAAAGTATCTATTTTTTCGAAAAGTCGTAGAACAATACTTGATGAAAATCACATTTAGAAGTTTAAGTGTTTCAGGAGAAGAGGTATTTAAAAATTTTCCTGTCAAAGCAGATGTTCTCTTTTGGTCTTCCGAGTCTCCGGCAGGTTTCCAGTTATGAGCCAAATCGGTCGAGGGGTTTCCGAGATATAGGGTTGTAAAGTTTACATGCAATGCTCGCGCCTGCGCGAATGGTGTTAGCAAAAAAGTTATACTGAGAAGCTACCACGAGTGCGAAAAAGCTGTGCCGGACGTCTGTCATGTATCCTAAAACTATAGTAGTAAGGTTGTTTATCCAACTTTTATCCAACGTAAAACAAGCTGTCTAAAGGAAGTACATAAAAAAACTGTTACGCAACCACAAGAACCATGACACCACACTGTGGTAAATGTAAAAAAATCGTATCGAAATCTGATGGAGATACTTGTATCACATGCAAAAAAACCTACCACAAAGATTGCATGGGAGTACCACCTAAACTACAACTCACAAAACCATGGGATTGTAAGATTTGCATCGAGAAAGGCAAACAAAAACTTTCTATAAAAAAGGCTAAAATCATAAATAGCACGGTGAAAAAACTCCCCGTTTCAGATAATCAGAAACCGACCACAAGTAACATTACAGAATCAACTGAGTCGCTATCAACGAGCTTGCTAAGCGATACTGACGATGAGTCCTGTCGAGCGGCAAGGAGCCTGCCTGACTTATCTACTAGCATCCCCTCTGAGGAAATCGAATGCATGAAACATGAACTCGAATCTCTTCGGGTAGAATTGGCTACAGCTCACTCAGAAATTGATAAATTCATGCTGGAAATAATTTCATTGAAGGAGTCAAATAAGAAATACGAACAGATGATAGATAATCGGAGGCGAACTACTAGTTTAGTGAGCTTCCACAGTAATAACACGGTGGCGTACGATCCCAGTGGAACCTTTTGGCAACGGAACCCTAAAAACCCCGGTCTAAACCAGCGGTCACAGCGGCTGAGTGCGCGGTCACATATGTTGCAAATAAACGACAAAGTAACGGATATGAAACTGCATGAATCACTGCGCTTGCCTCTGACGGATGCAGCCTGAAATGGCAAATACTGTGCCTTGCTGTTTGAATACACGTGGACGCAAAAAGCTCTATCGCAAAAAAAAACCTAGGCACAACGAGCGTCCTTCTTTTTGGATGCGTTTTTTGCTAAAAACTCTACATTAGGTTATCGACGCTAGGCTCAACTATTTTTAGGACCTAAGATTTAGATTCCTACGTTTAGAACCTACGAATAAAATCTTTTATCGCCAAAAGTGGCCACTTTGAACCACCACATTGCCCCCAACTACCGCCAGTCACCGGCCAGTAAGAGGACGTCCGTACCAGCGGGAGCTCCTCGAGCTGCAAGACCCCAGCAGCTCTGAGCCCCACTGACCACCACCGCAACGATTGCACACCCAAGACCCGGGCGCTGATGCCTCCGGAGAAGACGCAAGAGACAAGAGTGCCAACTCAAAACCCGCACCTACTACTGCGCGACCAAGTAGCAGACGGCCACTGATGATGATGACTTTGAACCACTAGTTATTGAACGAGCGAACGAAGCGAGCGAAGTTCTCCGAGTCTACTGGAACAATCCGGCGTTTGTATGTATGTATGTGTGTACGAATATTCGTTCGATGATAAATTGAGTAAATTTAGTCGGATCGTCATGTTTGTTAAGCTGGTAAAGAGGCAAAGAGATTTTTTAATTTCGAACATGAGCCAAATCGGTCGAGGGGTTGCTGAGATATGGGGTCGGGAGTTCATAGTTCGGGGCGCACCACTATTTACTAAGATGGTAAGCGTAGCCTAGGCTTTTGTCGGCATTAGTCAACAAATAATTTTAGAATCACGTGGTTCATTATTTCCCTTAGAAATTCCCTACGTCCCACGCAAACAAAGTTAAGCGAATAAGTTAGTCGGTTAGAAAAATAAGAAAAGCATTTCGACCGTACTCACTGACACGTAGACCCATTGGAGTTGAAATTTAAACGCAGACTTGATTTCAAAAATAATAGAGGAGAAGAGAAGAAAATTCCTTTTCGAGAGGCACTTTTGTGTGCTTGAAGTTAGGCAAAGATTCGAGAGTCAGTGGTCCGAAAGAAGTTTTGTTGCCAGTTCGTAACTTCAACCGAGTACCTAAATGGATTTATTAACGGGCCACCAAATCTGTATAAACTGTAACATCTGCCGTAACATTTAGTTTTTTGTTGTTTTGAAGTTTTATATGATTTAAATGAAAGCAGATTTTTATTAAATACAAGCTTTTAGATAGATAGAAGATAGATAGAAAGACGTTTATTAATAGCCACGGAAATAAGTACAATGATAAAAAAAATAAGACAGGACATGGACACACAATTACTTACAAACTAGGTACAAGCGACATAACTGTCGGAACATCTCCGCAGCTAAAAATAGGAACTGACTCAGCACTTGTTGTAGGTTACCTATGTAAGCCTACAACACTGATTTTCAGTCAGCCCCTGAGTCATCCACTCCCGGCCGTCACAAGAAAAATAACACTAGGTACATATATATATCAAATTCAAATTGGTAGGTATGTAATAAAAATATATCAATAATTATCATTTGGGACTTGTACAGAAAGAGATACCAGGCTCTGCAATTCTCCTCAGTATGTGCGCGCCTAAAGCAACAGTAGGTACATAAATAGATAATAGTTATTAGAGTTTAATATGTAATAGATAGTTAAACTGTTTAACTTAAACATTAATGAGACTGCAAAATTCAATATTTTAGGGGAAGAGTATGAAATATAAAGGGGAGATATAATTCAGAATAGTAGATACTTATAATACTTATAATACATTGCTAGTTTGAAGCGTTTACCCGCGACTTCGTCCGCGCAGACTTTTTTTCCGTTACCTATCTCAATAAAAAATTGCCTATAGCACTCAGCGATAACGTAGCTTCCCATAGTAAAGGAATTTTTAAAATCAGCCGAGTAGTTTTAGAAATTACCCAATTCATAGGTACATACATACATACAATACTTAAAAATTTTTCTTCTTTATAATATTAGTGTAGAAAATCACATCAGGTTTGCTTACGTATAATTGATACGCTGAAAATATGACCCTTCCACGTCAGTGATACCTCATACTCTCGTACCTACTTCTTACGTGGTAATGACGTCATCAAATGCCCCATTTACAACGATTCATGTACTTCGATGTCAAAGGGCGGATTTCCACCGTACTGTCACCGTTAACGAAATAACGGCGCCGAAGTAGCGGTAAATATATTTGATACGCACTCTTGTCCACCCTGCGTCACGACATGTCACGTAACCCCGTACAAAAAATATCTGAAATAATCTTGCTGAGGCTTGAAGTTTATGTTACGATAGATTAACGTCAACATTATTATTGGCTATAGCATAAAACCAAAAGTGCAGAAAGGAATGTCAACATATCACCAAATGTACATGACTTAGGGTGGTATTCTAGAACGCTACTTAAACTCAGTTCAAACTAGAACGCTACTTAAACTCTGTTTAAACTCAGTTCAAACTAGAATGCTCCTTGAACTCTGTTTAAACTCAGTTTAAGTAGAGTTTAGTAGTGTCGACTGTCGATAAAACAGTGCATGTTTTGATTTCAATATCCCTCCCTTCATATCAAAACATACACTGTTTTATCGACAGTCTGAACTCTGTTTAAACTGAGTTTAAGTAGCGTTCTAGAATACCACCCTTAGAATAGCGTCACGGTTATAAGATGTAGAGTCAAAAGGTTTGACGGCCCGTTTTTTAGCAAAAAACGCTTCCAAAAAGAAAATATTTTTTTTTTTTCATCGGTACCGCTAGTGGACGAGGTGCTCTCCTCTTAAGGTCCATGTTTTATTATAGTCTTGAAAGAAAGAATAGAAGCGGTGGTGGCTTAGTGGTAAGGACATTGGACTCGGAAGCAGGTTCGATTCCCAGTGCTGGCATGTACCTATGACTTAGTTTCTTTTCAAAGTTACGTACATGTGTGAATTTGAAGTAGCAAAACCACTCGCTATCGGTGAAGGAAAAACATCGTGAGGAAACCCGCTGTTTAGTTGGCTCCACACGTATTGACCCGTCTTTCCTGTGGGCTAGCTAGGCCGACTAAGCTGTTAGGATGGTATAGGTGCTGGGCAAGCCTACTCCATCTAAAAACAATGTCCCAGGCACTGCAGCGCCAAGTTATCTCTTTACCCATCTAGTGTGATCTCATTACGTAGATGCAAAGGTCTTTATTTTTTTTTAAGAAAGGAAAGGGTGCAATCTACATAGAGCTGTGCCAGATGTAAATGAGGCATAACCTTTGGCTAACACCATGACGTAACACAACTATCTTTAGCTGAAGCTTAGTCGTATAGTCGTAAGCAAGTCAGTATTTGTAAGGTAAATAAGTACAGAAGCGATTCATCAAACTGTAAACTACAGGGTGCACTCTAAGTCGATAGCGGAACTTTAAGTAGGCTGTCTACTGATCAATACAAACAACTTGTGCTAGGTGGCGACAAAAATGGAGCGAAAAAATTATCAGCTGTTTCATACAAAAGGTCGACTCAGTACTGCGCCAAATGTAGGAATCAGCTGATATATTTATAGCTCCATTTTTTTCGCCACCTAGTACAAGTTGTTTGTAGTGATCAGTAGACAGCCTCATCAAAATTCCACTATCGACTTAGAGTGCACCCTGTAGACACTGTAAGGTTAAAACCCCCAAGTCTGAGTAGAAATCAAAAATTTTCAGAAGCGTTAGCTTAAAATTGGTTTACTAGATTTTACTAAGACCACAGTAGAAGATTGTGGAATCTGGATGAAAATGATTAGTTTTACAATTACCCGCGATAAATCAATAAAGCGTATTTAACCATTCGCCTGCCTAAGAAACTTTTGCCCGAGAACTATGTGCTACTCGTATTACGATCTTTTTGGTGACGCTAACCGTGAAGGAAAGGAAACCCGCGACTTGCTGGGCAAGCTACTCCATCTAAAACAATGTCCCTGGTACTGCAGTGTCGAGTGGTCTCTTCATCCATCTAGTGCGAGTGAAGGTGCCACTGGACGCTGTATAAATCATCTCATAACCTAGATGCAAAAGGCCTAATTTTGGTGACATCTGCAGAGACAGAACGAACTTCTCAATCAAGAAATTTGCGGTTTGTCTAGCCACTACTCATAATATGTTCACGCCACTACAGGGTGCACTCTAAGTCGATAGCGGAACTTAAAGTAGGCTGTCTACTGATCAATACAAACAACTTGTACTAGGTGGCGAAAAAAATGGAGCTAAAAAAATATCAGCTGTTCCATACAAAAGGTCGACTCAGTACTGCGCCAAATGTATGAAACAGCTGATATTTTTATCCCTCCATTTTTGTCGCCACCTAGTACAAGTTGTTTGTATTGATCAGTAGACAGCCTACTTAAAGTTCCGCTATCGACTTAGAGTGCACCCTGTAGTCATGATCTATGTGCCAGATGTAAGCATGATGTAGGCTTTTTCGCTACTTGGACTACAACGTGTTACAAAACATCCTAACTCTTTTTACAGGGTGTAGCCTAGTGGTCAATAGAGTGTCAATTCTGTAAAAAAAAAAGTTGAAAAAAACAATTTTTATTTTATAACCTCAAAATTGAAAAATGTTCATATTTTTTTTGTTTTTGGTATTAGCTCAAATTTAAAAATATGTTTGGGGGTTTAGGTGTATTTGCATAGCTTTGAGTTGTTAAAACATTGTGAAAGTCAATGAAACAATATTTAAAAAATACTTTTCTTTCGCCACAGCGTTCACATTTTATTAATTTAAAAATCAACGGAACGTCATAGAGCAAAAAAAAATTTAGGTTGTGATCCCTATCACCGGGTGCTATTACCCTGTAAAAAGAGTTAGCATCTTTTGTAACACCTTGTATATCGACGGACGTGATCCTGCTTACTTATTAATTTTCTATTCGAGGTCGTTATTTCGCAATGGAGATCATTTTTGGAAAAGCCTACCCCATCTAAAATAGGTTTTCTACGATAAACTGTAATAATATAACCAAACAGGACGGATTTGTTCCTGAATCTATCAGAAAATATCCTTCAAAACTACAACGTGTTACAAAGCATCTCATTATTTTCACAGGGTGTAACATACTGGTCAACAAGACTTCAAAACTGAAAAAATGGTTGAAAAATAAATGTTTCATTTATAACCTCAAAATGTAATTTATTTCATAACTTTTGTTGGTTTTGATATTATATCAAATTTAAAATGTATTTTGGTGTGTGTAGGTGCATTTCCGTAGGTTCGAGTTGTGAAAGTCAACAATATTAAAAAAATACTTTTTTCCCGCCACAGCATTTCAATCTTATTAATTTAAAAATCAACAGAACGTCATAAAGCTATAAAAATATTTAGGTTGTGATTTCTATCACCGGGTGCTATTACCCTGTAAAAAGAGTTATGATCTTTTGTAACACCTTGTATACCCGGTTCCGGCCTTCATCGGAGTCAATCTATATTTCCAATAGAGTCTCTAAGCCTAGACTAAACAAAGGACACATTTTGTGAGTTTAGGACCTGATTTAGCCGCTTCTTATTCAAGCACCCTTAGACCTAATTTCGTCAAGAATTTGCAATTTTTTCCCGTCTGTCGTACCTTTTACGTCAGAGAAAAACGGTTGGGTACAGTAGGGTTTAGGTGAAAGAGAATCTTGACAATTTTATAAATTAAACCTGTTTAAAATTTATTCGAAAGTATTCGAGAGAGCTTTGGAGCATGCCTTGTGCTAGGCATAGGTCACCATAGCATGGGACGTTCCAAAACCATGTTCGATCGTGTAGCAAAGCAACGTCATAATGTGGCACAAAACCAAAGTCAAAGAGCGGCGACCGAAATATTTGATTCGGTGTTTAAAATATCAAGGAGAAGGTATGGGAAAACTTATTTTCCCGAACGCGGGCAAAAAGTAATAGTTATTAGGTTACATGGAGAAATAAATCTTGACACCAAAATTATTTACAAGGAATTTCATAGCACTAAAGCTACCTAGTATATATTTTTTAATTTTTAATTTGCCGAAACCAAAAAATCACACCAAAAACATTCAAAATTAGGGGGTAAGGTTTAGAATTTTGGCAAATAGGGAGAGCTCAGCTTTGTGATGGTTACCATGACTGGTTCCTGGCGCTGGTTTTCAGCAATCCCCAGCTCTTGAGATGTTATTGCGAGCGTAAGTCTGGGCAGGTACACATACAATAAAAAAAAACAGTAATAAACTAAATGAGATGACCGTGTCCGCGGAGGGGAAAGTCTATCATGTCTGCCCTGTAAATATATACATAATATTAAGTGAATGAATTAATTTAATGAATTAATTAATTAATTAATTTAATGAATTAACGAATGAATGAATTTAATGAATGAATGAATGCATTTATTAATTATAATTATTTTTAGGTTTTGCTGTACTAACGTAATTCTTAAGATTATACTGACAAAATATGGATACAAATCTGAAATAAATTGAATTGAATTGAAAAGTTAATAGTTTTAAAAATAAAGAAAATAAGAAGCCAAAAAATCACTCTCCCTTTTCATTGTATGATGTGTGATAGCCTGACATTTACCAATGATAAATTGATAATACAGCCCATATTCCTCTGAAGCGCACATTTTGCCCTTTGGCCCTCTGTGAAAGGGAAAAAATAACAAGCCTCTTCCTTTGTCTTCACACGTTTGGAGCGGTCATTAGGTTTGGGGAGTGAAAAATTCGCTCCTGAAATTAATCACTCGAATAATCTTGCACCCGTTAAGGCTGTTGCAAACTGAGCTGAAAGCATTTTAATGAGGGAGATGAGGGTTGCATTCAGTAAGAAAAAAAAAGTAAGATGTAGCCTGTACAATTGTACATGTCCCACTAGCTGGGCAAAGGCCTTCTCTCAGAGAGAGAGTTCGAGCTTAATCACCACGCGTGCTCAATGTGGGTTGGCGATTTTTGCGTTGATTTCCTCACGATGTTTTCCTTCACGGTCAGCGAGTGGTATTGCTACTACAAATTCACAAATATACGTAACTTTGAAATAAATTAAAGTCATAGGTATATGCCTGCACCGGGATTCGAACCTGGGCGGTGGTGGCCTAGTGGGTAGAACAACGCATTTAGATATCTATTTATTTATTTCCAAGTAATGTAACATCACAGTGAGACACCAAATCGTTACACTGCCTTAACTTTACAACTTACGCTACCAAAAAATCACAATTAACTTACAAGTTTGAGAACATAATATTTAGTCATTTACCCAAACATCAGTTTTAATTATGTATCTTAAATAATAAATTAATATTTTTCTACTATACTCCGTGCAATTTTAGTGGTTTTAAAGCCAAAGGTATTTTATTGCACTGGTGATTCTGAGCCAAATTGCAAAATTTCATTCCAAATAGCGCGAAAAAAAAATTCACTTCTCCATACAAATGGTGTCGATTGGCGATAGCCGTTTGTATCGGGAAGTGTTTTTTTTTTTCGCTCGTTTTGAAGTAAAATTTTGGAATTTGGCTCAGAATCACGTGTGCAACTAAATACCTTCGGCTTTAAAACCACTAAAATTCCACGGTGTAATTATCACGCTAAGCACTACCTGTTATACTATTCTCCAGCATCAAATATTCATTCATACATTAATTACAAAAGTAAGGTCTTTGGCAGGCAAAGGTCTCGAAACATTGGCAGAATATTGTACCTACGAAGTGTGAAAGTGCTCGTCTAAACTTAAGGCTCGGTATAAGGCTAACTAGCGCCACCAATGTTGAAAAAATCATATGTCCCTTCAGAAGAAGTTTCTGACCAAATCCTAAGATGAGCTCATGCGCCATGCTTTTCTAGATTTTTAGGTGTAGGTACCCAACTCAATTTCTAGTCTTAAGCTAAAAAAATATCGGTAAAAAATACGGTTATCGAAATTTTTTTAGCTTAAAAGTAAATTTCGAAGGTGGTATCCACACTTAAAAATCTAGAAAAGCTTGGCGCATAGGCTCATCTTAGGATTTTTTCAGAAACTTCTTTAAAGGAAGATATGATTTTTTTAACATTGGTGGCGCTAGTTAGCCTTATACCGAGCCTTAAGACAATATTAGTGAAATAGTTACTCACAGTAGTACACACGACAGCACGTCAGACTGTACACTTTTGTTGTAAAGTCGCCCCTAACGTAACCGAGTAGAGTGCTAGCGTGTAAGCGTCGACGTGCTGTCGTGTGTACCTACGTTTGAACGATTTGCGATATTCACACTGTAAATTCGATTAGACCATTTTCGGACCAAACTATAGTAACTAAAATCTAGACCAAATACCTACTGGTGGATGGTTTTTTTAAAACATATTTTGGAGTTTATCTGTAAAAAAAGATTATTATAGCGAACTTCGAAGTTAGACGTGTAAGGCTTAGCAGTCCCTGCCGTTCCGTTTACATAGCATAGCAATCAGTTTCCGATCACATTTTCTGCTCACGTCTTTACAGAAAAAGACCGTCACAGTAATTTATGTTGTCGTAAATAAGCTGCCTGACTCAGCGAAAAGTATGTACAGTCGACAGCACTTCAGAGTTCTACAGTTTTGTTGTAAACAAACTCGCAAAAAACAATGTCGCCCGTATCGTAACCGAGTAAAGTGCAGGCGAGTAAAGGTTAACATGCTGTCGCCTGTACATAATGGCAGGACATAGGAGCGAGGCTTGGTTACTCGATCTTAAATATGTCCTGTGCAAGCATATGACATAGGACATATTACATGCAAGCGTAGCATAAGGATGGGTTAGATTATCGTATCGTATCTATGGGTTTATAACTATCCCACTCTACGTCAAATAAAAGAGTGAGATACACAAAGTTATAACCCCCCTCATTCATATTGGAGGTGCCACTGTAAGCTACCTTCTCTTTAATTTGGTCAAAGTAGCTCCTCCGTGGCCTTCCTCTACCTCTCTTTCCTTCTGTCTTTCCTTCTATTATGTTGGTTATGAATTTGTCGTGACGTAGCAAGTGGCCTAGCATCTTGTCGTGACGTACCAGGCTGCAAAGGAACTGGCCTGTGATCGAAGTGCATGGAGAATGCTGCACCGACAAGAGGATAACTCTTAAATATAATGATGACTGTAAGCTACCTAAGTCATACTAACTCGGATCAAGTTAACTTATGGTTGACTCTCTCTCTATACGCTCTACTCCTCTTAGGCCTTATTTCATGCAAAACACTCTTTATTTCCATGCCCCAGCAACCATAACTCCCGTCACTCAGCAGTCAACCGGCACCCTAACACGTCGGGGCTCAGCTGGAAACAAAAGTGCGTAGTTATTTTTTTCATTTCGCTCGTCGCGGCCAAATGGCTGCCTGTCGGCAAGAGGTGTCTTCCAAACTGGTGCACTCACTCTTGTTCATATAAAATCAATAATAAATATAATCATTTTATTTCGATTAAAAGGATCATAGTGGGCGAGTTACAATGTAAAATGGAAAAGAAATACAAAAATACATATGTTTAGGCAAGTAGGTAAATGAAAAGATTCGCCACATTCATTCATGTTTTTTTCTATTATTTCTTGTCAGGCCCTACCGTCTTTTTATCAAGAATCCTAGCGCTTCAATAAAGTTATTGTTCACGTAACGCGACGTAAAATGTTCAGGCACTAAGGGTGGTATTACAGAACGCTCCTTATAGTTAAACATGGTTTAGTAGCGCTATCGATAATACAGTGCATGTTTTGATTTCGATACTAACCAACTAAGGCCCGTAAGATCAATCACAGTTTAAACCAAAAAGGCTAGTTTAAACCCTATCTGTCGACTAATTTTCATACAAAATGCAAGGTTTAATCTATGGCCTGAGTTTAAACTGTGATTGATCTTACGGGCCTAAGTCAACTAGGCACCTGGTTTGTAAGCGGCTGCCTAGGTGCCAGGTGGCTTGGTCGGGTAGTACAGCGATAGAGTAGGGACATTTAAATCAAAACATGCACTGTTTTATCAACGACACGATGTTTAAACTCCGACTGGGCGGGAAGAGTTTAAATTAAACTGTGATCTAGGAGCGTTCCGTAATACCACCCTAAAAGTCGTACCAGATGGGAAGAACCCGTTGAATGGTTGCCCCCCGTAGATTACTGGACGAGGAGATCAGAAGCTGATATCTTAATTCTGATTTAATGCCCAAATAGCTTTTGCCGGGGACTTAGCCTGGGAAAGCGGATGGCCTTTTTTTGCCACGTACAGTAAGTGACGAAGGAAGGAAAGATCTCTTATCTCGGAGAGAGAGAGAGTTTGGGCTTGGTGATTCTTCAGGTGCTCAGAATCCTTCACGATATTTTCCTTCACAATTAGGCTGGCGTTAAGGCTGGCATTAATAGTCGTTGACTCAAGATCGAACTCAAGTAGGTGATCTCAGAAAAGTCAAATGCAAATGTCAAGCCTTGGCTGATATCAATTTCAAACTCAAGTGACTATTAATATTCTGACAGCTTCTCAAGTTTGAAATTAGCAAGGCTTGACATTAGCATTTGACTTTTCTAAATTCATCTACTTGAGATCGATCTCAAGTAGGTGATCTCAGATGGCTATTAATACCACCCTTAGTTTGTCGTTTTGCTGCCAGTAAAAAAAAAAAATCACCTTTCTAATATAGACTCACGGAACCTACTTATGCTGGATGTCCAAATCCAGGACTTATCATCAGGTTTTTTGTTTGATTATCAAACTGATAAAGCTGCGCGCGATGGAAGGCAATCGCAATTGAGACCTCATAATAAGGTAGTGGCTACCCCTGTTGTAATTATTTTCCGCACATACTTGCACTTAATTACTTGTAGGTATACAGAAAATACATACAAGTTGAACTCTTTTGCAGGATAGTAGCGCCCAGTGATAGGAATCACAACCAAAATTTTTTTTCTGTTTGTGACGTCCGTTGATTTTTAAATTTATTTGGTTGATTTTTATTAATAAAATGTGAACGCTGGGGCGGCAGAAAATATTTTTTCAAATATAGATTTTATTGACTTTCACAATGTTTTAACAACTCAAAGCCATGGAAATGCACCTAGACACACATACATTATTTTTAAATTTGAGCTAAATACCAAAAACAAAAAAGTTATGAAAAATTTAAAATTTTGAGGTTATAAAATATATAAATATTTTTTTTTCTTTTTTTTTACAGGATTGACGTCCTGTGGACCAGTTGATTACGCCCTGTAAAAAGAGTTAGGATGTTATAACACGTTGTACCTATAAAGGCAGATGAAGAAAATAAAATAATACACCTGCATGGCAAACTTATTTCAGCTGAAATCTCTTTCTGTCATCCCTTGCTTCATTACAAAAACCCTGCAAAGCATTTTTTTCAACAAAATAGCTACAGTTCACGCGTAATCACCCCCGTATTCAAGAATGCACTTCGGCCTTGGATTAACGCAATTATTAACAACACCTCCCCATACCGCGTCGTTAACGCCACGCTAACGAACGCTTAACGCGTTGCCCTACTCTGAATGTTCTAAACTAAACTATAAGGCCTTTGCCTCTACGTAATTAGATGATTTATACAGCGTCCAGTGGCACCTTCACTCACACTAGATGGATGAAGGGACCAGTCGACGCTGCAGTCCCCGGGACATTGTGGGACTAAGCTGTCAGGATGGTATAGGTGCTGGGCAAGCCTACTCCATCTAAAACAATGTCCCAGGTACTGCAGCGTCGAGTGGTCTCTTCATCCATCTAGTGTGAATGTTCTAAACAAGAGCTAAACGTAGAAGTTTAAAACAAGGGGGCTCATAATTTGGTAAGAATCGAGTTGAATCGCGATTTTTTTTTACCCAACTACGCGAATGTATGTATGTGTGTATGTATGTTGTTTGTTCATCTGTTCCCTCGCAGAGCCTAAACTACTCGGTCGTTCTCAACAAATGAGGTGTCGTTGGATTTGTCTCAATCACCCAGTTACCTAGTTTAATGTCATCTAGGACATTGGATACCTAGATAACATTTCGTAAAAAAAAAACATTTTATGAACTCACAATCGTTTTTTTTTTCCAAACTTTTTGTTTTTGGATTTAGCTCAAATTCAAATAGGCGGGATTCTGTGCGTTGGTGCATTTGCATATTTTAAAGTTGATATCCATTAGCGAAATCAACTTCAAACTATGCTAAATTGAATGCACCTCTACAAGCGAGAAGACATACCGCAAGGTTAGTTAATAATCTTGCCCTAATAAAAGTCTTACTGCCGGTTTCTGAATTGAGAAATTAGCTAAGCAAATGGGTAAGTATCGTCCTGTCTCTGCAGATTTCTCACAAAAGAGCGCGACAAAGCGATACGTAAGTATTTGCTTAGTAAAATTCTCAACTCAGAAACCGGCCCTCAGTAACCAAATGGAGCCAACACAAAAATTATGTTCTCTTGGACAAAAACCAAGTCAAAAAGTTACCGAGTAGGGGCCTCAGATTATTCGTCAGTAGGTTGAAGACTATCCATTCATCAAGGGCGCTGGTGTCGTTAATCTTGAGCCTTCCGATTCATTAGAGGCATTCAATAACCCGTCTCGGCCGTATATGAACCTATTATGGACATTAGACATGCGCGAAACAGTGCACTTCGAAGTCATGATATATTTCATGACATTTCATACCGCGTGATATTACCTTATAAATCATGGCACCAAACATGACACATGACATCATGGTATTTATTCATTGCAGACATGAAACATGACATCATGGTATTTCTTCATTGCAGACATGAAACATGACATCATGGTATTTCTTCATTGCAGACATGAAACATGACATCATGGTATTTCTTCATTGCAGAAATGAAACATGACATCATGGTATTTCTTCATTGCAGACATGAAACATGACATCATGGTATTTCTTCATTGCAGACATGAAACATGACATCATGGTATTTCAGCACACTTTCATTGCAGTACGTACAGTGTGCTGAAATGCCATGTGTCATGTTTCATGTCATCTAGTGTAATGAAATGCTATGTGCCATGCTTTATTCTCTCGTGTAATGTGTAATATTTCATGACACCGTTGTGTAATATGTCTTTTGTAATATTACAAGCATTACCTAGACATGTCTAATGGACATAGACTATGTTATTATACCACAGAAGAGACGTGAGGCGTGAGTTCTTTGGTAGCTGTCTCTGAGAAGCTCTTGAGGTCTGAAACGAAATGAGTCTGAAACGAAAGTACTGTTATGAAGATTTTATTGCATACGAGGAAATATCTGAGGAAACCAGAGCTAACCTAACGGTTCGACTCGTTGCGAACAGAATTACAGAATAGTCACTAAATAAAGGCGGGAAAATCCGGAAATCACTGACTGAACCGATGTCATGGATAAAACAAATCACAATTCTTTGTCTTCGATTGTTCGGTGATTGATTCGGCGGCAAAAAAGAACATTTAGCCGACTCTAGCGAAGCCCAAAAAAAGGGTTAGGTATTTAATAATAAGCAATGTATTTTTATTGACCATTTATTGACTAATAAGATTTTTGACTAGGTAAACAAGTAGGTACTAGAAAAAGTGACCTTCTGATTCGGCCTTAATAGCTCTCGACCAGATGGCATGTCTTTTACCGTAACTAACTTTACTTATCACAAGCAGGCACCGTATTTAGCCTGCTGAATAAGACTATTTGCTGAAGAGAGTAATAAGTATTCCCGTAGCGTTCCTAGATTTCGCGTCTTTTGTGTTCCCTGCGCACATTTGGCTCATAGAAGAAAGACTAGGATGAAGGGTCCGAAATATTTATTTGTCACAGTTCTTTGTCCGAAACATTATTCGAAAATACTTAGTTTGTTCCCCGCAAACAGGGACTAAAATAGCGTTTTATTCCCGGAGGGACCAAAAGTGATTTGAATTTGGAGTGTGGATATTCTAAGTAAAAGTTCAAATGAAGTCTGGAAGACCCGCAGACGCCCGGGGCGGATATAATTTTATTCATATAGCTTTAAAAAAATATGCTAATTACCTACACAATCATAGTATCAAAGTTTAACCGTTTACGAAAAAGAAAACATAGTATCAAACTTTTAAATCAAAGTTCCGCGTGTATCTCCTACCCATCCCACAGCTCTGGGGGTCTACCGGGTAAGACGAAGCCGATTACCATTGGCGAAAATCGAAGTTCGATTTTTGAAAAATGTAATGCCACCCAGTTCATTTTACTGCCACCCAGTTAATTTTTCATAAATCGAACTTCGATTTTCGCCAATGGTAATCGGCTTCGTCTTAGCCGGTAGGCCCCCTGGTGTAACAATTTCTCACCTCATTCACGCCAGGATAAGCCATACGAAACTCAATACAATGGAAAGTCCTTACATGAATCTTCTGTCCTTCTCCGTTCTGGTAGTTCTCTGAAGGTGTGCAGTGTAACATATGGACGCAATATTAATATGGTCGAGTAAATAGAGAAATACTTTTGGATGACCCTTCCTTTGTCATGCTTATGGGTCCTTTGTGATAGTGGTGGGTGCCTAAGTAGATAGGTAGCTTTATTGAAATGTTGCAGATTTACTCTCTTTAGTGGTGTGACTGAAGGTATTATGATTTGTATTGTATTTTGTTTTAATTGAATGTGTTTTATTTCTGTGACAAATCGGTCGGGGGTTGTCGAGCTATAGGGAGGCGAGTTCACTGTTCGGGGTGAACCACGAGTCTAGATCAGTGATTCAACTCCTGTTTCTAATTGAGCTTGAAAGTGATTTAGCTCCTGGGGCATTTTCACTAGGCTCTGTGTGAGTGAAAAAACAATGTGATTAAGCAACTCTAAAAATGCCCTTCTCCGACATCGTCTGTTTAGAGGTCACTACACAAAACGGTTGAAAAATAGGCCTGATAAATCAGAATTTATCAGAATGTCCCCGAAGAGCTAAACTCTCTACAGAGATGTGCTAACTTTCAACTAAGTGCCCATCTAGTCCTAACAGCCGTTTACTTTTACATCCCGAAACAAAAACGAAAAGATTCAGTCCATAAACGTCACTATAGAAAAAGAGGCACTTTCCTCTGGCTCGTACCGCGATCACGAAACTAACGTTATCTGGTGCCAGTTTCATAAAACTATTCATAGTTTAGTATGACAATTCGATGTACTTTGAGTAGTCGGATAGTAGGTACCTAAGCTAACCTAAACGTTTATTGTGGTATTAATGTTACATGCAATAATAAAATACAAAAAAATCACAAAGCTTCAGCAAAAAATTTGGGCAAGGCAATAAATACATGACAAACACACACAAGTACATACACAAAACAAAACCAACCTTAACCAAATATACTGCCCCGCAACACACCCGACATAAAGGTACCCATGACGCTAGCAGCATTCCCCCGCTGCACCGCCATGGATATCCTCTGCGCCAGGTATGCTCCGGAACGGTAGTCATAGCCCCGGTTCCTTAAGCGCCGACCAATTTCTCTAACAAAGCCTTGTTTGTTACCTCTTTTATGTCTAATCGGCTACTCAATGTAGGTACATAAAATTGTCTTATTAAACTGTGAATTGTAGATTTATGAAACGCGCACCTGTACAACACGCCCCTCATTGTCTAATGTGTCGTTTTCAAAGCGAGTTCATAGAGCAGTTCATAGATGGCTGTCAAAATTAATTTCAAAGCAAGTTCACAGAGCATTTCATAGTTCGTTTTCAAAGCAAGTTCATAGAGCAGTTCACAGATGGCATTTACAGGCGTGGCCATAGAAGTACCGGAATATGACTGTCAAAATTAATCAGTGCTAAGCGAAATTTGACCGCCGCGTTCCGGTTCTTCTATGGCCACGCCTGTAAACGCTATAAACTGCACTATGAATTTGCTTTGAAAAAAACTCATAAGATTTACTAGTAGGTACTTCGCCCAGAACTGTGAAATCGCGATGTATACTTTTTGTTACAACCCCATCCATATCTCAGCAACCCCTAAACCGATTTGGCTCATGTCCAAACTTAAAAAATCATTGTGTCTCATTAACTCCCCTACAACATTTTATGACGCTCCGACCAACGATTCTCAAGTTAATGTCGAACAAACATCCATAGGTACACACGACAGCACGTCAGACTATACGCTTTTGTTGTAAAGTCGCCCGTAACGCAACTGAGTAAAGTGCTAGCGTGAAATCTTCGACGTGCTGTCGTGTGTACCTACTACAGAAGTAGGATTGTTAAAATTAGACTTGGAGAACTTCGCTCGCTAGTTCAACAATGTATCATTGGAAAGAAGAAGAAGAAACGTTAGGTTCACGATAGAGGGGCTGAGAAAAGGCGTCGCTTTCATCGGAAACTCGTCCGAAATGGAATGCGCCATGTGACGCTGGGTGCTAGATACATGGCGGGAATTGAGTCTATTACGAGTAACTGGGCTCTGGAGACGCGTTGACGCAGATGGCTTGCCAGGTTTGGACTTATTTGTATCTAAGACTTGAGCCCAAAAGAAGAAACATACATTTTAACTAACTAGTAGTTTGCCCCAAACTATGAACTGGCGACCCCATACCTCAGCAACTCCTCGACCGATTTGGTTCATGTTTGAACTTAAAAAAATATCTTTCCCTCATATACCCGCCTATAAAATTTCATGACGATCAGACTTAAGGCGCTGATGGGCATAGTGAATTAGCCCGCGTGCAAAGAAAAATACACAAAATCGATTCCTGTATCAAATACACAAAAAAAATCGAAAATGTTCACATATCAAACCCTAGAATTAGGTGAGAGCGATCTAAAACAGCAAGTTTTGTGTTGATATCCATAACAGATTGCAAGATATTTTGTCTGAAAAAAAGTGTGCCGCCTATTTTTTTTTTCATCCAATATATCTTCAAAATGTTTATGAATCTCAACACAAAACTGGCTGTGATAGATAGGTCTCACCTAATTCTAGGGTTTGATATGTGAACATTTTCGATTTGTTTAGTGTATTTGATACAGGACTCGATTTTGTGCATTTTTCTTGGCGCGCGGGCTATTCACAATGCACGGTGCCTTAAGTTTAGATTTAGATCAGACTCAAGTTATCGTCAAACAAACATTCATACACATACAAACGCCGGATTTTTCCAGCAAATATATACCTTCAATGAGAAAATCGCTAATCCGCAGTGGGCACGGGTGGTGCCTAAACTGTTTGCGCTAAAAGTACGACATGTACACACGACAGCACTTCGATGCTTACATGCTAGCATTCTATTCGATTTTATGTTAGGGGTGATTATAACAAAAATGTACAGTGTGACGTGCTGTCGTATATACAACTTTTACTGGATACCTTACTCCGTTGTGTTCTCTTGGACCTTTTTAGAACAAAGGTCCAAACTTACGGGCCCTATCGGTCTCTTTGGAACAGCTGGGGCGCCAGCCTTTGGATTTTTCTCATCGATCCTTGCCCTTGATGAAGGTAGGAGCGAATAATGAATGAAGCAATATCGCCGATGCCGGCGGAATGGAGGTCTTTTTGTTAACCCTCGACGTAAAATGAGGGGTTTATAAGATTGACCGCTCATGTCGTGTGTGTGTCTGTCTGTCTGTGGCAACGTAGCTCTTAAACGAGTGAACCGATTTGGATGCGGTTTTTCTTATTTGAAAGCATTTTTTTTAGCGATGGTTCTTAGACATGTTTCATCAAAATCGGTTCAGCCTTTTATGAGACATTCTAATTTGAAATTAAAATGTCGTTGGTTTTTATTTTTTTTTATTTAGTTGTTATTACTTTCCGAGATATAGGCTGGAGGGAAAGTGGAGGTTTTTCTGCAACATTTTTGATCCCTTGAGTCCTTCAAGGGTATATTGTAGGCATCGGTCAAATCAAATCGTTCGTAGATTTGATTCTTTGGTTAGTTCTTCTTCATATTGTAGGCATTGGTCATTTGGTAGATTTCACTAGTTTTTGCAAGCAAACTGTATTTTGTTACATAACGGGCAATGGGCTGGTCGTTTCACTCTCTCCAAGCTGAATTATCAAAGAAACGGTAACACAATATTACTATTTGTTATTTTTTTAAGCGGGCTTAGGTCCTGCTAGCAAATTTTTTTTTAATTTTTGTTATTTATTATTTTTTTTATTTTTTATTTTAGAATGTAGAGAATTTATACGAATGGAGTCGGCGAAAAACGGAAGTCAGAGACGTTAGTTAGCATCATCACACGAAGCAAATTGATCTAGGCACACCACAATAGCCAGAACGGATATGAACCGCTAGACCAGGCGGGTCCTAGAATGGAGACCAAGGCAAAATACCATACCTAGAGGCCGCCCACCCAGGCGCTGGTCGGATGACATCCCAGAACCGGCGGGTTACGACTGGATGAGAAAGGCAGCAAACCGCCAACGCTGGAATTTTTCAGGAGAGGCCTACGTTCAGAAATGGAAAGACGATTTCACTATGGTGAAACCTGTTTTGCAGGTATGCCGGACGTAACTCGTAGTAGAGCCGCCTCAGTGTTTAGATCAAGAAAGTGGGAGTGAGTAAAAGCGAGCTCGGTGACTATAATTATTGCTACTGTTTTGAGCTATGTAACCACGCAAACTATTCCATAGCTTCCTTTTTGACAACAGACCTCTAAAACAACACGCAGAGATCAGGAACTGCCGTTAAACATCGAGTTAAACTCTCGTTAAACCCACAACTGCGTTAGTCAGGATTTGGCTCCGTTTTCCATATAGCTATACTCAGTACGAAATGGAAAACTCTGTTTGGGCCTAGTTGGGAATGGGATTAACTTTATGGCTTCATTCATTGTGCTGCATTGTTATAGTTTAGATGAAATCACAAAAATACGTATATAGTGGTGGATTTGATTTTTAATCCCTAAAAAGCGAGAATACTGAGCTTTACAGTTGCTAGTGAATTATTATTGATAAAAATACATTCAGTAAAAAGTGACTATACAAGAATACAGGGCATTGTTATTGTGTTTATGCCCTGTATACTTACCAGCCCTTACTTATCAAGGCCGTCGTGATCAGAGTGTGCCTGCCAAAAAAAAACCCATTTGACAATACCTTAACTTAGCACACTCACCTTCATTTGGTACTGTTTACAATATTTGTATACATATGTAGGTACGTCCTCTTGTATGTTATTTATGCTGCGGTAAGGCTGTGATCAATGACATATTAACAAGGTATTCTAAGTATGATGTATTATCCAAAATCTAGTGCACTTTATTATCATCATTATATTTATAAGAGTTAACCTCTTTTTACACTTAAAGTTTCGTAAGCACTGCACATTTTGTATTTCGTAAACGGTTAAACTTACTTGTTTTATGTCGGTGTAGCCGACTAGTTTCGGTTCTCATTCGGAGACCTTAATCATGGAGCTGAGACGGCCCTCGCGACGCCGTGGCCAATCTCAGACTGCGTGTCACTAGGCGCCGCGCGCGCGCTGACAGTTCCGCTGCGGGGGGAAGAGTGACACGCAGTCTGAGACTGGCCACTGCGTCGCGAGGGCCGTCTCAGCTCCATGATTAAGGTCTCCGAATGAGAACCGAAACTAGTCGGCTACACCGACAAAATACAAGTAAGTTTAACCGTTTACGAAATACAAAAAGTTAACCTCTTGTCGTTGCAGCATTCTCCATGCACTTCGATCGCAGTTCCTTTGCGTCACGACATCCACCTTCTCTTTAATTTGGTCAAAGTAGCTTCTCCGTGGCCTTCCTCTACCTCTCTTTCCTTCTACTATCTAGTCTACTTTAGCTAAGTAGGTATTACAAGACACAAATCTCAAGCAATTCTCCCTTCCATCGATATACTAAAGGGACCAGGGCGGTTACCCTTGACGCTATTGCGATCGAATTGAAAAAGTTTTAAAATTAATTTCTCTTTGAATTCGCATAGTAATGCTTTGATTTTAAATACTTTGTAATGTTTATTCAAAGGTAAGGCTGTTTTATTCAATAAAAACACAAAATTCGTCTTAATTTGTAAAATATAAAATTTTGGAAATTGCGCCATATTGCGGCCGTATTGGAAAAACGCGTCAAGGGTAGAGGGGCAGTTTGGCAAAGTAACATCATTTGTTACATGTCCAATGTTCCGTTAACGCTCTATTACAGGGATGGGGACATTCCGTCGATTTGGGGCCCGGTTCTACCAGCTAAGCGGCGGTTAATTAATCTAGGGTTAGAGAGGAATAGTTAGTGGGAATTAAGTGTTTTCAAGCGAGTCAATTGCGCACCGTGTGGCCGTAGTAGTTTCTCCGATTGCCAAACTTATTTGGTTTAGCAAGTAGTTAAGAACATTCTAACTGACGTAAAGCATGGTAAAAATTTGGGCATATTGGTGATTTTAAGGATAATTTATGAATGGTCCAGCTATTTCAGTATATAATTTTTCGGAATTTAATTTAAATTTTTGAATCCTCCCATCCAACATTTTATAATTTCTAAATCCCAAGATACAGGTTCGCCTAGTGTGGGTTTCGCAAGAAACACTGTAGGTATTTCATATTATTTTGGAAATAAACACTTTTTATCCTTTATCATTCCTTACATTTGGATAATACGCAAACTTATTTAGATATAGGTATACTTCTATATTATTGATTTCGAGAAAGTTCCTTACTGTTTTATTCCGGCTCTACATACTCCGTGGAATTTTAGTGGTTTTAAAGGCGAAGGTATTTTTTGCACTGGTGAATTTGAGCCAAATTACAAAATTTCATTAAAAAACGCGCGAAAAAAAAATTCACTTCTCCACACAAATGGTGTCGATTGGCGATAGCCGTTTGTATTGGGAAGTGTTTTTTTTTTCGCTCGTTTTGAAGTAAAATTTTGGAATTTGGCTCAGAATCACGAGTGCAACTAAATACCTTCGGCTGTCAAACCACTATAATTCCACGGTGTATTTTACTAGGCGTCCTCTCGTGCTTGCCTTCGGCAAAACCATTACAAACCAACATCCTTTGAACATTATTGTGGGCAAAACTACAATACATGCCGAGTGCTTAGACTTTTTCACTTCGCGAGAAGGCTCGACGACTAGCGTACGGTGTACTAATAATTTCCGACATAAAGCTGTGCAGGAAGATTACCTACATTCTGCTAAAAGCTTCGCACAGCTTTAAAAGCTTGTCATCTCACATTAAATCTTACAAAGAGTTTACAACCTACTGCGGGGTAGCTACGGGCATCATTCTGTGCACTATACAACGTGTTACAAAAGGTACTTACTCTTTTTACAGTGAAATGGCACCCGGTGATAGGGGTCACGTCCAAAATACTTTGTATGGAGAAAACACTACTAGTCTATCCAAAAGTTCAGTTTTTTTTTCTTTATTGTGGTTAAACCGAGATTTTATTTGTGATTTCAACAATTTATGTTTCACGGCAGTATAATTTGCATTCTTTTCATTATTCTAAACAACATAACAACATAATCAAGGTGAAAATTAATTGCAATCATGAACAAAAATATAAAAATTGTGCATTGCCCGCCACGCTAATAATAATTTCGGTGCACTCAGTTTTTTTTTTTCACTACTTACTTATTTCTTCTGTTTGATTGAGACCATAGTAAGCCTCCTCTAGGTGTGTACATACTTATCTCAAAGTGTAGAACTTTAAATGTTGAAAGTTGCTTTTACGACTTAACTGTTTATGACCAAAACTTGACAATATTTAGTTGATGTCCTTGCTGAGTTGACAAGGGATTGCGTACTGAAAATAAAACGTTTATGGCAATATGTAGGTACCTAGAAATATTATGTTAACATAGTATGCCTGGCAGTAGGTAGGTAATCGTATGAGGTAGTGGCCACCCCTGGTGTCAGAGTTATTAGGCCACCCAAATGGCCTCTGGCCTGGTTTCTGAGTTGAGAATTTTGCTAAGCAAATGGGTAAGTATCGTCCTATCTCTGCAGATTTCTCACAAAAGAGCGTGACAGGGCGATACCTAAGTATGTGCTTAGTAAAAATCTCAACTCAGAAACCGGGCCTCTGACATGGCCTAACAATGGGGTTTTTTCCAGGCATCAAAAATAGCCCGAATAACTGTCAAAATCAGTCTATTAATCTGTGGTTTCCATACAAACCACAGATTTAGTTGCGCGATAATTCGCGAATCGCTGTCAAATTTGACACTTGGAAAAATCCCTATTGTTATTGAACAAGCGAGCGAAGTTTTCCGTGTCTACTGGAACAATCCGGCGTTTGTATGTATTTACTTTACTTAATTATATCTGTTTTTTTAGTTTTTAATCTATATGGAAATGTCAATATTCTGAAATAAATACTTTGAATTGAATTTATGTATATATGAATGTTCTTTCGACGATAACTTCAGTAAAAGTCGCATCGTCTTGAAATGTGGCAGGCAGGTAAATGAGGCAACGACATTTTCTTTTAGTTCGAATTTGAGCCAAATCGGTCGAGGGGGGTTGCTGAGATATGGGGTCGCGAGTTCATAGTTCGGAGCGAACCAGTAGTTAAGAAACAAACTGGGATAGAAAGATCTTATTCTTTCAGACAACAACTGACTGAAACCACAGACTGCGACATGCTAAGATATACCTATTGGTTATTCTAGCTCGCTAACCATAGTCCAGATAATTGAATGTAAACAAGCTAATCTCTAGTAATCTCCACAAATTGATTCGTCGACCGTTAATGCCTCCGGTTATTTTAAATCCAGCAGTAGAACAATAAAGGGCACAGAAACCGAAGGCATGGCGGAGACTATTGATGTACGCTTGAAAACATTCCCACTCCCGGCAATGTTTCCACTGGCAATGTTCCCGGAAAGTTTCCGAAAGTTTCCCAATGTTTCCATAAATTCTCAGTGATATATATTTTTGTATTCATGCTAAATCTTAAATTATCGCGTTTGTTAGTAAAGTGACATGCATATTTGCATAAGTGTCTTGTCCTTGCAGTGTTGCCACATTGAGACTGCATGAAATCGGTGTATCATAAAAAAATCCATCTTAAATCAGTACTACCAATGAAATTCGTATGAATTTTGTGTTTAGTAACTTATTATTTGGTGTATAAAGAATCCAAAACCATTTACAAGTCAATAAACAAATATTGAAATATCCAAAGTTTTGAGCAAAGTTCCCGTTAAATTTCCAGTTGGGGGAACATTGCCGGCAATGTTTCCAGCGATTGGCAATGTTCCCGGGAACGGAACATCAATAGCGGAGACGAATGCGTTTTTTTTCTGTATTGTTCGAATTTGTATAAAGGACTACTTACACACATAAGTAGCGTCGCGACGCCTCAAACCATTGATATAGAGGTATTTGTTAAAACTGACAACTGCCTTGGATTCCACTTCGGCACTGCCACGCCTTCGCTTTCTGTGTGTAACGAGTTTTGGCGCGTTTATTTCGACATGAACTATTGTGTCACGCGGCTACCGCGCGTCAACCGCGCGATTGCCCCGCTCTGGGGCAAAAGTGAACTTTGCTTACAAGGTAGCAACGTTCAAATTTCTCGCTATCCCCTAACCGCGCCGCGCGGCCTCCGCACGAATTTTTTTTGTCTCGTTTGTCTGGGCTCTAAGGCTAAGAATGAAAGGTGTATTGAAAAAACTAACACTGGCTGTTTGTAAGCAAATTTCAGCATTTAAAACAAAATTATTCGTAATTCGAACAACTTTGTATAATGGCTCTACCTAAATTAATGTTACTGATTTTCTCGTGAGTCACAGAACACAGTCATTAAAAAAATATCGGGAAAATAGCTCTTTGAAATGAAAAATATTTTTTTTACTTCTAATTTACTGCCCTCGTATTCTCTTAAGGGTAGACGATAGCAACGTGGCGGGAAATTCAAAATTTTTACAGTTTTTTACATTTTGTAGCTAAACTGAGCTATTTTTGTTCAGCGATTTTTCGTTCGCGGCAATAACAAAGTATTCTTTTCATTGTTGTAAACAACAGAACAGCAATAATTCAGCCGATTATGTGTTCTGGTCTACGACAAGTTTTTTGGGCAGTGCCACTGCTTCGTAGACCATAACACATAATCGGCTGAATTATTGTTGTTCTGTTGTTTACAATAATGAAAAAAATGCTATGTTATTGCCGCGAACGAAAGATCACTGAACAAAAATAGCTCAGTTTAGCTACAAAGTGTAAAAAACTGTGGAAATTTTGAATTTCCCGCCACGTTGCTATCGTCTACCCCTAAGAGAATACGAGGGCAGTATTTTGTTTCTTCGCGTTTCTATTCTACTTCCAACAGTAACAGTATAAGCCCCTGGAAGGGATCAATCCTATTATCCCCTATTAATTCGATTTAAATTGGCCACGGTAACTAATAATTGAATTCTGAACTGATTTATCTGCTCCTAGGGTGAGCAGTGTGGTTGGAGAAGCAGTGGTTTGACTCCAACGTAAAGGTTTTTTTAGATAGAGAAGACCGATCCACCTTAAGGGTAGACAAAAGCAAGGTGGCGGGAAATTCAAAATTTTCACAGACTTTTACATTTTGTAGCTAAACTGAACTATTTTTGTTCAGCGATTTTTCGTTCGCGAGAATAAAACCGTATTCTTTTCATTATTGTTACCAACAGAACAACAATAATTCAGCCGATTATGTGTTATGGTCTACGAAGCAGTGGCACTGCCCAAAAAACTTGTCGTAGACCAGAACACATAATCGGCTGAATTATTGTTGTTCTGTTGTTTACAATAATGAAAAGAATACGGTTTTATTCTCGCGAACGAAAAATCGCTGAACAAAAATTGCTCAGTTTAGCTACAAAATGTAAAAAATTGTGAAAATTTTGAATTTCACGCCACACTACTATCTTCCAGCCTTAATAGAAACTGACAGAACTTTAAGACAGTAACAAGCAGATGCGATATTCTATCATGACTGTACACATTTTAAAAACGACTTTTTGTTATTTGAATGTTCTGCTATTATACAGACCATCCTGATAGTTGGATTTTTTGCTACATGGACCATTTGCTCATTAGACGTTTCGCGCTGTTGGGCGTTTAGCTTCTTTCGAGACTCAGCGAAGTCTACTCTATCAGCCTACCAACTCCCAGCCTTGTACGAAAAAATATGTCGATTGGTCACCAATAGACATGTGTAGGTAATGTTCATAATATTACAAAAGGCATATTACACCACGGTGTCATAAAATATTACCCATTACACGAGAGAATAAAGCATGGCACAAACCATTTCATTACATTAGATGACATGTAACATAACATCATGGTAAATACGATGGTATTTAGCATGATGTCATGTTTCAAGGTATTTACCATGATGTCATGTTTCATGGTATTTACCATGATGTTATGTTTCATGGTATTTACCATGATGTCATGTTTCATGTCATCTGGTACAAATAACTATGGTAAATAACTGTACTGCATTGAAAGTGTACTGAAATGCCATGTTTCATGACGTGTCATGTTTCATTTCATTTCATGACGTGTCATGTATCATGCTTGGTGCCATGATATTAGGTAATATCACGCGGTATGAAATGTCATGAAATATATCATAACATCGAAGTGCACTGTTTCGCGCATGTCTTCAGCTCTCAACCTATTTATTTGTAGTGCTGGGACATTAGCGCCTGGACTTGCACTATAACATATGGATCGCGATTCATTCGTGAGGTTTAATTGCTGCAAAGCCAAGGACTTAATTTATGAGCTCCGTTTTAAATTGAACCTTATTTTAGCTATAGAGATGAATAGTGGATTAAAGTCGAAGTTTAAAAGCCGTCCCTATTAGCCCTTTGGGCGTAATATTCATATTCTAATACAAGGTGTTACAAAAGTACCTAACTCTTTTTAAAGGGTAATAGCACCCGGTGATAGTGATCACACACAAATTTTTTTTTTTGCTCTATGACGTTCCGTTAATTTTTGAATTAATAAAATGTGAACTATGTGGCGGGAGAAACGTATTTTTTAAATATTGTTTTCATTGACTTTCACAATGTTTTAACAACTCAAAGCTATATAAATGCACCTACACGCACAAACATATTTTTAAATTTGAGCTACTAACAAAAACAAAAAGTTATGAAAATTTTTCAATTTTGAGGTTATAAAATAAAAATTGTTTTTTTCATCTTTTTTTTTACAGATTTGACATCCTGTTGACCAGTAGGTTACACCCTGTAAAAAGAGTTAGGTACTTTTGTAACACCTTGTATATTATAAGAACATACATTTATGGGCACAATTAAATACAACGTCTCCGAATGAGAACCGAAACTAGTCGGCTACCCCGACTTATTACATGTAAGTTTAACCTTTTACGAAACACAAAATGTGCAGTGCTTACGAAAGTTTAAGTGTATAAATACAACGTGTTATAAAAGGTCCTAACTCTTTCGGCCCCGTGCAACCAACTGGTCATCATCTAAGTAAAAAACTACTTTTTTTATAATTACAAAATTTAAAGTTTTTGTTTTTGAATATTTGAAATTTTAGGATTACGTAGAAGCGTTTTATTTTTGACAAATTTAAACTCATGTTTAAATGCGTAGATACATTTGAAGCTTTAAGTTGTTAAAACCCTGGTGTCAGTGTTTTTACGCCGCCCAAAACTATATTTTAAAAATACTTTTCTTCCGTTACAGCGCCTTACATAATTATTAACGATAAGAAAATCAACGGAACATCATGGAGCAAAAAATATACGTGATTCCAATCAAAGTCAAAGTCAAAGTCAAAGGGTTTTATTCAATATGCCATAAATAAATTATTTACATTGAACGTCAAAATAGGTATTATCAAAAGTAAAAGGAAGTATATAAATCAAATACTTATTACTATCTAATACTAAGTAAGTATCTAGCTACTTTTTTTTCTCCAGCTTCACTAGCTCTGATCGTTCTTGGAGAAGAAGCATGGTAAAGAAACTCCAAGGATCTCACATTTTAGGTATCTAGTGCTTAAAAAAATAATACATATCATTGGGTGCTATCACCCTGTTAAAAGTTAGGTTACCTTTTGTAACACGTTGTATATAATTTCTAAATGTGTTATGGTTCTCGCTAACGCCGAAGGAAAACATCGTGAGGAAACCCTAAGCTGTCTGTATGGTATAGGTGCTGGGCAAGCCTACTCCATCTAAAACAATGTCCCAGGCGATGTAGCGCTTAGTGGTCTCCTCACGCATCTAGTGTGAGTGAAGGTGCAACTAGACGCTGTATAAACCATCTCATTACGTAGATGCAAAGGCCTTAGTTTTTTTTTTATGGTTCCAAAAGTGGTTTAGTCGGACTGAAATAATAAAATTCACTTTTCCCACAGACCCGAGCACCATAAACTGTCCCATGATGGAGACACACTCGCACATATAAAACGGAATTTGCATTTTAATTAACGAACGAAAAAGGGTCTATGGTACGGTCAGGGAATAACGTCTCAGTTTTGTATTTAGTAAGTAAACCTTCGATCAAGGATAAAACTAGATACAACATAGAACTCTGAAATGTGTCTGGAAAAATAGATGCCCAAACTACCTTTGGGAGCTTATTTGCTCGTAGTCTATGCAATTAAAGTAAAACTGTACACTAATGCAATAAGGTTGACATTCGAATATTAGACGTATGGTCGAAATGATGTTTTGTATTGTTCTATTGCTGATATCATTTGTTTTTGTGGGGACAACTTTTTATTGTGATTTTATACGTAATGCGGATTCTATGGGATTTAGTTCGGTGAAGTAAATGGTTTCAATTACTTTTATTGGTGTATCGATCGACCAAAATAATATGCAGTGCTAAAGAAAGTTTTAACTTATAATAAATACTTTTTTTTAAATAACCCCGATATTTTAGCTTTAAATTAGCATAATATTATCTTATAAACGGCTTAACTGATTTTGATACAGCATATCTGAAAACACTAGCTATAAAAACTGCCTTTTAATTTAAAAAAACGCTTCCATATCAGTTCAGCCGTTTAAGAGCTGCTACGGTGCCATAGACAGGCACACAGACAGACACACGTAGCTGTAAAAGTTATAACACCCCTCTTTTTATAACACACAGGCGCGTTGTGCGGATGCGTTATTGCGATTTTCTGTTTTTAGTACATTTTGTATTAGGATGGCCATAGTGTTATTATCGCAGCAGTGTGTAACTCCATGGCCATCCTAACACAAAAAGTACTAAAAAAAGATTACGCAATAACGCAGGCGATATTATCAACCGATAAAACCTCGCCTGAGTAGGGAAGCCTTTAAGACGGAACGCGGGTAGCCAGCTGCTCCATACAAAAAATACAAAAAGCGAGACCTGTTTCCTCCCTGGATAATTATTTTAGAAAAAATATGTTTATGCCATTCAATTTATATGTACCTCTGCCATGTCCCTATGTTTTCCTTTTTTATTATTTTAATAAAATGTATTTAAATAATTAAAATAATAAAAAAAAGAAAAACATAGGAACATAGCAGAGGTAAATATAGATTGAATGGCATAAACATATTTTTTCTAAAAGAATTATCCAGGGAGGAAACAGGTCTCCCCTTTTGTATGGAGTTGAGGTTACCCGCGTTCCTTGCTTACTTACATGACTTATCGACC
Organism: Zelleria hepariella; assembly: GCA_949319315.1. Taxonomy (NCBI): domain Eukaryota; kingdom Metazoa; phylum Arthropoda; class Insecta; order Lepidoptera; family Yponomeutidae; genus Zelleria; species Zelleria hepariella. Next base: position 12,811,360 of record OX439395.1, read on the forward strand.
GGGCCATCACTCGGCGGACGCACTACAGCGGGCAAGGGCCGTCCCGCTGACAGATTTATGGACACTCTAGCGGTGACGGGCGACCATTTTTACGGACTTTGAGGGACAGGCCCCGCAATCTGTGATATATTGAGCCGGCAAGTGGGGGCCCAAAAATTTGGGTCCACAATGTCGTGATTTATCCCGGCTTTAAACGGCGTGTTGTTTTATTGATTGTGGGCTGATCGAGGAGGTATGTGGGTCTTTGTTGCTTGCGTTTAACGTTTAATTCGTTAGCGATGGTGGTCTATTTCAAAGTTACGTACATTCGTGAATTTGTAGTAGCAATGCCACTCGCTAACGGTGAAAAACATCGTGAGGAAACCCGCGACTTCGTTGGATCCACACGCACCTAGTACACCACCTGGTACAAGTTGTTTGTATTGATCAGTAGACATCCTACTTAAAGTTCCGCTATCGATAGTTCACCCTGTAGTCGGCTATTCATTCCCGAAGTGAAAGCGTTAAAGGTTTTTTTAATTCACGTTGCCAAAAAAATTTTAGTGATATATTAAATTGCAGTTCCATATATTTCTATAGACTGTTTCTACTACAGGGCATTTTTTAAATAGCTTTATTCCTGAAACACGTCAACTTTACAATGTGATTTCCAACAACTTTTGTTGTACCTACGACTTTGGTTAAAGCGCAATTTTATTTTTCCATAAAAAAATCCATAAACAATTACTCGAAGGGCTTCGATCGAGGATATTAGCATTGACCCGTCCGTCATGTATAAAAAATTCAAGAGTCTTAAAAAACGACATATCAGTCAATTACACTTTACTAGACGACTGTTTCATTTCATTAAGTTTTCAGAAATGTGATAAGGATTAATTTGATGCATTACATTTACAAACAGTAAATGAATCCAAAACTGATTTCCACGGAAGTTTTAAATGTCGCACACAACAATTTAATAAAATACAACCTGTTTTCATGCGGATTTTGTTACGCAAAATACTTTGGCAACAAAATAGTTTAATACTACGTTTTACTGTCAACAAAAACCAACCCAAAAACTACCTTGACAGGCAATAAATAAGCGCCAAACTGGCACAAAAAGGTCTCTACTTTCAGCCCTTGAATAGAAAACCTATCAGAAGCTTTGCTTGATACCACAGCGGGACTTGCGTCAGTCAGGCAGGGTTATCCAACTAACTCTGAGTTAATTTGACATTTCCATACAATTATTGACGTTAACTCAGAGTTAACTGGCCAAGCTTGGCTGACGCAAGTGGACCTTAAAGTAGAAGTTCGGTTTGAAGAAGTTTGTGTTATGTAAAAAAGTTAAGCGTCAATGAAAGTAGCTTAGCGTGAAATGCAAAATTCAGTTTTTTTTTTCAATTTGTATCGAAGCTGAGCAATTTTTTTGCACCGATTTTTGTTTCACGATTCTAAATAACAATACAACAATAATTTTCATGATTCTAAATAACAATACAACAATAATTCAGCTGATTATGAGAATTATTATTGCTCGAAGTTGTAGTTTTGTTTTGTTTGAGTTTTTGTCGATCAGAAAAACAAATCAACTTAATTATTGTTGTTCTGTTGTCTAAAATAATGAAAAAAAAAAATATATATTTTTCTTAAACAATAATCGCTAAAAAAATAACTCAGTTCAGCATTATAAGCTTTTTGGTTCAGCTAATAGTTACTGAGTTAATGTCAAATTAACTCAGAGTTAGTTAGCTAACCCTGCATATTTGTCTAAGGCCCGCAATATCAATCACAGTTTAATCTCAGACCAGAGATTAAACCTCGCATTTTGTATGAAAATTAATCGACTAGCCTTTTTGGTTTAAACTATGATTGATAATATGGGCCTAAGTTACATTTTTACATAGGTATAGCAGCGGACGAAATCCAGTAAAAGTTTAATTGAACAACTACGCAACTTCTGTACACTTACACCTAGATCCTAAAGTACCCTAGAAAGGGTCCGCTATCAGTCTCATTTATCCGCAGCGATGACTGCTAGAGCCTTAATTATAAGGTCATTTGGACTCCACTTTAGGGTCATTAAAGGTGTCATAAAAGAGACCCGCGGAAGGGCTTCGTAATTTCACTTGACCATTCGAACTGAGAGGGCTATTTGGAGCAATAATTTGTGATTATTTCGGTCGGAAAATGTACCAAAAGTAAACTGAACACTAAACTGAAAGCTTTTAATAAAATTAAATTTGAAAATGTTGTCATAATTCGTAAAATTATCGCTGTTGAAGTGGCCTCTAGGCGCACGAGGCGAAGAAGATCGACACAAAAAGTCGGATGTAGAACGTAAAAAATGTTAATAAGGTAGGTACGTAAACGACAGCAAGTCGACCCTTACACGCTAGCACTCTACTCAGTTATGTTACGTTTTATAACAAAAGTGTACCTACACTCTGACGTGCTGTGCGCTGTCGTGTGTACGTTCTTACAAAATAAAATAGCATTATTTGTCCCGGCCATACTGAGTCTCGCTTTTGTCTTTGTCTTACAGATAATCTCAAAGGTAAATAATACCGAAAGAGAAATGAAGTCCTCGCAGAAAACTTTGCCTTTACGTCAATCAAACAAAACCTAGGTACATAATTTGGCCGATGAAGAAGGGTGGAACCAACTTCCAAAAAACCTACGCGTTTTCACCTTTTGTTGATAATTTTAACCATCGTCTAGTATCACTTCTCGGACACGAGATATGTGAAGTAACTCATCACCATCATCAGCCTGTTAACACCCACTGCTGAGTAAAGACCTCTTCACGCTCACGCCACATCTCACGATATCCTGTGCTAGACGCAACCACTGTTTTCCGGCTACTTGGGCTATGTCATCGGAACATCAGGCTGGTGGTCAGCCAACCTATCTCTTCCCCTCTCGAAGTCGCCATTCCGCAAAGGATTTCGTCCATCTGCCATCGGTCCTGCCCACTTCTACTTCAAAGACGTTATGCGTTTTCCGACGTCTGCCACTTTTGTGCGGCTTCACAACGTCCGGTATACGGTCCAACAGCTTAATAAAAGTAATACTCAGATGATTTAGTACCTGGGCCATGATTTCTGGTTGCCCTACACATACGGGTATGTATGTTAAGGTAGCTGTTAGCGCGCGAGGCATATGGCCACCGGTCAAAATGGGGAATCCAATCGTGTTGCTGACTGTACACATTTTTTCGACCCCAACGCACTCCATCCGAATCCAACTTTATGTCCCAATCAGCCGATAAATTCTGCAGAACCCTAATAACGTACAGACGCCGCGTATGTTCTTGGACCCTCGGGAGGTAAAGTTAGACGTACATGAGTAAGCAATATTAGGTACCAGAGTCGATTCCCGAGAACTTTGTTCGGAGGGCCTGCCACGGAATAAAAAACAATTTAATTGAACGAGCGAGCAAAGTTCTCCGAGTCTACTGCAACAATCCGGCGTTTGTATGTTTGTATGTATGTATGAATGTTCGTTCGACGATAACTTGAGTAAAGAAGAACTTGAGAAACAAAGATGCAGTTGCAGAACAGATTAATTGTAATACCTACCTGGATCACTTTTTGTTTAAAGTTTTTTTTTAAAATATCTTTTAATAAACTGTTTGTAGGGATCGCCAGTAGTACCAACAAAAAAAATAAAAGAGCCACGTGACCAGATGAATATTTTGAATATTTCAAATATGGCATCCATAGTAAGACAGCCCATGGTAAAATCCTACTGGGAGGGCGGTATGTAAATTTGCAGTGAATGAAAAAGTATGTCGGCAAAATTATGGGAAAAAGTTAATGGAGCTGTGAATTATTTATTTCTATTGATACGTTTTTGTGGTTTACACCGAAGCTTGTAAAATATATGGCCATGTCCCAACTATAACAAAACAAATGTTAAATCTTGTATACGATTCGCCAACGCACCAAGGTTTGGCTGAAGGCTGAAGAGTTTGTCTGGAATTCGTCTTTAAATGAACTGAGTAGCTACCACGAGTGCGAAAAAGCTGTGCCGGACGTCTGCCGGACGTCTGTCACGTATCCTAATACTATAGTAGTAAGGTTGTTTATCCAACATATCACTCTCAGTGACAGTGACAGTAAGCACTCTTGGTAGCTGCTCTGAACTCGATATTGTTTAAATCAGGTAAGTAGGTATGTTGGAGGTTTTAGAATATTGAAAAATTACATTTCTAGGCCATCGACGAGGAAAAATGAGAGAGTACCGACCCACCAAGTTAAGGTGGGATGATAGCAACGTGGCGGGAAATTAAAAATTTTCACAGTTTTTTACAACAATAATTCAGCCGTTTATGTGTTCTAGTCTACGACAAGTTTTTTGGGCAGTACCACTGTTTCGTAGACCAGAACACGTAATCGGCTGAATAATTGTATTTCTGTTGTTTACAATAATTAAAATAATACTGTTTTATTGCCGCGAACGAAAAATCGCTGAACAAAAATAGCTCAGTTTAGCTACAACGTGTAAAAAACTGTTTCCCGCCACGTTGCTATCGTCTACCCTTAACTTGGTGGGATATATAAAAAAAGTAAAAATCAAGATGGCCGCGCGGGTGCGTTCGTAAATAATTAATAAAATTATTTAACATCGTGGAAACGCAGCTTTAATCCGTTCGTTAATAAAGATTTTTCATACTAACGGGCTATTCAAAATTCAACGAATGAAACCATTCGCTTTCTTCATTTCATAATTAAAACTCGCTAAGCCCCATCGTTGGGCCGTCAGTTATCTTTACAAGTTAACAATGAGCGGACGAGGTCACACTTATCTTTTCCACTCATTTGAATTTCCGCTCGGAGGGGCTTACTCTTGTTCTGCTTCCAAATAATGGTTTACCTGTTTTATCAATCTAAATTCCTATCCCTCAAGGTTTGCTGGAGGAAATCTCTTACAGAGATAAGCTCGCCTTTGTACATGTCTTTTCTTATCTAATGTGTTCTGTAATGTGTTTCGTGTGCAATAAAGTATAATAATGGTTTTTCATATGGATGGCAAAGAGGGCTACCCATTTTAGTCTTCACTAGTTGGCGCCACTGTCGAGTAAGGCTATGAAGTAAAGCTCTTAAAGTAAGATATTACTTAAAGTTATTGCTTAAAAAAAGCCTATTTTCATTAAAATCATATTTAACCAATTGGTATTATACTTCGGCTCATAGACGCCCTGAGGGTACTGGAAATTTTTCTTACGCCAATCAAGCGGTACCTTTAAGACTTTATTGTTTTGTTCGAGAAAAAATTAGAACACAATTTTCCGAAAGATAAAACTGTTTCAAAGCAGTAGTTTTTTAGGCTCCAAGGGACTGCAGACCTGGGTATTTTGATACAAATTTAAACCTGATATCTCCACCCGATCGATCTTGAAAAAAGGTCTTGACAGACAGACATCCGTTTTTCCTCTTGAGGTCCGGAATTCTAAAAAAAAACAAAAACAATTGACACTAAAATCACCGAAACTGGATAATATTTGGGGGTGACAAAACTGTTATTTTGTTTACTCCGTTTGTATGGCCGAGAGCGCGGCAAAGCGCGCGGTAGTCGCTCCTCTTATACCCTTGCACAATGAACCAACATGCCAAAAAGTACAGCACAGCCGCTGCCATCCACTGCCATCTCCGCCGTCCTCACCAGTCAAAGGATCGTCCCTCGACATACGCAGGTGAGAAGCCTAGGTAATTTCTTAACCCTTGTGCAGCCAACGAGCACCACTTGTGTCCGCCTAGTCCACCCGCATACAAGTTGTTACAAAAGTACCTAACTCTTTTTACTGGGTAATAGCACCTGGTGATAGGGATAAGAACCTAAATTTTTTTTTTGCTCTATGACGTTCCGTTAATTTTTAAATTAATAAAATGTGAACGATGTGGCGGGAGAAAAGTATTTTTTTAATATTGTTTTCATTGACTTTCACAATGTTTTAACAATGCACCCACACGCACTTAAATTTGAGCTAATAACAAAAACAAAAATGTTATGAAAATTTTTCAATTTTGAGGTTATAAAATAAAAATTGTTTTTTTCAGCATTTTTTATAGATTTGTCATCATGTTGACCAGTAGGTTACACCCTGTAAAAAGTAAAAAAAAAAAAAAAAAAAGTAACAGGCGCTAACTACAGGGTGCACTCTAAGTCGATAGCGGAACTTTAAGTAGGATGTCTACTGATCAATACAAATAACTTGTACTAGGTGGCGACAAAAATAGAAAAAAAAAATATCAGCTGTTTCATACATTTGGCGCATTACTGAGTCGACCTTTTGTATGGAACAGCTGATATTTTTTTCACTCCATTTTTTTCGCCACCTAGTTACACCACCAATTTGTTTGTATTGATCAGTAGATAGCCTACTTAAAGTTCCGCTATCGACTTAGAGTGCACCCTGTAGTTCATAAGTTCAAGAGTAAGGCCGGCGTGTAATATCGGGTTATCTTTTATTAAATCTTCCATAGCTAAAAGTTGAGTTTTCCACTTGGAAGTCTTACTAGTTTCTTCAGGAAAATAATAAGTGCAAAAATACGCCCTTGGAATAAAAAAGTAACCTCCTAGCGATAAGTCCGCCATATTATTATGTACTCTCTTGTCAATATTTATTTTTCTTTTTTATACAAGATCTTAACTCATTTTTCAGGGTGTAAGTTACTGGTCAACAGGATAACACTCGTGTAAGAAAAGTTGAAAAAAAAATGGTGTGATCCTTGTCACTGCAGGGCAAAGGGTTTTTTGTCTTCCACTCCTCCTCCCTATATGTTTAGTTCTAAATATTGTTATTAATGGCTTTTGTTTTGTATTTAAAATTTAATAAAATCTCAAGTGGCAAACCCGTCGCCGACTGCATTCATTTCGAGATAAGCATATCCGAAGACCAGCTGCACTTGACGCGGTTGATAAAATTCACATCCCACTGCAGTTATTTGGATTTACTCCAAAAGCACAATGCAATACAGAGGAATAGATTTTCTCGTAGCCTAGCTTGCTCGATTATAAGGTCCCAAACAAGCGCCATTTATCGGTCGGTAGTACCGCATGCGTTATTGCGATACCTGTTATCAGTACATTTAGTATTAAAGACGCAATACGTCTCACAACTAGCGCCGCCAGTAAAAAAAAACATATCTTCTTTTTGGATGCGTTTTTAGCAAAAAACGCTCCTGCGATTTCTCAACGCAAGGCTTTTTATACTACTATTTTTAGGACCTAAGGTTTGTATTCTAGATCCTAGGAGCTCCGAATGCAATCGATTCACGCCAAAAGTATAATGAGAAATCGCAGGAGCGTTTTTTGCTAAAAACGCATCCAGAAAGAAGATATGATTTTTTTTTTCATTGGCGGCGTAGTTGTGCGTCTTATTTCGTCTTAACGTTGCGGATGGCCATCCTAATACAAAATGTACTGAAAACAGATATCGCAATAACGCACCGACCGATAAAAACGCGCCTGTGTGGAGGGAGCCTTTAAGAATGCTTTGGAACCACTGCAGACCGCATCCCTTTCGCATGCACTTCTCAACATTTAAACTGATTGTAAGAGAATGATTCAACTTTGGACGATAAAATATAATTGCAGACATAGATAATTAAGAGGGCGTTAGAGCACCATTTTCCCATACAAACGTAGTAGTTCCGGTTTAATTTTTAAACTACAGGCTGGATTTTGCTGAAACGTGGTTTATATCAGTAGATGACCAATATGGAGGTTTGCAAATAGTTTTTATAATACAACAAATAGCCTGAAGGAAATAAGAGCGATACGTTTCTCGCGCCGAAAAAGGGGTCACTTTCAGCTGTTATTTACTTACATTATTACACTGTCTATTGGAGTGTAACTACCTTGGGAACATCAATAATGTGTTTTACTTGTCAGAAAATGTAGAAATGGCAGCTGAACTACGAAATTTTTGGGAAAATAATTCTACCTATCACATTACAACAACAACTAGATACTCGCGAAAGGACACGACACGAACACACGTAGACTCATACAGCCGCATTGCCTCTCACTTTTCCCGCGCCCCGTCTCGCTCTGGGTGAAACAGCTATGGAAAACAGTGTTTCACGCGCTTGGCCGTCACTGAGTTCCCACGGTCCTGAAGGGGCCTCTTGGTCCTGGGTTTTGGTTTTGTGCTTGGGTTTAATCATGCGACCACTTTATTTTCATGATAATTGATGTTTTCATAATGAGCGTCATGAGTTCATGACTAAGGTCAACCTAAAATGGATGGGCAAACAATTTCAGTCCAAGAAAGCGGCTGAAAAACAAGGTTTTTTAGATCTTTTCTCTTAATTTTCGCCAAGGGAAAAAACAGGCCAAGAATGTTTTTGCCGCGCAAATTATTACAGCCATGGCTTTCAGACGGGCTCCTTTTAATTTTTAATTTGCCCCATCGCTGGAAAACGGTGGCTTCGCTTCGGGGAATGGGACATTTTGCCATCACACTGATCCTATACAAGGTGTTACAAAAGTACCTAACTCTTTTTACAGGGTAATAGCACCCGGTGATAGAGATCACAACCTAAATTTTTTTTTTGCACTATGACGTTCCGTTAATTTTTAAATTAATAAAATGTGAACGATGTGACGGGAGAAAAGTATTTTTTTAAATATAGTTTTCATTGACTTTCACAATGTTTTAAAAACTCAAAGCTATGTAAATGCACCTACACGCACAAAGATATTTTTAAATTTGAGCTAATAACAAAAACAAAAAAGTTATGAAAATTTTTCAATTTTGAGGTTATAAAATAAAAATTGTTTTTTTCAACTTTTTTTACAGATTTGACATCCTGTTGACCAGTAGGTTACACCCTGTAAAAAGAGTTAGGTACTTTTGTAACACCTTGTATAAATACTTACTCATGCTACATATACGATGAAACGTATAGTCGGAAGGCGGCGCGTATGCAACGTATGCTCAGCCCCCATAGCACGCTACCATTTTGCCTACCCTCAACTGTCACCTTAGCCACTTAACACTACTGAGGTGACAGTTAACAGTGGCTAAGGTGACAGTAGAGGGCAGGCAAAATGGTAGCGTGCTAAGGGGGCTGGGGCTTAAGGGCTTAACCGGGGTTTTCTCGTTTTTCTCCTGTATTCGCTAGTTGTGACTAGCGAATTAATCCTCTAGAATTAGAATCAGAATATTCTTTGCTGTACTACAAAAACATTAAAAACATGCTCTTTCAACCGCTTCAAAAGTATTTAAAGTTTTTTATTTTATTCCCCTCTGAGAAGCCGTCATTGGGAAGCGTCAATGTGTGTCCCTCATTATTTGTTTTGGCACTTTTCAGCTATCGGCACATAATTGTGTTGCTAAAATGTCAAAAGCCCCCAAGCTTAGCGTTTGTCTGATAAAAAAAGATCCCGTGGCGGCTGCCAATCTCACCCTCTGACGTAGATTAAAAAGATTGTTGTATTTTTTTTTGCAGCTCCTCCTACTGTTAATTTATTTTAATCCCCTACGGGTCTTTTACGGGGCAATTATAACACACAAATCAGTGCCTATCTATTTGCAGTGGTTTAAAAATTGATACAGGAATCACAATAAGTTTTCGTGGCCTGGTATATTAGAGCCATAGCGATAAAAAACAAAACTATGTACGGTCGGCCACAATCTCAGATACCCCATGGCAGCTCTTAACGCGCGCGGCCAATCGAACAAAAAGGGGTATCTGAGACTGTGGCCGACTGTACCTATTATTTTTTCTGCGTAATATCGAAAAACAAAAATCATCATCTGGTATAATTTAAGGGTACATGGCTTCCTTAGACCTTCGCATCTACGCAATGAGATAATGTATACACCGTCCAGTAGGTAGGTAATCGTATGAGGTAGTGGCCACCCCTGGTGTCAGAGTTTTTTAGGCCACCCAAAGGGTCTCTGACCGTCCAGTGGCACCTTGACTCACACTAGATGGAGTAAAGCGACTACTCGGATGCTGGTAGCACCTGGGACATTGTTTAGATGGAGTAGGCTTGCCCAGCACTACCATCGTACCATCTTGACAGCTTAGTCAGCCTAGATCACAGGAAAGATAAGCATTTTATGAGGATGACTGAAAATGACAATTCAAGGTCAGCGCTCATAACTCATGACGCTACCTGTATACGTGACCGAAGCACTGTTCGAAGTGGTACCTGGCGCACTATTGCGCCGTGAGGCACTGGAAGATAGTTGAACGAGCGAGCGAAGTTCTCCGAGTCTACTGGAACAATCCGGCGTTTGTATGTATGAATGTTCGTTCGACGGTAACTTGAGTATATTTGATCGGATCGTTATGAAATTTGGTAAGCGGGTAAATTAAGTTAAAAGAATTTTTAAGATCGAAAATGAGCCAAATCGGTTGAGGGATTGCCGAGATATGGGGTTGTTAAGTTTATATGGGGTCACGAGTCCACAGTTCGGGGCGAAGCACTAGTACAAAATAAGGCACCCGTGCGAAAACTGCCGGTAGCCAATGAGTTAATGGTAGCGTTTTGACCTTATTACTGCTATGTAGAGAAGCACATGGATGGGTGACCGCTAGTGGCAATAATATCTGAGCGCTTCCGTGCTTCGGAAGGTACCAATCAAAGGCAACAATCGTTAAGCCACTTGATAACTTCAAAGGCCCTTTGGGTGGCCTAAAAACTCTCACCAGGGGTGGCCACTACCTCATACGATAACCTAACCTAGAGAAACTCATTAATTTAAATCAACCCCTGATGAAATGGACACGGAAAAGCGGTGTTTGTATTTGCAATAGCAACCACTATAAACGGACTAAATCCTCTTAAAATGACCCGCGGGCAAGAAACGAAAGCTAAATTGGGTTCTTTCCCGGGGGAAGTCCCAAACTAGCATCACAGCCATCGATGTCGACACGTGCGAGTGGCGAGGTGGGTCCGTATAGGACCTTAAGTATTGGACCTCCATATGTTTTGCAAATTAACCAAAATTCGATAGGACGCACAACTAGTGCCGCCAATGAAAAAAAAAACTTCTTTTTGGATGCGTTTTTTGCTTATAACTGTCCTGCAAATTCTCAACGCGAGGCTTAACTATTTTTAGGACCTAAGGTTTGGATTTCAGGTCCTAGAACTTAAGGTGGAAAGATAGCGACGTGGCGGGAAATTCAAAATTTTCACTGTTTTTTAAATTTTGTAGCTAAACTGAGCTATTTTTGGTCAGCAATTTTTCGTTCGCGGCAATTACATAGTATTCTTTTCAATATTGTAATGAAAAGAATACGGTTTTATTCTCGCGAACAAAAAATCGCTGAACAAAAATAGTTCAGTTTAGCTACAAAATGTAAAAGTCTGTGAAAATTTTGAATTTCTCGCCACCTTGCTATCGTCTACCCTTAAGTATTGGCCCTCCATATGTTTTGCAAAATAATTAAGGTATAAACCTACCTAATATACCTAATATAGCAGTGGTGGTCTAGTGGGTAGAACAGTGGACTCTGAAGTGAAAGGACCTAGGTTCGATTCCCGGGGCGGGCATGTATCTAATGTTTATTTGTAAAATGTTTTCGTTTGTGCAATAAAGAGTTACTTACTTACTTACTTACTTATCTATGACTTTGTTTAATTTCAAAGTTACGTACATTTGTGAATTTGTAGTAGCAATACCACTCTCTGACTGTGAAGGAAAACATCGTGAGGAAACCTGAGCGTTTGAGGCATTTTACCCTCAACGCAAAAATCGCCAACCCGCATTGAGCACGCGTGGTGATTAAGCTCGAACTCTCTCTCTGAGAGAAGGCCTTTGCCCAGCTAGTGGGACATGTACAATTGTACAGTTGCAGCACTAGCAATAGCGGGTGTATGTAGGTACGCAACGTTTTTATTAGACAGACATGTAATTTAATTCTTACCTAATATGGTAAATTCTATAGGAGGCACAACTAGAGCCGCCAATGAAAAAGAAATCATATCTTCTTTTTGGATGCGTTTTTTTGCTAAAAACTCTCCAAATACTCAACGCGAGGCTTAACTATTTTTAGGACCTAAGGTTTGGATTCCAGATCCTAGAACTTAAGAATGCAATCGATTCTCGACAAAAGTGGTCACTTTTGGCAAAAATCGATAGCATTCGTAGGTCTTAAGAGCTACGTACGGTGCCACAGGCAGACACACACACACATACAGAAAGACAGAGAGATACACACACACACACATCGGTCAAACTTATTACTCCCCTCTTTATTCGTCGGGAGTTAAAAATGGTAACTAACGAAATAGAAGTAATTTAAAATTACTAAAAAATCTGTTGGGAACTTCGATATATTTCCGGACGATCCAAATGAGGAAAAGGCCCGTTTTCCCAAAAACTTTTAAGGAAAAGGGCCACCATGGTATTATGTGTGATATCTGAGGGGACCGGACTTGCAGAGCTTTTTGGGCCGTATTTAAATTTAGAGAACTAAATAATGTATGAATGATGACAAATCAATATTCCCCATGGGTGTTATGTTGCTAAAAGGGTAGGCAAAATTATATTGATGTTATGACCGTATTTTGTGGGCCTTTTTACTAGAGAAATGATGCCAGATCCTAGAACCTACGAATAAATTCTGCACAAGAAAAAACGACCACTTTAGACCGACTTTTTTTTTTCATTGGCGGCGCTCCACGTACTTCAGTCACAGGCCAGTAAACACACACATCCTGTATAAAGGCAAAAAAGTAAAACTATTAGAACTAGCGCAGTAACAAAACTAAACATTGCCAAATTCCTACATAATTTAACTTTTGTCCGTTGGCCGCTAGGGGTCGATTTAACTTTGTACATTTGAGCTGAAAGGTACAACTTTACTATAAAGTCAGTTTTTTTTGTTTTTTTAAGCACTTAGGTACCGTTTACCCGTGGAAACAACCTAGAGATGTATGTAAGATAAAAAAATTTGCTCAGTGCAAAAATAAATCAGCTTAATTATTATTATTGTTGGTCTGTTGTTTATAATAATTAAAAGACTATGGCCCGGTTTCTGAGTTGAGAATTTTGCTAAGCATATGGGTAAGTATCGTCTTGTCTCTGCAGATTTCTCACAAAAGAGCGTGACAGAGCGATACGTAAGTATGTGCTTAGTAAAATTCTCAACTCAGAAACCGGGCCTATATTTAGTGTCGTGAAACAAACATTTCTGAGCAAATATATCTCAGTCTAGCTACAAAATTTAAAAAGCTATGATTTGGTCTTTCCCGCCACGCTAGTTTGTAACTTTTGTGTTTGGCTTATTTGCTTCTGAGTATATTGGTATTATCCATTCGCTTTGATGGTATTATGCACACTAGCTTCGTGGAAATTCGTGAGCAAACCTGCAGATTGCTCTTTGTAAGGTCTAACGTAGTGTGTAATTGGGAATCTGAGAATATATGCTGCAGGATGGCTTTGAATTTGCTATCCAAACGTTTAGGGGTATTTTAGGTGAAGTGCCCGTATATTATCTAAAAAAATAAAGGCATTTGCGGCCAGTGGCGCCTTCACTCACACTAAGGCCCGTAATATCAATCAAAGTTTAAACTAAGACCATAGATTAAACCTCGCATTTTGTATGAAAATTTATCTACAGATAGGGTTTAAACTAGCCTTTTTGCTTTAAACTGTGATTGATCTTACGGGCCTAAATGGGTGAAGAGACCACTCGGCGCTGTAGCGCCTGGGACATTGTTTGATATGCACAGAACATTGGACTCGGAAGCCAGAGACCCAGGTTCGATTCCGGTGCTGGCATGTGACTGGCATGTAACCTATGACTTTGTTTTTGTTTCACGACAATAAAATTGTATTGTAAACAAGAAAACAACAATAATTCAGCTGATTCTGAGCTCATTATTTACTCGAACTTCTAGTTTTTTGGGCAGTACCACTGGTTTGTTGACTAGAAATACAAATCAGTGTGTTGTTCTGTTGTTGAGAATAATGAAAATAATAAAATGTTAGTGTCGTGAAACAAAAATCGCTGACCAAAAATTATCTGAGTTTTGCTACAAAATTTAAAAAAACGTGAAAATTTGCGCTTTCCCACCGCACTCTATTTTCATTTACCCTTAATGTAATGAAGAAAAAAAACATTTTAGTGAGTGATTTTTCGATGTTTCATAAAGGGCGCGCTAACAAAAAAGAAAGTTCCAATATTGTTATTGTTGGTGCATTTTCTAACATTTCGGTTGGATGGTGTGTTATTTCCAGTATTTTCTAGCCAGCTCTCCTCTGACCTCTACTAATTAGGAACTGGGCTAGGTCCAAAACCACAATCATTAGAGACAGCCTCGCCACAGCCTACCAGGTGCGCTGAAAACGCACTAAAAACCTTTCCATGTTCAAACTAGAACAATACTTAGAGGAAAGGATATAGAAGTGATTTTCTCGTGAATTTTTGTGGTACCGAAGGGTGAGGTTGGTTTGAACAGGTAAAGACTAAAGTTTGGAAAATGGGAAGACAGGTACCTAGGTATGTGCGAAACATGTTAATGAAAGCAAGGTTTTGGGATATACTGACTTTCTAGAGTAAATGTTATCCTACCAAAAACATAAATGTGAAAATTTTGGAGCCAAGTTCAATATTAAGTGTATATGGACCGTATAATTATGTATGGTTATCGATTTCACCGACAAAAGAATTGAGACCTAATGGGTGCCAAGTTCTTTAGGCAATCCTGAAATTGACTTGTTAAATTTCAACAGTCTTATTATTTAACCCGATAATTTAGAATAATAGAACCTCAAGATATGACGCGGCTAGTTTTAACATGTATTTTTATAATTAAAAAATAAATTAAATTAATTAATTAGATTTTGTTTTTTTTCGTTTTTTTTTTGTCACCAAAAGTGGCCACAAAAGGTGATAAAAGATTTTATTCGTAAGTTCTAGGATCTGGAATCTAAACCTTAGGTCCTAAAAATAGTTAAGCCTCGCATTGAGTACCTGACGTTTCGTTTTTAGCAAAAAACGCATCGAAAAAGAAGATATTATGATTTTTTTCCATTGGCGGCACTACAGGGTGCACTCTTAGTCGATAGTGGAACTTTAAGTAGGCTGTCTACTGATCACTACAAACAACTTGTACCAGGTGGCGAAAAAAATGGAGCGAAAAAAATATCTGCTGTTCCATACAAAAGATCGACTCAGTACTGCGCCAAATGTATGAAACAGCTGATATTTTTTTCGCTCCATTTTTTTCGCCACGTGTTACAAGTTGTTTGTAGTGATCAGTAGACAGCCTACTTAAAGTTCCGCTATCGACTTAGGCCCGGTTTCTGAGTTGAGAATTTTGCTAAGCAAATGGGTAAGTATCGTCCTGTCTCTTCAGATTTCTCACAAAAGAGTGTGACTGAGCGATACGTAAGTATGTGCTTAGTAAAATTCACAACTCAGAAACCGGGCCTTAGAGTGCACCCTGTAGTTGCGCCTAGGTTTGGCCCTTAACCGAACCAGACCAATTGGTTTACAGACCAATCGGTTTACAGACCAATCGGCCACACAACTCTGGCAAACTCATGCAAACTCTTTGAGGTAGCAGAGTTAGTTTCGGCTGCGACCGTGACAAATGTGGGGTAAACTTCACCGAAGGTATTCAGTTAGCACGACCGTCTCCGTCACCTACCAAGTGGATAGTTTAAGTTAAATCCTGAGGATTTAAACTGTAGGGATACGGACTTAAAGCCGAGGCAGCGTTGTAAGCTGAAATGGGTAGAGTTAAGAATATTTAAGCGTACAGAATAGGCCTTTGCATCTGCGTAATGAGATGATTGAAGGCTGGCGTCCACTAGAGGCGGATCAGGGGGGTTACCCTTGACGCTATTGCGATCAAAATGAAAAAGTTTTAAAATTATTTTCTCTTTGAATTCGCATAGTAATGCTTTGATTTTAAATACTTTGTAATGTTTATTCAAAGGTAAGGCTGTTTTATTCAATAAAAACACAAAATGCGTCTTAAGTTGTAAAATATAAAATTTTGTGAATTGCACCATATTGCGGCCGCATTGGAAAAATGCGTCAAGGGTAGAGGGGCAGGCCGGGGCACATCGCAAGATTGCAACGCAAAAATCCGCCTGCCTGTATTTATATGAGACAGCATCCACTAGTGGCAGATCGGGGCGAGGCAGACCGCAGCGAAATAGTCTGCCGCTTGTGAACGCTGTTTCATATAAATGCATGCAGGCGGATTTTAAGTTGCGGCTCGCTCCGGCCCGATCCGCCGCTAATGGACGTCTAGCTTTATACAGCGACCAGTGGCAATTTCACTCACAGCCCAGCAAACATTTTAGGTTGAAATTACCTTCACAGCGAGTAGCCTTGCTACTGCAAATAAACAAATTACGTAAATTTCGTCAATAAACGAAGTCAAAGGTTCACTGCTACGAAAATGATAGTCTCGTTTGTAGCAAAAAACGCATCCAAAAAGAATGATGACATGTTTTTTTATCACATCTATTCGAAAAGACCTAGCTCGTTTCCCGCAAACAGCGACTAAAATAGCTTTTTAATCCCGAAGGGACAAAAAGTTATTTGAATTTGGAATATATGGATCTGTAAGTAAAAGTTCAAATGACTAAAGAGTTTACAGACAACATTGAAAGAGATCAATCATGAACAATGTATAGACAAGAAAATGGCAGTATGAAAAAATATACCGCGAGGCGCAAGCCAAATAAAAATGTTTGCAGAAAAATAAAAACGTCAGAAATGCATTCCGTCTTCGTTATTATTATTATTTAATTCTTTATTGCACATTAAAACGTTTGTACAAAGGCGTACTTAATGCTAAGTAGCATTTTCTACCAGTCAACCTTTGGTACTGCAGATAGGGTTTTGGGTAGCGCGCAAGAAAGTACACAATAATACATAAACTACTTTTATCTACATAACTAAATACAAAAACTCGTTCGTTTATTTGTGTACTAAAATTTGGATTTTACTTACTTTCATATAATAAAGCGGTGGTGGTCTAGTGGGTAGAACAGTGGACTCTGAAACGAAAGGTCCTAGGTTCGATTCCCGGTGCGGGCATGTATTTATGACTTTGTTTAATTTCAATGTTACGTACATTTGTGAATTTGTAGTAGCAATACCACTCGCTGACGGTGAAGGAAAACATCGTAAGGAAACCTGAGCATATGAGGCATTATACCCTCAACGCAAAAATCGCCAACCCGCATTGAGCAAGCGTGGTGAACTCTCTCTCTGAGAGAAGGCCTTTGCCCAGCTAGTGGGACGTGTACAATTGTACAGGCTACATCTTACTTTTTTTTTTTCTTATAATAAAAGTGTTTCTTCCTCAAGTAGTAGTTGGAGAGCTGGTGACCAATCGAGATATTTTTTCGTACAAGGCTGGGAGTTAGTAGGCTGATAGAGTAGACTTCGCTGAGTCTGGGAAAAATATTTTTTTGGTCCAGTCGCGGTTGAAAGTTAGATTTTTTCGACTTTGAAAGTTTAAATGTATGGGTTGAGTCATTTCTTTTTTGTCTACAAGGCTGGGAGTTTTTAGGCTGCCTTTTTAGTCTCCGCTGATCACGAAATCACTATTTATTACTAGCCAAACGCGGTATAAATATTGTTTTTTATAACCTAGAAAGTGTGAATTTTTGGGTTATAAAAATCAAACTTTCAACCACGCTCGGCCAAAAAAACAAATATTTTCTTGTTCAACGGAGTCTCAACAACTAACCTAGAAGTTTATAGCCTTGTACGACAAAAAAAATATACTGAACCCATACATTTAAACTTTCAAAGTCGAAAAAATCTAACTTTCAACCGCGACCGTGCCAAAAAAATATTTTTCCCAGACTCAGCGAAGTCTACTCTATCAGCCTACCAACTCCTAGCCTTGTACGAAAAAATATCTCGATTGGTCACCAGCTCTCTAACTATAGTGAGAAGTGTTATAATATTAACTCCATAGAACAGTGTGTCGGATGCCGAGCCGACGCTAATTATTCGTAAGCAGAGATGGGCGATGAATTTCTGCCTTTTCTGCCCAAACAATTTTAATCGGGCAAAAAGGGTTTAAATCGGGCAGAAATGGATTTTTGCCCATTTCGGCGGGCATAAATAGAAATTCACTACAAATTACTTTTTTGTTTAGAAAACCTTATTTGGAAAATATTAAATGACAATAATAGGAAAGAAAATTGGTTGCGGTGTAGTGTTGGGGGCGCTACCGGCGCTATGGGCCGAAAACTTACACAAATAAAATCAATATTAATTTTTTTTTACCGTTTACTGATTGGTTAGATTCTGGAGAGCAAAAAAAGTCCTGTAACTTAATGCCGGGAAACGCACTGTTTTAGAGTTATGTATTTTTTTTATCAAAACCTTATTACCCAAAAACGGTACGTACCTACCCAACCGAACCTACGGATCTCGGACCTATTTTTATGGGATTCGGTTGGGTACGGACCTACCGATTCCCATAAAAAAACACCCCCAACGCGACCCAGTTACTACAGGGTGCACTCTAAGTCGATAGCGGAACTTTAAGTGTGCTATCTACTGATCAATACAAACAACTCGTACTAGGTGGCGAAAAAAATGGAGTGAAAAAAATATCATCTGTTCCATACAAAAGGTCGACTCAGTACTGCGCCAAATGTATGAAACAGCTGATATTTTTTTCGCTCCATTTTTATCGCCACCTAGTACAAGTTGTTTGTATTGATCAGAAGACAGCCTACTTAAAGTTCCACTATCGACTTAGAGTGCACCCTGTAGTTTCCCGACGCCCGACAGAATAATTTTGAGTTTTTTTTCCAGACTTCATACCTATTTCAAAAACGATGCGTATTCCATCACTAAGTGTTCCTAGCGCCTACCCAAGCAATTCCCGTAAAAAAAAGTTTGATTTCCAGAAACAGGTGGCATTGTTACAACATTTTACAAAAACCTTCGTCTAGTAGTGCTGATTTATCTTCCGTTGGTAAGTGTGTATCAGTCCTAGCCTTTTCGTGGACAGCCAAGGTTTGAAGGGCAACTTTAGTCTTTTGCATACTTTGAAAGCATACCTAAGCAATGACTTCCCCAACAGGTATCACAGGACATTCCTATCGTATCATCGAATGTCTTTTCACCGAATGTAGTTTCATCGACAACGAATCACCGAATGGTCGGATCATCGATGGTACACTTCATCGAATAGGTCGTTTTATCAAATGCCCTATACCAATATTTAGAGCTAGAGCAGAGGTAGCCCAGTAGGTACCTACTACAACTATCGTTTCACAAGCTGCCACCCGGCAGTACCTATTCAAATGTCCCACGACGCGCGTGCCCACTGCAGATTGGCGTTTTCCGCATTATAAAGCCGACGTTCAGGTTTCCTCATGATTTTCCCTTCACTAGCAAGTATTGTCACTACAAATGTAGGACAGATAGACAGACAGCGAAGGCAGAGTTTGCACTTACTCATCCATCACATCTTATAATTTTCAATAAGAGTTATTTTTAAATAATAAAGTAGAACGTTCGGTAAAACGAACCTTTCGATGATCCGACCATTCGGTGATTCGTTGTCGATGAAACGATATTCGGTGAAAAGACATTCGATGATACGATAGGAAACCGTCACAGGGTAATTTCAAACTCTCGCCAACATTTTTTCTTTTACAATTTTGTCCAGTCCCTACTTTTTTTTCTCTTTTCTCATTTTAATAATCTTCACATAAGGTTTCATGTTACAAACATTTAAATTAAGTTCGTATTTCACCTTGCTGTAGCTTCTTTTGTTACCGATTATGCACCGAATGTAAGGACAAAATTAATTTCATTTCCGCCCGGCGTTTATTATAAATGCCCGGCGTTTATTGGGCAGAAATGGATTTTAATCCAGCGGTGGATTTTAACCCGGGCATTTACCCATCTCTGTTCGTAAGTTCCAGTCACTTATTTTCTCATAGAGGGTGATAAAAAGTAGAGTGTTCACCTCGGGAACAACACTTTTTAAAGCTCGAGTACTTTGAATCCCTTGCTGCGCTCAGGATTCAAAGAAACCCTCTCGCCTTAAAA
The DNA here is from genome assembly GCA_949319315.1 of Zelleria hepariella. Taxonomy (NCBI): domain Eukaryota; kingdom Metazoa; phylum Arthropoda; class Insecta; order Lepidoptera; family Yponomeutidae; genus Zelleria; species Zelleria hepariella. The sequence continues at coordinate 12,831,363 of OX439395.1, forward strand.
ATTGTGTTTTAGTCCCTCGGGTAACAATCTATTATTTTTTTCAATGGCGGCGCTAGTGAACGGCGTCCTCATAGTGAATGGGAAATAATAGCTCACGTCTTCCCAAGGCTCTTTACTTTGCAATCAAGGGCCGACTCTACCGAAATTCCTAGGTCTACACTAAAACCGCTCTAAGCGGGAATTACTAGGGAAAAACTTGTTTGGCTTACAGGACTTTAGCCTAGGCCTAATTGTTAGAGTTTTATCTGAGTTTCGGAATACTTCAGGGCCTTCTTTAGAAGGGTTTTGGACTCAGTATGCCTAGTCTAAGTTTTGAGAAAAAAAATACGTTTGCGCTTAATGCTATTGCAAATCTTAGGAGTAATTATAATTTTTTTGGTGTTTAATTTAGATAAAATTTAGTGATATTTCAAGCAAGACGTTTACGCAAACGTACGTTCAGCGAACGTAGCAAATGTACGTTCCATTGGACGGAATGTAAAATAAAACCGATTTGAGATCAACCCAAAAATATTATAAGGAGTGAAAATGATACAGTGAATCGTCCTGTTTGAAACCAAACTGTGTGAATAACGCAATTAATTTAAACATTACTGATCCCCTTAAATTTAAACATTACTGATCCCCTTAAATTTAAACATTACTGATCCCCTTAAATTTAAACATTACTGATCCCCTTAAATCCCTATACTAGAGCTACCGAGCTTAAAATTTGGAGAATGTACTCCTTTATTTATTATCACTCGAAACAAGAGCGTCTTGAAATAACTTTCGGGTAGAATTTATCTGCGAATTCATTGCGCACAAGTTTTTATCAACGAGCAAGTACTTGAACGAATAAACGGTTCAATGGACGAATGAGGGAATTACTGAAGTTTTTAGGTGCTGAGGCGCAAGCAGAGGCGGCAAGACCTACCGCACATAGGTCCTGGCACTCGGTTTCGATCGTTTGCTGGATTTAGTGTGCCCGTTTTATGACCAAGGCTGTCGATAAATAAAAGGGCGACTATAATAAATCTAAGTAGTATTGGAGGATGATGGAGAGCTGGGTGACCATTCGATTTATTTTATTTTATTTTATTTTTATTTTTATTTATCGAGGAGAAAAAACAGAGCTGAAGAATACAATAAATCTTAAAAGTAACATAGTAGAAATAAATTTCGCCAACTCCTGGACATTTCTCACTGATACGTTAGGAACATTAGAGTAATATAAAATGGGCCACTAGTAGCATCTAATAAGTGAAATTTATATAAAACAAGCAAAAAAAAAAAAATATTAATTTAGAATAAGATAGGTATATAGAGATCAGAACTATTTAACATTATATTATTTGAATTTGTTACTGGAAGATTTAGGAAAAACGCACAGGTACATACATTAGTCACAAGAAGAAAAATCGAAGATTTTTAGGTATACACTTTAAAGTTTATAAGGTTATAAGCACCACACTTATTGTATTTTGTAAACCGTTTATAAAAGGAATAGGTATACATAAGTTTTATAGATCTAATAGCAATTTAATAAACATTCGCTTGCAGCCTTGTTTAGAGAGGTGGAAGATATCTACATCGGTGAAATTTGCATTATAGGTATCGCACATCCTATACAGTGGTGCCCTCTTGCCGGCGTTATTACTGGAAGAACCCAACGCAAAGACCCATCTACTTCTAGTGAAATGTGCTGGTACCCGGAACTTTATTTGAGACAACAGAGATGGACAATAGATTCGAGAGGAGCAAATATCGTTATCGTACAAGACTGGGAGTAGTGTTGGAGCCCTACGTCAGAGACTGCTGAAAAGCGCGGGCGCAGGCACCGCGGCAACTAAACTCTACCTAAACGCAGAACCCAAAACTGATAGAGTAGACTTCGCTGAGTCTGGGAAAAATATTTTTTTGGCCGGTCCCAGTTGAAAGTTTGTTTTTTTTTACTTTCTTACTGTATTAGATTACTGTATCTTTTGTGTACAGCTATCTAAGCTTGCAGCTTCTAGGCTGGTTGTTTAGACTCCGCTGATCCCGAAATTACTATTATTATTGGCTGAGCGCGCTTGAAAGTTTTTATAACCTAGATAAGAAAGTGTATTTTTTTGGAAACAAACTTTCAACCGCGCTCAGCCAATAATAATATAGTTACCAGCTATTACCGACAAATAAACTTCAAGTAGCAACCACAACTAGACCAATTTATTTATTACAGCTTTTGACCGCGACTTCGTCCGCGCAGACTTAGTTTTTTTCCCGTTATAATAATAAAAATAGCTTAGAACACTCAGCGATAACGTAGCTTAGTGAAAGATTTTTTAAAATAATTATGATGAAATCGCCAACCCGCATTGAGCACGCGTGGTGATTAAGCTCGAACTCTCTCTCTGAGAGAAGGCCTTTGCCCAGCTAGTGGGACATGTACAATTGTACAGCCTACATCTTACTTACTTTTTACTTTATGATGAGTACTTTTGGAGATTACCCCCTACATACATGACATACTAACTTACAAACTTTTCCTCTTTATAATATTAGAGTGGATTTACTCAAGAAACGACCCGGCGGCGCTCCGATATAAGCAATTCCACGAAAACGTATTTTCCGAGATGGCCCTATCACTCTAACAGCAAAAGGCCTCGACGCTATAATCTCACTATAGGATTACTATAAGACAACAACGAGTAACTAACGAGCCGGAAATATCCTACAGGGTGTCTTTGAATTTGTCAGACACACTATTATAATGTAATACTACATCGTTCAATAAAAAGTTAGAATGAGATATAAACGCCTTGGAAAGAAAAAAAAAACATTTTTCAAATTATTTTTACGATGCTAGCATGTAAGCATTGAAGTGGGTAAAAAAGGTGTTTAAAAATTCACACGACACTAAGCGAGGTTGAATTTTCACTTACTCAAAATAATTAATAAAAAAAACCTTGCAAACTGGAGTAAGCGGCAAATGGTGGTTTTTTTTTCGTCATGAATCATAAACAATGTTTATGTGCTGTTTAAATGTTTAAACAACGTTTAACTGGAGTAAGGGGCAAATGGTGGTTTTTTTTTTCGTCTTTACATTGTTAACATTGTTTATGATTCATGACGAAAAAAAAAACCACCATTTGCCCCTTACTCCAGTTTGCAAGGTTTTTTTTATTAATTATTTTGAGTAAGTGAAAATTCAACCTCGCTAATGTTTCGTGTGAATTTTTAAACACCCACTTACAGTTAATTAAGTAATAAAAAAAAAGTAATTAAACAGAGCTTAAAAAATTTATACGAAGTTAATACTTTCCCACGTTACACTTTGTTTACATCTTGTAGCATCACCTCGTTCACAGAACGTGGCACTTGCGATTATGGTATTCAGCTGTACATACAACAACATGTCGACCCTTGCACGCTAGCACTCTACTCGGTTACGTTACGGGCGACTTTACAACAAAAGTGTACACTCTGAAGTGCTGTCGTGTGTACCTATTATGTGTCAAAAAGGCGTGAATGCCGAGCCATTTTCGGGCATCCTATGGCGTTTTCCTCGTACCAAATAGATTAACTCATTGAGATCGGCCGATTCATTCGGCGGGGGCCGAGAGTCGCTCAAATTGAGAAAATAGCAATCGGGTGGCTGATTCTCTGAATCCCTCCTCCTCAATCCTTGCAATGAGCAATCCTTGTCGCACGATGCGACGCCAGTTGTTCCTGTCTGCGGCTATATGTATGGCATCGTATACTGTGGTGTTGAGTGTGGAGCGGACTTGGTCGGTCCACCGTGTCGGGCATCTTCCTCTTGGTCGTTTTCGGTCGATTTTGCCAGTGAATATCAGTTTTTCTAAGTTGTCGCTGTCTTTCTTGGCAATGTGACCAAAGTATTCGAGGATCCTACGTGTGCAGATGGTGGAGAGTCGCGTTTTTATCTTAATCTCATCCAACATTGACACGTTGGTGCGGTGTGCTATCCAATGTATGTCCAGCACCACATCTCAAAGGCGTTTATGCGTTCGTGGTCAGCCTTTTTTAGTGTCCATGTCTCTGCGCCATATAAGAATATGGAGAACACCAGGGTTCTGACGAGGCTACTCTTGGTGTTAGTGGAGATGCTCCTGTCCTTCCATATCCGGTCCAGCTGTGCCATGGCCCCCTTTGCCATCCCAATTCTTCGCGCACCTCAGGTTCGCAAGAGCCGTTGTTGCTAATATTGGAGCCCAGGTATAAAAAGTTGTCAGTAGTATCCAGATTGAGTGTGCCACTGAGCTCCATTTCGCTGGAACGGTCCACGATCATAATTTTCTCTGAATCCCAATTGGGAGAAAATACCAATGAATAAAAAACTGGCCTCTCAGGTTTTCGGGCACGCTGAGTATGAGAGTTTCCTTTTTAGAGTTAGCAGTTTCCTCCATTCAGTCGTTCCCTCAATGCTGAGGATCGTGACCATCATTGTAGGTGGTGGAGAGTAGAGTTCTCCATTCTATCACTCGCGATGTGGATCAGTCGGTGCAGGTGTTTTTGCGTGGTGTTTTTGCGTTTTCGTCATAATATCCGTCCATTTAATGGGTGTTCTGCCTCGAGCTCTCTTGCCCTCCACCTTTGAATCGCGATACCGTTCAATTTGACGTTTGAAGGGTGCTGACTGGGTGTGATCTTCATACTGCATTTATTTCACACCAACTGTCATTGAAAGCGATTAAAATAGGGATAGGGATTGCGACTCAATTTTGAAGGATATTAAGTGGAGAAAATAGCAAAATCGTTCACTCAATATGATTAAATTTTGACTCATTCGTTCTGTTAGAATTTGTGATTTTAGACTTAGAAAATTCTATTCTAAAGTCGCAATCACTATCATGATACCAATACCATTGAAAGGGATCGCTATAGATTCCAAAGTTAGACAATTAAGCCCCTGGCGTGTTACGCGGCTCAAGATACGCTCCGTGTGTTTTGTCCTTAGAAAATAGTTCCGAGAATAGGGGGTGTTTTGGACGAGTTTTTTTTTTCAATCTCGGTTTATTTGCACCCAGGGACAGTTTATTTGAATGGGAACGGTCTCAAATCGAATGAATGGACGCTATTTTGAGCCGATGTGTAGGAGCGGATTATACACTTTAGTTTCCTTGAGTAGGTACCTACTTTCGCAACGCCCCTGAAAGAGGCGTTTATCTGATTCAAGGTGATGATTGCGGGATTTATTCGTAGGTTCTAGGATATGGAATCTAGGCCTATTTTTTAGGAAAAAACGCATCTAAAAAGAATGATATAATTTTTTTCAAGATATGTTTTTTTTTTCACTGGCTGCGCAAGTGTGCCTTGACCATCGCCTTTAACAAAATAGCGTAAGCTCCCAGGTTCGAATCCTGTGGGGGTATGTACGGTCAGCCACAGTCCCCCATGGCAGCTCTTACCGCGCGCGGCATAAGGGTGCCAATCGAACAAAAAGGGGTATCCTAGCGTGTGGCCGACCTTTTTAGTTTAATTCAAAGTCACGCCAATTTGTGAATAGCTGTGAACTACAGGGTGCACTCTAAGTCGATAGCGGAACTTTAAGTAGGCTATCTACTGATCAATATAAACAACTTGTAATGTGGCGAAAAAAATGGAGCTAAAAAAATATGAGTCGTTTCATACATTTGGCGCAGTACTGAGTTGATCTTTTGTATGGAACGGCTGATATTTTTTTCACTCCATTTTTTTCGCCACATAGTACAAGTTGTTTATATTGATCAGTAGATAGCCTACTTAAAGTTTCGCTATCGACTTAGAGTGCACCCTGTAGATGTGAACCAACTGTGAACGGAGTCAGGAACCGGAGTTAGTTTTCACAATACGGACGTTACTATTGTTACTATTATGAACAGGATATAACAGGCGATCCCCACTGGGGCTATTCATTATCGTGTAACATCGGGATTAGTCGCTGTCACAGTGCTGTCGAGATTAATATTGAAATACCACCCGGGTTGTGTCTAGGGAATAAAGGGAAAATAGTTGGCTGTTTGCGCTCATTAAGGGTGATATGAATAGTCGTCGGAGATCACCTAATTGAGCTCGATCTCAAGTAGGTGAACTCTGAAAAGTCAAATGTTAATGTCAAGCCTTGGCTAATGTGAGGATGTCGGCATATTAATAGACACTATCTTGAGATTGAGATAGACATTAACCAAGGCTTGACATTAGCATTTGACTTTTCTGAGATCACCTACTTGAGTTCGAGCTTGAGATGACGACTATCTATTAAAGCCACCCTTAGTCACTATACAGGACAATTTTGAAATAGTTTTTTTCTGAAACACGTCAACTTCTATATGTGATTTCCATCAACTTTTGACGACTTATCGAAGATAGAGTATTAAATTTGTTTACAATTTAATGCTCTATCTATCTATCTATCCAGGCAGTAAATATAGCCCACTGCTGGGCATAGGCCTCTTCCTTTTCACGCCAACCACCTCGGTCTAATGCCGAGGTGGTTGGCCGTCCATTGTCCTCCCGCTGTTTTGACAATGTCATCGACCTATCGAGCTTTCGGTCCACTCACCGATAAAATTAATAATGGTCCTGTTAAAGCATTTTCAAACGAAACTGACAAACTTTCCACCGATTTATCACGTCGCGTTTAAAAACCTCCCGTAGCCAACGTGTAACTTTACTATTCCAAAATTGAAATGGCTCGCACCTACTAAGCGGATTTAGTTTGCCAACGTAACAGTTCCCTTTACGCCAGCTCTATTTTTTAGGGCGCAAATGTTAGTTTCCTCTGGCAAAGTGGCCGGTGGGTTTTGCAGATTTTCACGAAGCCTGCATGGAGGCTGTGCAGGGAACACAGATTTCAAATAAGGAACCGTCGGGATGATCCGATTGGATGGCACGACGGGACGCATTGGGTGTGCTTTTAGCATAACATACGGTATCGTATCGAAACGAAAACGGCGAGTATTTGTAAGCTGGATAAAGGTGGCTGTTCGTCGGAGCTATAGTTAATGTCAGGGTTGTAGTTGTTGTTATTGAACAAGCGAGCGAGCGAAGCGAGAGAAGTTCTCCGAATCTACTGGAAAAATCCGGCGCTTATATGTATGTTTGTTCGTTCGACGGTAACTTGAGTAAATTTGGTTGGATCGTCATGAAATTTGGTATGCGTGTAAGTAAAAATAAAATGTTTTTTAAGTCCGAACATGAGCTAAATCGGTCAAGGGGTTGCCGAGATATACGGTTGTAAAGTTTATACCCAAGTAACATTTCATTTGGGCCTAGGTTGTAAAAATTGCCTCTAGGTTTTAGAGGGGTTGTAGAAAGGTTAATGATTTGCTAGTTGGTTATATTTAGTATTTGAGAATGATTACTAAGTCCTAAAACTAATAGTTTATTGTTACAACCTTGAAGTTGTTGACAAGAGTTAACGTTAACGTTATGCTGACTTGTATTTCAAGAGCTTACAGCCCCAGGATCTTATAGTTGTCGTAAGCTACTGATAAGGTTCTGGAAAGGTTATCATTTAACTTATGTGAGATCTAAAGGTTTAATTTTTAACCTTGATATTACCTTAAGGTTTTGAAATGTTGAGATTGCTTATAAGTAGTTTCGAAAACCTATCTACAACTTATAGGTTAGATCAGAGTTGTCTAGGCAAACAAACTAGGACTGTGTGGTAAAAAACAAAACCAGTAAGCTGTTGTTTTGAGCTGAAGGCATTATTCAAGCCTTACAGAAATATTTTAAAGCTTAAGAGGCATCCTCAAAACTCGACAGTTGTCTCCGCGACTTCAAAGCATACATTGTGATCTGTAAGCTTACGCGTCTTAAAAAATGAACCGACACAGGGTGATACAAAAAAAAAGTGGAAATTCTAAGTGTTAAGTGCGTAAAAAATTGTTATGAATGATTAATGCAACTGTAAGTGTTTATTCTTTTTATTATTTACTACAGGGTGCACTTCAAGTCGATAGCGGAACTTTAAGTAGGCTATCTACTGATCAATACAAACAACTTGCACTAGGTGGCGAAAAAAATCGAGTGACAAAAATCTCAGCTGTTCCATACAAAAGGTCAACGCAGTACTGCGCCAAATGTATGAAACAGCAGATTTTTTTTTCGCTCCATTTTTGCCGCCACCTCTTACAAGTTGTTTGTATTGATCAGTAGACAGCCTACTTAAAGTTCCGCTATTGACTTAGAGTGCAGCCTGTAGTTTACTATATGAACTTCGTATCAGTTCGATTCCGCTATTTATTTTTTGTCATTTTCAGCTGTTCCTTTAAATAGGTGAAGCCATTTTTTATTTTCTTTTAGCGAGACTAATAGAAAGCTAGGTATTCAAGATATTATGTACATATTGGATTAATATGTTTTTCTATTATATGAAATATATGTTTTTATAAAGGTTTTTTACCTATATATTATCAAAAAATTTTTCACACTAAACCAAAATACAAATACAAACTTTCACAGAATGTATTTGTGTAATAATGGAGGACACAACAACAAATAATAATGACAAATAAGGGAGGTCCATATACCACAAACGTGTTTTTATACTTTTGCAAAAACGGTAATACATAATAATATTATTAGCATCAAACTTTGTATTATTATAGAGCTTACTTTATAGTATAACAACAAATAGTTTTAAAAACGGCCAAGTGGCACTCACGCACCGAGGGTCTTTATGGCTAGTTTTTTTTTGTCATTTTTGTTACGATACGGAACCCTCAGTGCACGAGTCCAAGTCGCACTTGGCCAGTTATTAACGTTTTATTATAATTTATGAATAGTCACTATTTGCACACTTCCATGTTTGCACTCTTAGGGTGGTATTCATGAACGATACTTAAACTGAGATCAAAATGGAACTCTGTTTAAACTTAATTTAAAGTGAGATCAGTTTTGAACTTACTTTAAACTGATTTCAAAACTGATTTCAAAAGTGATCTCTGTTTAAACTAAGTTCAGCGAGATCAATTTTGAACTTACTTTAAATTGAGTTCAAAATTGATATTCGAATCGAATCGAATCCAATCCAATCGAATCGAATCGAATCGAATCGAATCGAAATGAATTGAATCGAATCGAATCGAATCGAATTGAATCGAATCGAATCGAATCGAATCGAATCGAATCGAAACGAAATGAAACGAAACGAATCAAATCGAATCGAATCTAAACGAAACGTAACGAGTCGAATCGAATCGAATCTAATCGAATCAAATCGAATCGAAACGAAACGAAACGAATCGAATCGAAATTAATTGAATCGAATCTAATCGAATCGAATCGAAACGACGCGAATCGAAATGAATTGAATCGAATCGAATCGAATCGAATCGAAATTAATTGAATCGAATCGAATCGAAATTAATTGAATCGAATCGAATCAAATCGAAACGAATCGAATTGAATTGAATCAAATCGAATCGAATCGAATCGAATCGAATCAAATCAAATCGAATCGAAACGAAACGAATCGAAACGAAACGAAACGAAACGAAACTAATCGAATCTAATCGAAACGAATCAAATCGAATCGAAATGAATTGAATCGAAATGAATAGAATCGAATCGAATCGAAATTATTTGAATCGAATCGAAACGAATCGAATCGAAACGAAACGAAACGAATCTAATCGAATCGATTCGAAACGAAACGAAACGAATCGAATCGAATCGAATCAAATCGAATCGAATCGGCTATTGCTAGATTCATGGTACGGTCGGCCACAATCTCAGATACCCCATGGCAGCTCTTATCGCGCGCGGCATAAGGGCGCCAATCGAACAAAAAGGGGTATCTGAGACTGTGGCCGACTGTACACATGGTATGACACCACGACAGACTGTACACTTTTGTTGTAAAATCGCCCGTAACGTAACCCAGCAAAGTGCTAGCGTGTAAGGGTCGACGTGCTGTCGTATGTACTGATTCAAGTATCAAAACTTTAACTGCCCATATCTCCTAAACGGCTAATGCTAGACCCATGTTTATCGTACTCTAAAAAAAGACTCGACGAGCTCTACCTGATGAAAGAAAAAAAAATAATAAAAAAAAAGTATCAAAGAAGTATCAAAACTTTAACTGCCCATATCCCCTAAACGGCTAATGCTAGACCCATGTTTATGGTACACACGACAGCACGTCAGAGTATACACTTTTGTTGTAAAGTCGCCCGTAACGTAACTGAGTAGAGTGCTAGCGTGTAAAGGTCGACGTGCTGTCGTGTGTACTCTAAAAAAAGGGCTCGACGAGCTCTACCTGATGAAAAAACAAAAATAATAAAAAAGAAGTATCAAAACTTTAACTGCCCATACCTCCTAAACTGCTAATGCTAGACCCATGTTCATGGTACTCTAAGAAAAGGGCTTGACGAGATCTACCCGATAAAAGTATCAAAACTTTAACTGTCCATATCTCCTAAACGGCTAATGCTAGACTATAGGACTAGAGTACCATAAACATGGATCTAGCATTAGCAGTTTAGGAGATATGGGCAGTTAAAGTTTTGATACTTCTTTGATACTTCTTTTTTATTATTTTTGTTTTTTCATCAGGTAGAGCTCGTCGAGCCCTTTTTTTTGAGTACCATATAAACATGGGTCTAGCATTAGCCGTTTAGGAGATATGGGCAGTTAAAGTTTTGATACTTCTTTGATACTTCTTTTTTATTATTTTTGTTTTTTCATCAGGTAGAGCTCGTCGAGTCCTTTTTTTAGAGTACGATAAACATGGGTCTAGCATTAGCCGTTTAGGACATATGGGCAGTTAAAGTTTTGATACTTACTTTTTATTATTTTTGTTTTTTCATCAGGTAGAGCTTGTCGAGCCCTTTTTAGAGTACCATAAACATGGGTCTAGCATTAGCCGTTTAGGAGATATGGGCAGTTAAAGTTTTGATACTTCTTTGATACTTCTTTTTTATTATTTTTGTTTCTTTCATCAGGTAGAGCTCGTCGAGTCCTTTTTTTAGAGTACGTTAAACATGGGTCTAGCATTAGCCGTTTAGGAGATATCCCAAGTAACATTTTAGGTTGTAGAAAGGTTTTGAACAGGTTCTAGAACCTTTGTATGGAAATCTGCTCGTAAGTCTTATAACTCTCAATTAAGTTATATTAACCTTGTAATTACCTTCTGAGTGCCAAAAGGGCCCCGGTTTTAGAACCTTTCTGAGAGCTACAGCACAACCTATAGCTCAAATCCAGAACCTTTCGAACTACTTGCATAGAACCTAAATATAACCTTCACAACCTTAATTTAACGTTATTATAACCTTGCAAGACAACTTATAAGTTCTAAATTAGTCTTGGATGTAACTCTATGACAACTTAGAACCTTTTTGATGGATATGAATAAATACCTTTCCAGGACTTACAAGTTTTAAATAGCTTCTGTTTAAGATTTTGTACACAGATTCAAATACTTATTTACAATGGCGTCATTCCTTTTTCGTTCGGCCATCTTTCAAAATGGCTAGATAAGCAAAGTGTTTATAAAAATAATAAGTAGCTTGGTAAAGTCAGGAAATAATCAAAATATAGTGCGATTGGCACTTCATCGTGAAACTTTACGATAATAGTGCTGTATACAAGACGGGCCTTTCATAAGTTAAACATTTCGGATATTTTTTAATAAAATAAAATAAAAAAAATTGGTGATCGGTGGTAAGTCACATCAGAAATCAAACTACTATTCATATGAAAAATATATATTATAAATCGTGTAGCGCATGGTATTTGATTACGCTTTATTTAATTAAAATATTGGTTTTGTTTCGTTTTTTTTTTCATTTTTTAATATTAAATATGGCTGACATTAGGAAATTACTTGAAAGTATTATGTTTTTCCTTTTCAGAACTGTAACAGCTAAGAGCTCTTAAGGTTTTCCAAAATAAGAGCTGAAGGTAATCTCGCGGAGCTACCTCAAACGACAAGGCTGTTTTCAACGCTTCAAGGTTATTACCAGGAGTTGTCCAAGACTTACCAGTTGCGAAAACCACCACTGAGCTAAATTTGTTGCTTTTAAGTTTTGGTTGTAGGGGGACATGCGTTTGACCTTCGTTCAACAAACAGCTACAGGCTGCTCTAAGGGTGGTCATGAACTGAGATCAAAATTGAACTCTGTTTAAACTTAGTATAAAGTGAGATCAATTTTGAACTAACTTTAAACTGAGTTCAAAATTGATCTCTGTTTATATTTAGTTTAGTGAGATCAATTTTGAAGTTACTTTAACCAACTGGTATTACTGAGTTAAAAATTCATATTATTATTATTCGAATCGAATCGAATCGAATCAAATCGAATCGAATCAAATCGAATCGAATCGAAACGAAACAAAACGAGTCGAATCGAATCGAATCGAATCGGCTATTGCTAGATTCATGGAACACACGACAGCACGTCAGTTGTTGTAAAATCGCCCGTAACGTAACCGAGCAAAGTGCTAGCGTGTAAGGGTCGACGTGCTGTCGTGTGTACTGATTCAAGTATCAAAACTTTAACTGCCTATATCTCCTAAACGGCTAACGCTAGACCCATGTTCATGGTACTCTAAAAAAGGGGCTCGACGAGCTCTATCTGATGAAAGAAACAAAAATAACTAGTAGTTCGCCCCGAACTGTGAACTCGTGACCCCATATAAACTTAACAACCCTCGGCAACCCCTTGACCGATTTGGCTCATGTTCGAACTTAAAAATTCTTTTAATTTCATTTACCCGCCTACCAAATTTCATAATCATCCGACCGAATTTACTCAAGTTATCGTCGAACGAACATACAGACAAACATACATACATACATACAAACATGCAAACGCCGGATTGTTCCAGTAGACTCGGAGAAATTCGCTCGCTCGTTCAATAAAAAAGAAGTATCAAAACTTTAACTGCCCATATTTGAACGAGCGAGCGAAGTTCTCCGAGTCTACTGGAACAATCCGGCGTTTGTATGTATGTATGTATGTATGAATGTTCGTTCGACGATAACTTGAGTAAATGTAGTCGGATCGTCATGAAATTTGGTAGGCGGGTAAATGAGGCAAATCGGTCGAGGGGTTACTGAGATAGAGGGTCGCGAGTTCAAAGTTCGGGGCGAACCACTAGTATCTCCTAAACGGCCAATGCTAGACCCAAATTAGTAATTTAATTTAAATTGATTCGATTCGATTCGAATCGCATAGAATCGAATCAAATAAATATCAAATCAAATCAAATCCAATTCAATCGATGTATGTATGTATGTATGAATGTTCGTTCTACGATAACTTGAGTAAATTTAGTCGGATCGTCAGGTGGGCAGGTAAATAAGGTAAAGATAATTTTTAAGTTCAAACATGAGCCAAATCAGTCGAGGGGTTGCTGAGATATGGGGTCGCGAGTTCAAAGTTCGGGGCGAACCACTAGTTAATAACATTTTATTATTTTTGTTGCTTTCATCAGGTAGAGCTCGTCGAACCCTTTTTTTGAGTACCATAAAAATGGGTCTAGCATTAGCCGTTTAGGAGATATGGGTGGTTAAAGTTTTGATACTTATTTTTTATTTTTATTTTTTTTTATATCAGGTAGAGCTCGTCATGCCCTTTTTTCAGAGTACCATAAACATGGGTCTAGCATTAGCCGTTTAGGAGTTATGGGCAGTTAAAGTTTTGATACTTATTTTTTATAAATTTTTAATAACTTTTTATTATTTTTGTTGCTTTTATCAGATAAAGCTCGTCAAGTCCTTTTTTGTTAAAGTACCATAAACATGGGTCTAGCATTAGCCGTTTCGGAGATATGAGCAGTTAAAATAATGATACTTGAATCAGTATGAATCTAGCAATAGCTGATTCGATTCGATTCTATCCGTTTCGATTCGATTCGATTCGATTCGATTCGATTCGATTCGATTAGATTCCGTTGGATTCGATTCGATTCGAATAATAATAATATCAATTTAGAACTCAGTTTAAAGTAAGTTCAAAATTGATCTCACTAAACTAAGTTTAAACATAGATCAATTTTGAACTCAGTTTAAAGTAAGTTCAAAATTGAGCTCACTTTAAACTAAGTTTAAACTGAGTTCAATTTGGATCTCAGTTTAAGTATCGTTCATGAATACCACCCTAAGGCCCGGTTTCTGAATTGAGAATTTCACTAACCAAATGCTTAAGTATCGTTCTGTCACTGCAGATGTCACACAGGAGAATGTGACAGAACGATACTTAAGCATTTGGTTAGTGAAATTCTCAATTCAGAAACCGGGCCTAAGGCTGGTATTCTAAAAGTATAAAAACATGTTTGTGGTCCTCCCTTATTTTTCATTATTATTTGTTGTCGTATCCTCCATTATTACACATACATTCTGTAAAAATTGGTATTTGTATTTTTTTTAGTGTGAAAAATGTTTTAATACTTTCCAAAAAAACCTTCACCAAAACATCTATTTCATAAAAAAAAAACATATTAATTTAATTTATTTTTTGACATATTTTTAATTTTAATAATTTATTTGTAAGTTGACATTTTGTGATTGTTTGTTTATTTGTGTGGTTTAAGGCGCTGTACATAGTGAATAGCCCGCGCGCCAAGAAAAATGCACAAAATCGAGTCCTGTATCAAATACACTAAAAAAATCTAAAATTTTCACATATCAAACCCTAGAATCAAGTGAGACCTATCTAAAACAGCCAGTTTCGTGTTGATATTCATAAACGTTTTGAAGATATTTTTGATGAAAAAAAATAGGCGGCGCACTTTTTTTCAAACAAAATATCTTTCAATCTGTAATGGGTATCAACAATAAACTGGCTGTTTTAGATAGCTCTCATCTAATTGTAGGGTTTGATATGTGAACATTTTCGATTTTTTTAGTGTATTTGATACAGGAATCGTTTTTGTGAATTTTTTTTGCGCGCGGGCTAATTCACTATGCCCAGCGCCTTAATTGAGTTCCGTTTGTATTTTGTCTGTGTTTTCTTTTTTTTTGCATGAATTTAATGTGTACTTATTATCTTGAATACCCAGCTTTCCATTAGTGTCACTAAATGAAAAACAATGGCTTCATCGATTTAAAGGAACAACTGAAAATTACAAAAAAATAAATAGCGAAATTGAACTGATACGAAGTTTACAGAGAACAGAAGTTTACAACTAGTAAATAATAAAAATAATAAAACTTACCGTTGTATTAATCATTCATAACATTTTTACGCACTTTACGCTTAAAATTTCCACTCCTTTTTTTGTATCACCCTGTGTCGGTTCATTTTTCAAGACGCGTAATGCTTACAATGTATACCTATTCTTTGAAGTCGCGGAGACAACTGTCGGGTTTTGAGGATGCCTCTCAAGCTTTAAAATATTCCTGTAGGAATTGAATCATGCCTTCAGCTCAAAACAACAGCTTATTGGTTTTGTTTTTCACCACACAGTCCTAATTTGTTTGCCTAGACAACTCTGATCTAACCTCAAAGTTGTAGGTAGGCTTTAGAAACTACTTATAAGTAATTTCAACTTTTCAAAACCTTATGGTAATATCAAGGTTAAAAATTTAACCTTTAGATCACACATAAGTTAAATGACAGCCTTTCCAGAACCTTATCAGTAGCTTACGACAACTATAAGATCCTGAGGCTGTAAGCTCTTGAAACACAAGTCATAATAACGTTAACGTTAACTCTTGTCAGCAACTTCAAGGTTTTAACAATAAACTATTAGTTTTAGGACTTAGTAATCATTCTCAAATACTAAATTTAACCAACTAGCAAATCATTAACCTTTGTACAACCCTTCTAAAACCTAGAGGCAATTTTTACAACCTAGGCCCAAATGAAATGTTACTTGGGATGGGCGGTTACAGTTTTGATACTTGAATCAGTACATACGACAGCACGTCGACCCTTACACGCTAGCACTTTGCTGGGTTACGTTACGGGCGATTTTACAACAAAAGTGTACAGTCTGACGTGCTGTCATACCATGTGTACAGTCGGCCACAGTCTCAGATACCCCTTTTTGTTCGATTGGCGCCCTTATGCCGTGCGCGATAAGAGCTGCCATGGGGTATCTGAGATTGTGGCCGACCGTACCATGAATCTAGCAATAGCCGATTCGATTCGATTTGATTCGATTCGATTCGATTTGATTCGATTCGATTCGATTTGAATCGATTCAATTCGATTCGTTTCGTTTCGTTTCGTTTCGAATCGATTCGATTCGATTCGATTCGATTCGTTTCGATTCGTTTCGAATCGATTCAATTAATTACGATTCGATTCGATTCGATTCAATTAATTTCGATTCAATTCATTTCGATTCGATTCGTTTCGATTAGTTTCGTTTCGTTTCGTCTCGATTCGTTTCGATTTCAATTTTATTCGATTCGATTCGATTCGATTGGATTGGATTCGATTCAATTCGAATTTCAATTTTGAACTCAATTTTAAGTAAGTTCATAATTGATCTCGCTGAACTTAGTTTAAACAGAGATCAGTTTTGAAATCAGTTTTGAAATCAGTTTAAAGTAAGTTCAAAACTGATCTCACTTTAAATTAAGTTTAAACAGAGTTCCATTTCGATCTCATAAGTATCGTTCATGAATACCACCCTTAGAGCAGCCTGTAGCTATTTGTTGAACGCAGGTCAATCGCATGTCCTCCTTACAACCAAAACTTAAAAGCAACAAATTTAGCTCAGTGGTGATTTTCGCGACTGGCAAGTCTTGGACAACTCCTGGTAATAACCTTGAAGCGTTGAAAACAGCCTTGTCGTTTGGGGTAGCTCCGCGAGATTACCTTCCGCACTATTATCGTAAAGTTTCACGATAAAGTGCCAACCGCACTATATTTTCATTATTTCCTGACTTAACCAAGCTACATATTATTTTTATGAATATTGTTTATCTAGCCATTTTGAAAGTTGGCCTAACGACAAAGGAATGACGCCATTGTAAATAAGTATTTGAATCTGTGTAAAAAATCTTAAACAGAAGCTATTTAAAACTTGAAAGTCCTGGAAAGGTATTTATTCATATCCATCAAAAAGGTTTTAAGTTGTCATAGAGTTACATCCAAGACTTATTTAGAACTTATAAGTTGTCTTGCAAGGTTATAGTAACGTTAAATTAAGGTTGTGAAGGTTATATTTAGGTTCTATGCAAGTATTGGAAAGGTTCTGGATTTGAGCTATAGGTTGTACTGTAGCTCTCAGAAAGGTTCTAAAACCGGGGCCCTTTTGGCACTCAGAAGGTAATTACAAGGTTAATATAACTTTATTGAGAGTTATAAGACTTACGAGCAGATTTCCATACAAAGGTTCTAGAACCTGTTCACAACCTTTCTACAACCTAAAATGTTACTTGGGTATGTAATGCGCGCGCGCCTGCGCGAATGGTGTTAGCAAAAAGTTACACTCGCGAGTTCATGCTTGCTTTATCAAGTCCCTGAGTGGAATTAATTGCTGTACAAGAGATGTCCAATAACGTCCATCATGCTTGATATTATGCAAAAAAAATCGCTCTGCCCCTAGGTGAATAACACCTCACCAAGCACGTTTAGCCTCGCGTCAGTAAGTCCTTGATATAAACCCGGAATCTCGTATTCGGTCGGCCATTTTAAAAGTGAAAAGAACTCGGAGTACTCGGACGCTAGTGGCCTTTTGAGAGAAAAATAAACGAATCATACCAAAGGTAGAAAATAAACCAGTTTTCCTTTTAAAATGGTTGGAGGAAAGTATTTTCGTTTGACTTTGATACCGCGTAGCTAAAGGTTGTGAAATATCGAGTGGTTGAATCTGACAAGAAATTGCGGCTGGAAATAATGTATCTAGTACTTGGAAATAAAATAGAAATAATAAATAATTTGGAAATAATGTAGTATTTCAATTCTCGGGACAGACAGATCTGTCCATCTAAAAGCTATACCTAATTATTGTTCTAGTGACCTTGACGGGCCAAGCAGTTAAGAATTGAATTGAAACGGCCGACCGATCAAACAAGCCGGTCGGACCACGTAGCCGAAGGGATTATAAATCCAATAAAGTTGTATATCATGCATAACAATAGTATATAACTCAGGAAATCTTATATCTAATTTATGCAATTAAAACGATTGAATACCAGATAAAAAAGTCTTGCTACAATTGTTTTAGCAAAACTTTTATACATGCAAAACTGTTTCTCCGAAACAGAATTTAATGAAAATCGCTACACGCTGGAAGAGACTCCCAAATTCAGTTGTGTCCGAACGCTTTTTCCGTCCATTCGTCTTTGCTGTCAGTTTTTCCCATCTCCCTTCTGACGTCACAACAGGTAACTAGCTAAAGTAGGGTCAGGAAAAAAGCACTGCAGGTCATCAATTACCGCATTAATGGTCCGTGAGACGAGACAGCCTACCCATGAATATTATACAGGGTGTTAAAAGACCGCCAAAAAAGCGGGAAACCACGCATTGTCCTCATCATACTGAACATTTATGCCCATGGAACTATACCTGGGAAATCAATGGTTTCCGAGATAATGAGGTTCAAAGTCGGACTTTTCAAACATTTTATTGCAGAAATTTGCTCAGTATCGAGTACTTAAAATTTCTTCTCAAGAAGCCATATCAAAATTTTGAATATTTCTTGCATAAAACGACGTTAAAATTGCAACCCGCAATGTATTCTAAACATCGGCACTTCGAGCGTAAGTAACACAACTTTATGTCAACGGTTGTGCAATATGACTTCTCTGCGTTACACTTCGATTGCGTGATAAAATATTTTCCAAAATTATAACCTAAAAAAGCAAAATCATTTACCGGCAATAATTTATCGAAAATGTACTTTGTTTTGGTGTCTAGTATGCGTACCTTTTGGATCTGTTGGCGGTCTTTTAACACCCTGTAGATCTCTTGTTAAAGTGTCAGCGGAGACATTTTTTGTCGTGCTCGAAAATAAAATTTAAACATGCTAAAAACATAGGCATTTGCATCTAGGACAGAACGATTCGCGCGTCGAAGAACTTCCACTCAGGTTTGTGACGTATCCATTGTTCAACGTACACGTGTGTACGTATTCCGAGCGCATGGGTACACTTTTTTTGTGACTCCATCTATGGAAGCAAGCTATCTTGTCGACAAAAGACTACACCTCAACCGCCATGCTAATTAATTAAACAAAACTGAAAGAGTTAATGACTTTACCGAAGATTAATAGCAACGGGTGCTACTGTGAGGCACTGTTCAGGTTTCCTCACAGTTCCATGTCAGCACAAAGCTAGAATAAGAATAAGAATAATTTATTTACCATATACCATCGGGCTCCATCAGAGGTTGGTATGGGTACAGGTAACGGTAACGCCGCCTGTTTGGAATAAATCGAAAGTTAGTATACCTAGTTTTTGATTTTTGCCTTGCAACACTTTTTTCAATGACACTAAATCTGTGGACACGTCTGAAAAAGAAACAATGGCTGTTTTTTTACGCGTGGAACGCAATACGAGTTTTTTTGAGCGAAAATATCTTCCAAGCTGTTATGGATGTCAACATGAAAATGGCTGTGTTGGATAAGCTCTCGCCTAATTCTACAGGGTGCACTCTAAGTCGATAGCGGAACTTTAAGTAGGCTGTCTACTGATCAATACAAACAACTTGTACTAGGTGGCGACAAAAATGGAGCGAAAAAAATATCAGCTGTTTCATACATTTGGCGCAGTACTGAGTCGACCTTTTGTATGGAACAGCTGATATTTTTTTCACTCCATTTTTTTCGCCACCTAGTACAAGTTGTATGTATTGATCAGTAGATAGCCTGCTTAAAGTTCCGCTATCGACTTAGAGTGCACCCTGTAGTGTTCTATATGTGTACTTTTTCGATTCAGGATTCAAGATATTTATTAGCTTTGATTCGTTAGTGTATCTGATACAGGAATCGATTTTGTAGGTACATTTTTCTTTTCGCGCGGGCTAGTTCACTATGCACGGTGCCCTAAAAGTGGCGTAAACTCTAATTTTTAATTCGAGTCCATGGAATGACAGTTGCTAGTATGAAACTGACCGATAAAGCCTTTGTAGCAACTGTCATTCCGTGGACTCGAATTAAAAATCTCTAATTTTTAATTCGAGTCCATGGAATCACAGTTGCTAGTATGAAACTGAAAGATAAAGCCTTTGTAGCAACTGTCATTCCGTGGACTCGAATTAAAAATTAGAGTTTAGTAGGTATTAAGTTTGAGAGTAGCCCCCCAAAGGGTGTGTTGATAAGGGAGGTATTTGATCCTATTTCGGATGAGTCTCAATCTATCTTCATGGCTTAGATCTTTCGGGGTAGGATGGCTCAACTTGTCACATAAAATACCGAGTATTGTTTCCCGAGCTGTGTGATATTTATGAGTTTGCGTTCGTTCGCGGTTGAAATTAAATGGTTGCATGTTTTAAGGCCCAGATATAGGCACAACTAGCGCCTCCAATGAAAAAAAAAATTTCTTCAGTGTTTTTTTGCTAAAAACGCTTCATTAAGTTCTCAACGCGAGGCTTAACAATGTTTAGGACCTAAGGTTTGGATTCTAGATCCTAGAACCTAAGAATAAATCCCGCCGCCGCGATAAGTGGCCACTAAGACTTGGATTCCACCGCCAAAAGTGGTCATTTTGGCGGCGGCGAAATTTATTCGTAGATTCTAGGATCTGGAATCTAAACCTTCGGTCTTAAAAATAGTTGAGCCTCGCGTTGAGAACTTAATGAAGCGTTTTTAGCAAAAACCACATCCAAAAACAAATGTTTTTTTTTTATTGGCGGTGCTAGTTGTGCAATATCTACGCACAGTGGTCGATTTGTACGATTTAGGCGGCCAAAACTATTTTATGCTTTATTTCAGTAATAAATACGACAACAAATGCTAATCTGGTATTTTAGAGTGAATATATATGTTTATCCCTATTCGTTTCATTGAAAGCGTATTTTTCTATACAAAAAAACATTTCTGTGAAAATATTTTTGTAAATAGCGCCAATGTTTTTAAATTTTCTTTAAATCTCCCTTTGGTGTAAAATATATATTTTGAGTTCATTTGAATTATCGAAATCGGCTTAGTAGTTTTTGATATTTGGGTTAAGAATTATCACAATTTGTTAAGTAAAAGACGGCCGTACATAAAAAAAAATGTTTATTCTCTACAGTCTGCATGCCTATTTAAATTGAAAATAAAATATGGATGACAAAAAAATACAGTATACACTAAAATTAAATGGTCAACAGTTATTACCACATTATTATACTAAATGTTACTTACAATGTTAGGTACCGAATCATAAACAATAAGACAATATTTTATGAAAGTTTAACATACAAATTGTTATGTTACTCTTTAAAAGACAATTCTTCCTCACCGTCACTTTCCATGCATTTATCACAAGTGCCTTTTGTATTTGGCTCTGCAGGAAGCAAAAGCTCCAAAGTTTCCTGCAAAAATGGTTTTGATCGGATCTTCTTTTTTTTTCTCATTGAACTGATGAGTGGATCTGATGTCAAGAGTAACCTGTGATAAATATCAAGGTTACAGTCTTCGCGTGAAAACTTTCGAGCAAAGTTTAGACGGTATGAGCGAAAGTGCTTATTACGAGCTTCTGCAGCTTCCTCCGAAAGTTGACCAATAGGCACTAGAGAATTTTCTATAACTTTTCCACCATGTACCAAAATTGTATGCATGGTAGGAGTCATAGAATGCCAACCATATAACTCTACATACAGTTTTGCTGTCTCCATGGCGTATTCATCAAATTTCGGGACATCTATTTTGTGACCGCTTGATATGGCTTCCAAAATAACTTTAATTCTATAAATAAAATTAAAGTCTATTCCCGTTATTTCAGCAGCCAGATGTGGGTTTTCAAAAAATCTTCTACTAGTATTGCCGTCATTTGTGTTACCAAAATTAAATTTTGGCATATCTACCAAGATACCTACTTCTTCTCTGAATCTTTGCTGAATCTCTTTTTTTTTTTGTTGTTCTAGCATCTTTTCTGCTTTGGTTCTTTTTTCACGGTATTTCCCAACGGGCAATTTATAAGCTAAATGTAAAATACTCTCGAATAATCGAATTCTGGCATGTAAAGTTGATAGGCCAAATTCAAGCGATTCTGGGTGAATTTCGTTTTTTTTACTTAAGTCATTAAAGTTTTTTGAAGTGGCTCCGCATATGTAGCATCTACTCGTTGATTTGGTGTCAGTCGCCGCATTGCAAACTTTGCCGTCCACCATGGTCATTTTAAGACTGTGGCTAACCGAGAATTTTTGCCCATTCAGTTCCAATTCCGTGGCTTTTAGGGACTTCACACTGTCCCGAACGTAATTTATTTCATCTTTTGTAATGTCTGTAGACTCTTTTATAAATCTGAATCGTATCGGGCGGCAATATCGTGGTGAAGAAGGAGTCGGGTTTTGCCAAACCATTTTTGTTTTGTCGTCGCCGCAAACAATTTGTAGAGGCACGAATGAGCTCAAAAATATATTTGCATCCGAGTCGGCGTCATTCATTAACTTTTGTTTGTATTGAGCTTGTTGTGAACCATCACAACCCCATTTGCAGATAATCTGCAAGGAATTTCTCTCAGTTTCTGTAAGAGTCATTAGTACTTCTTCGAGGAAAATTGATAATCGCGTGACGGTGTGATCTAACAAAGATTGTAGATCACTTTCAGCACAGGAAGCGGTCACTCGTAGCGTCTCTTTGGGTGGGTAACATTCCTGTTTAGCCTTCAACACTAATTCGTAGCACGGGTAAAAGCTTCTGTTGGTTGCTCGCACAATTTCATATTGACTTCGTGTCAAATCAGCGTCCACGCACATTCGCAGTGCCTCCCGAGGCGTAAGGGGATCTTGTGCCTTTGATTTGGAATGTCTTTTTTTACATTCGTTTGCGGCTGCAGGCGAATTTGTAATATCTTTTAGGACTTGCGAGGCGTTTCTTTTTCCTTCTTTTTGTAAAATTACTTGCGCTGCGTGAACTATCACTTCTTTGCCCACAGAGGAGCGAACTTCTTCTGTTTTCCTCCTTTTAGTTCTTTCACCACATTCACTGAATGTTTTGCTAGGTCGTCCTGACTTATTATGCGTTTTTATGGGCATCTCGAACGTTCCTGCTAACCATGCATCATTGCTTATAAGAAAATTTTCTAGCGTGTTGCGTGCTTTGGACCATCTCTTTTTTATTTCTGTTTTAAAATATGAAAATTTATGATTTATATACTTTTTGTCTTCGTCGGAGTCCCCGTAAGACACTAACAAATAATTTTGTAAGTATTCCAATTTGTCGTTTATTGATGGAGAGTTTTCCTCAATCATCTTATCAAAAAGATATCTGCGAGTTACTACCACCATGCCCGAGTAACTTGATGAACCTAGAACAACGAAAAGGAATTTTAACGCAAAAGAAACAAAAAAGGAATTTTTCTCACTTTCTGCCTAAGTTAATGAATTATTATTTTTCTCGCGAAGTGGTCAAAGGTGGTGGCTATTTTTTTTGTGGTTATCTGCTCAAAGAGCTATACTATTAGAAACCATAAGGAATTTAACTCGGACGGTCTCGGAAGTACAACATTTTTACTATTGAAAATAAAAAAATGATAATATTTTCTATGAAAAAGGGCGATCTTTGATACGTTGTAACTGCACTAAATATTGATATTCCTTATCTTAATTTAAATTATATTTGAAGGAGCTTACCTGAATTTTCGACTTCCATCACTTTCACTTGTAACTGAATAATATCCAATGAAATATTCACTTTAGAATATCGGTTGCGCTAAGAGTGTCGAAAACGAACGCGTACAGCTTGCGCGACGATCAAGTTCCGACTACCTGTGGGGGCGCGCACGCAGTTCTAGGAACTGGGGAGGGGTGGGGTTTGGGCAGTCGGGGTGTCTATTTTTCCGGGAATCAATTAGTTTTGTTATAAGTTAACTTTGAGAAATGGACTTTTGGCCGCCTAAATCGTACAAATCGACCACTGTGCTACGCCTTAAATGGTGGTATGTTTTTTTTTAATACAGTTGCTCAAAAAGTGGCGTATTGCAGGGACGTATTTTATGTAGCCTGTATTGTGTCCCACTGCTGGGCAAAGGCCTCCCCCTGTGTCCTCCACACTTTTCTATCTGGGGCCACCTCTTGCCACCCCGGTAAAAAGGTTTCGATATCGTCCCGCCATCTCCGCCTTGGCCTGCCACGGCGCCGGTGTCCATTTTGAGGCAACCAGTCAGTGGCGATTTTCGCCCATCTATCTGGACCCATGCGGCTTATGTGACCAGCCCAGTTCCACTTTAGCTTGGCAGTCGCAACTCCAACATCGGCGATTTTGGTTTTCGAGCGCAACGTGGTGTTTCGGATGCGGTCAATGCGTTTAAAACCCAATAAGCTGCGCTCCATCGCACGTTGGCAAACCTTGAGTTTGGACTTCTGAATTTCAGTCAAAGACCAGGTTTGAGCACCGTAGGTTAGGATAGGCAGGATGCACATGTCGACGAGTTTACGCTTCAGGGCAAGTGGAAGATTGTCCTTCATTAGCTCTTTCATGGACCAGTAGCTCTTCCAGGCATTGTCGATACGACGATCGATCTCTCTATCCTGCCTGTTTTCGAAGGAAACTATCTGGCCCAAGTAAGTATACTCGTCAACGTATTGTATCTCCTGCCCATCTACCTCGACCCTACGTTTCGTGCTATTAGACATAGGTACACTGAGTCTTTGACCTATTCATCTTCAGTCCAACCTCAAGGCTTGCGATGCTAAGGTCTTGTAGCATTTGCTGAAGTGCCGGAGCCGTTGGGGCAAACAGGACAATGTCATCGGCGAAGCGGAGGTTTGTGAGCTTCTTCCTGCCACCGATGTCAATGCCACTGTTGTTCCACGGTCTACGGTCTGTCTATTAAAAAGAAAAACCAACCATGAAGTTTTTACTAAAAAAGTTTTTATGATTCATGCAAATACGTATATTTCTAAAAAGAAGCTACTAATTTGTTTCAATATCAGATTTAAGGCGCTGTACATAGTGAATAGCCCGCGCGCCAAGAAAAATGCACAAAATTAAGTTCTGTATCAAATACACTAAAAAAATCGAAAATTTTCACATATCAAACCCTAGAATTAGGTGAGACCTATCTAAAACAGCCAGTTTCGTGTTGAAATTCATAAACGTTTTGAAGATATTTTTGATGAAAAAAAATTGGCGGCGCACTTTTTTTCAAACAAAATATCTTGCAATCTGTTATGGGTATCAACACAAAACTGGCTGTTTTAGATAGCTCTCATTTAATTCTAGGGTTTGATATGTGAACATTTTCGATTTTTTTTGTTTATTTGATACAGGAATCGTTTTTGTGCATTTATTTTGCGCGCGGGCTGATTTTATTTAATGAGTTTGGTTAGGTTTCATTTCATTAAATTTCATTTTCATTTCATATCAATAAAAAAACTTCTACTGAAGACTTGGCTGTATGCATAGTTGCCTTTGCCTACCAGAATGGGTGAAGAAAAAAAAAACTCTGCTTATATTCTACATTTTGATTTTTCAGAAATTTTCTTTGCTTTAGTTGTTTGTTGTAATTGAGTAATTTGAGTGTATTTTCGACCCTAGTTTTTTTTAATTAACAGCCACAGGAACTCAGTATAATTTCACAAAATGCTTCGGAGAACATTTTACCGGAAAAGTCAAAAATGCTAGGTTAGTTGAGTTTATTGTGTTTTTATTATTTTATTAAATTGCTTCATTTTTTCGCAACAGTATTAAAAATAGTCGTTCAGTACACGTGCGGAACCGTCATTGCAACTTGTTCCGACTGTCAACCCTCGCCTTCGGCTGCGCCTCGGCTCGGGTAGCCATTTGTCGGAACTCGTTGCAATGACAGCCTTTCCACACTTGTAATGAAATATACTATTAAATTGAATTGGGCTTTGTCTGCAGGTAAGTGAATGAGCGATGCTATCTTGTATCTTGATGTATTCGACTCTCTAGCTATTAAAATGTATTTTCGGCCTCAATCAAGTCTCGAAATCGCTCCTATAGACTCGTACGTAGAATAAATACTTTCGTGCTGAAAATGTTGATGAAAAGTGCTCAGATACCTTTATCGTTTTTTAGAAAGTTCTTTTCATAGACGAATATTAAATTTCATTACCTAGAAGTGTAGCTTACGATTTTTTTCACACCAGTTGGTGTAAGGTTATTTAAATACAATGTGTTTCAGACAGATCCTGATATGTACGGTCGACCAGAGTCTAGGATACCCTACGGTAGGCTATACTGCGTGCGGCATAAGGGCGCCAATCGAACAAAAAGTGGTATCCTAGCGTGTGGCCGACTGTACCCACTGATTCACCTACAGGGGATCCTAACCTATCAGGTTTTTAACTCGCAAAAACTGTTTTTTTTTTTCTTTCCTTTCAGGTTTGCCACTGGCCGCAAACTGTAATCCCTCTTGCAGGGGCCTTAGCCTGTAACACAATGATGTATCAATGGCGTTCCAGGTAGAAGGACAAAACCGGGATTTTTTCGTTGTTCTCCTACAACCAGCGAACTAATCCTCTACAGGGAACTTTAAGTAGGCTGTCTACTGATCAATAAAAACAACTTGTACTAGGTGGTGACAAAAATGGAGCGAAAAAAATAATAGCTGTTTCATACATTTGGCGCAGTACTGAGTCGACCTTTTGTATGGAACAGCTGATATTTTTTTCAGTCCATTTTTCTCGCCACCTAGTACAAGTTGTTTGTATTGATCGGTACAATGCCTACTTAAAGTTCCGCTATCGACTTAGATTGCACCCTGTAGAATATAATATAATAGACTCATAATATTCTTTGCTGTACTACAAAAACACTAAAAGGACTGACACTGGACCGACAGCATTAATAAATCGTAATTGAAACCGTCAACCGGGAGCCCATTTTGGCACCATTGTATTACAGGCTAAGGCCCCAGGTGTGGGAAACATGTTTTCAGCATCCTGGCCGGTAAAAAAAGCCATTATGCTCAACCCTCAACCCCGGAAAAAGTAATTATGTCCGAACCTTCCAGGATATGGACGGGGAATAGCTAACTAGTGTTTAAGGCTGGAAGATAGCAGCGTGGCGGGAAAACAACAGAACAACAATAATTCAGCCGATTATGTGTTCTGGTCTACGAAGCAGTGGCACTGCCCAAAAAACTTATCGCAGCTGAATTATTGTTGTTCTGTTGTTTACAATAATGAAAATAATACTGTTTTATTGCCGCGAACGAAAAATTGCTGAACAAAAATAGCTCAGTTTAGCTACAAAATGTAGAATCTGTGAAAATTTTGAATTTCCCGCCACCTTGCTATCGTCCACCCTTAAGGTGGAGGGTTTCAGTGCTATTTTACTATTGCTGAATATTTTAATGACATTTTAACTTAATTTTTATATATTTTTTTTAATCTAATAAATAATTTAAAATTTAGTGCTCATTAAATTATTTCAGATAATTTAATTTCTGTGTAAATATGTTCATAGTTAGTATTAATTTGCATGTAATGCATGTAATTTTATTTGTACGCCTTTTGGCAAAACATAGAGCTCAATTTATTTATGACCATCTTGTTTCTATGCAAGTTGTTACAAAAGTACCTAACTCTTTTTACAGGGTGTAACCATCTGGTTAAAGTTGAAAAAAACACTTTTTATTTTATAAAACCTCAAAATTGAAAATTTTTATAACTTTTTTGTTTTTGTTATAAGCTCCAATTTAAAAATATGTTTGTGCGTGTAGGTGCATTTACATAGCTTTAAGTTGTTAAAACATTGTGAAAGTCAATGAAAACAATATTTAAAAAATACTTTTCTCCCGCCACATCGTTCACATTTTATTAATTTAAAAATTAACGGAACGTCATAGAGCAAAAAAAAATATTTAGGTTGTGATCCCTATCACCGGGTGCTATTACCCTGTAAAAAGAGTTAGGTACTTTTGTAACACCTTGTATATCACCTATGTTTAACAAATAAACAATTCTGTTCTATTCCATTTCCATAGTGACGTCCCATTCGTCTCACTAAGCGCCAGTCACTTGACTCGGTAGAACGCCAACAAAAAGCGGACGGATCGACGGATGGACAGACAGACAGACAGACAGACAGACAGACGGACCGACGGACGGACAAACTCGGACGGACGGACAGACAGACAGACGGACTGACGGATGGACAGAGTCGGATGGACGGATAGACAGACAGACAGACAGACGGACGGACGGACAGACTCGAATGGACGGACAGACAGACAGACAGACGGACCGACGGACGGACGAGCGGGCGGGCGGGCGGTCGGACGGACGGATAGACAGACGGACCACAAAGTGATCCTACGATGGTTCCGTTTTTCTTTTTGAGGTCTAGAACCCTAAAAATGCCACTATAGCCTAACACCTAACTACAAAATAGACACTGTTTGAAGAAAATGTCCCACATTTTGGCAAAACGGGTGGTAGCCTACAATGTTAGGCAGATGTTTTAAATGGGCCCTTTAGAATAGTTTATTTTAGTTTTTTTTTTAATAAAGCTACAAAGGATTTTTTCCTGTGTAATAGTTGTACCTAAATATTCGCAGTAAGTACGCAAACGATACATCACGTTTATTTATAACGCTCCGAGGTTTTAAATCCTAGTTCTAAACACTCTTCATAATCCAGGCTCATAAAAACTATCCTGTGGCGTAGACATAATACTCTATCATTTGAAGTTACGACATGCACTTTGCACACTCTCGTTAAAATTGCAGTTTAAAAACCAAGGGCCTTAGCCTGTAACGCAATAGTGCCAAAATGGGCTCCCAGTTGACAGCTTCAATTACGATTTATTAATGCTGTTGGTCCTTTTAATGTTTTCGTATTACAGCAAAGAATTATTCTGATTCTAATTCTAGAGGATTAGGTCTCTGGTTGTAGGAGAAAAACGAGGAAACCCCGGTTTTATCCTTCTGCTGGGACGCCATACACGCCATTGCGTTACAGGCTAAGGCCCCAGTTCTTACTGGAAAAATACAGTTTTAACGGCGTGATAGGTATTTTAAACCAGTAAGCATTAAAGATGACTATGAAATCATAATAATAATTATTATTATGCGAACAGTTAGTAGTTTGCAACTTTTAATGAACAAATAAAGTTGAAAAACAAAAAACCAACCACTAAGGGTGGTATTCTAGAACGCTACTTAAACTCAGTTTAAACAGAATTCAGACTGTCGATAAAGCAGTGCATGTTTTGATATGAAGGGAGGGATATTCAAATCAAAACATGCACTGTTTTATCGACAGTCGACACTACTAAACTCTACTTAAACAGAGTTTAAACAGAGTTCAAGGAGCTTTCTAGTTTGAACTGAGTTTAAACAGAGTTTAAGTAGCGTTGTCGTTTGAACTGAGTTTAAGTAGCGTTCTAGAATACCACCCTAAAAGGCTTAAAACAAGACTTGCCTTACACTCAAAATAATTTTGACTGATAGGATGTATCATATTGTATTTCTTAAGGTGCTAAGCCGTGGTGGTCTAGTGGGTAGAACAGTGGACTCGGAAGCAAGAAGTCCCAGGTTCGATTCCCGGTTCGGGGCATGTATCTATTAAGTACTTTGTTTAATTTGTGAATTTGTAGTAGCAATACCACTCGCTATTGTCAGGATGGTAACTATAGGTGCTGGGCAAGCCTACTCCATCTAAAAACAATGTCCCAGGCACTGCAGCGCCGAGTGGTCTCTTCACCCACCTAGTGTGAATGAAGGTGCCACTGGACGCTGTATAAATCATCTCATTGCTTAGATGCAAAGGCCTTAGTTTTTTGAGGTGCTAATTGTGATATGTAGTTGCAAATAAATGCTTTTTGACTTTGACTTAGGATTTAATTAATCGTAGTCGGAGGCCATCGGTTTATCAAAGGCAAATGTATGATTTGGAATTATTTTAATTTAAAACGTAACAAACAATCATCCAAACAGACGTTTTGCTTCTGCAACAGGAAAATAGGTAGAATCACAAAACTTTACAACGGATGCAATAATTCGCAAACTTTAGCTCGAGATTTATTCGCCTACGGAGATATGTATGCAGAGATTGTGTGGTTGAAAGTTTGTTCTGTAGTGTGATGAGAGATGCAGTTGTTTAAGATGAAATACGTCTCACAATTAGCGCCGCCAATGGAAAAAAAAACATATCTTTTTTTTGGATGCGTTTTAAGCAAAAATCGCTCCAGCGATTTCTCAACGCGAGGCTTAACTATTTTTAGGACCTAGGTTTGGATTCCAGATCCTAGAACTTAAGAATGCAATCGATTCTCGCCAAAAGGGGCCACTTTTGGCGGAAATCGATTGCATTCCTAGGAAATCCAATCCTGGAATCCAAACCTTAGGTCCTAAAAATAGTTATGCCTCGCATTGAGAAATCGCAGGAGCGTTTTTTGGTAAAAACGCATCCAAAAAAAAAGATATGATTTTTTTTCCATTGGCGGCGCTAGTTGTGAGACGTACGGCGTCTTAAGAAGTGCCTACTTACTAATGTATTTCTCTCGCTAGGTTTAATTTCGCCCACTTTTAAATACTAACTATTTTAACATCTGAAATGTACCTACCACGTTCAAAGCAAATAAATATCTTGAATCTTGAATCTTGAATCTTAGGTTTAGGAACTATTAGAATTAATTAATTTCGTAAACAGTTAAAAAAATGGTAGTAACTGTGGTGCGCTGAACTGGTTTAGTGCTAGACTTCCTGTCTGTCAAAATATCAAAGAAACGGACCCCTACATCAGAAAGTAGCCAAGCACTGTTATCTTTTGGTCGTGCATTTAGAAAATCCGGCTAAGGCGACAAAACCTCGTATAAATTACAACATCATCATAATACTGGATGTGTATACCCAACAACCCATCGAATGGGCCCCTTTTGTACGTCAAGATAGCGGGATCATATTCAGGATGGACATCTATTTAAGACTGAAACTAAACGCATCTTCGCTTTTTAAATCGTTCAGGATTTTTTTAGATAGATATTTTTTTTTTACTTTTAGGGAGTCTCACTGCTGAACAAAGACCTCAGATGATGTCCTCCAGACGCAAGCCACCTCTAAACACTTTAAGTGTCTTTTCTACCAAATTGTTTCCATCACTGTTTGGCAAGTAAAATTAAGAAAAAGTAATAATAAATTATTTTTTATTTTATCTTACTTTACTTTATTTGGGAAACAAACGGTACTTTACTTACAATTAATAAATTATTAGAACACAAACATGTTACAGACACCAGTAAAGTTACCATTTAAAAAATTAAAAAATAATTTCTGTTGACTTTAAACAAGTATAACCCTGCCAGTCTGACGAACACAAACCCCGTCCAAAAAGGACCAATGTTATACTCTAAAACTCAACTGCCCGTGGAAAATTCCGAAATCACGTTGCCAATTCGTCCCATATGTTCCCCGTACGCTGTCGAGCGCAAAATTTCGTCCCAACCCTTTTTTTCGGACTAAATGACTATTTAAACATAGGTTCTTTTTGCATACTCGGACCCTTGTCTTAGCAAATAAATTGGGTTAAAATAAACAACGTTAGATACGTTTATTAAATTTCTTCGTGAAGAGAAAATCTTTATTTTCTGCTTTCGTTTTGTACATAAAATAGTCTACTGGAAAATCCCGGCGCTTGTATTTATGTAGAGGTATGTTTTGTTTGTTAGGTATGTATGCATTTTTAAACCTCATCTACAGTTCTACAGTTTAACTAGTATTTTCAACCTCAGAGGTCCCCAAAGGGCTATAGTGGATAGGGTTTTCACTTTTATCTGTACTAAGGGAGCAAGTTTAATAAACACGATGGCGTTTACTGCTTTAACGACGGTCAACGCGAAGGAATGAAATATTTAAGCACTGAAATTGAGTGTTAAAACCACCGAACTAAATCCCATAGAATCCGCATTACGTATAAAATCACAATAAAAACGGGTCCCTACAGAAACAAAAGATATCAGCAATAGAACAATACGAAACATCATTTCGACCATACGTCTAATATTCGAATGTCAACCTTATTGCATTAGTGTACAGTTTTACTTTAATTGCATGGACTACGAGCAAATAAGCTCCCAAAGGCAACTTGGGCATCTATTTTTCCAGACACATTTCAGAGTTCTATGTTGTATCTAGTTTTATATTTGATCGAAGGTTCAAACCAAGTAGAAGTAGCCGAGGTTTCGACCGGAGGAAAATAAGAATACGCATCATGGCTTAAAATCGCATGATATGGCGGCTTGACGCATTTTAGCAACTACATAAAAACTCGCAATACAACGTGTTACAAAAGGTCCAAACTCTTTTTACAGGTCCCAAACTCTTTTTACACCTTGAATACAATAGCTGACATTGATAAAGCTGGACACTGAACGCAAAACACATTGTATTGATCTCACCCTGTATTCTCTTAAATAAGCACCGCAAATAATAAAATTAAAAAATATATTGTTCATTACAAGAAGATTTATTTTTCCACAAATAAACCAGTTTTGACCCTTGACGCGTGACTTTTTTACAGAATAGACGCGCAGTTACCCTAATACTTATACTCGTAAACCAAAGATCATTGCATCAGAAAACGGAACCGGCCAGCAACAACGCACAGACGAAATTCCTATTATTGCAAACATGCGTTTCTATGGCTGTATGTATCACGTAGGAATCTCCACCATGACAATAGACGTGTCGCCGCCGCTCGACACCCACTCCAATCAATGGTCGGTCAATGTTTGTGGCAGGCTGAGGACTACCATGAGTTGTTTTAGACGCCAGTCACACAGAAGAGACGTGGAACAAGGACGCGGCGCGGACGTGAAGGTTTCCGTTGTCTGAACAACGGATGATCATTGCATCAGGAAACGGAGGATGAATACTATTGCAAACATGAGTCTGTATGGCTGTATCACGTAGGAATTTCCACCATGACAATAGATGTGTCACCACCGCTCGACACCCACTCCAATCAATGGTCGGTCAATGTTTGTGGCAGGCTGAGGACTACCATGAGTTGTTTTAGGTACTAGTCATACAGGTCACACTGTAGACACACTCAGACGAGACGTGGGACAAGGACGCGGCGCGGACGTGAAATTTTGCTTTGTCCACGCCCCGTCTCTTCTGTGTGTATTGCGTCGCGTCGCTACTACACATTTTGTTTAAAACTAAGGCCTTTGCATCAACGTAATGAGATGATTTATACAGCGTCCAGTGGTACCTTCATTCAAAGTAAATGGGTGAAGAGACCAGTGCCTAGAACATTGCTTTAGATGGAGTAGGCTTGCCCAGCACCTATACCATCCTGACAGCTTAGTCAGCATAACTAACTATCTGCCAATTTCTGAATTGAGAAATTCGCTAAGCAAATGGGTAAATATCGTCCTGTCTCTGCAGATTTCTCACAAAAGAGCGTGACAGAACGATAGTTAAGTCTTTGCTTAGCTAAATTCTCAATTCAGAAACCGGGCCTCTGTCCCTTAGGCCCGGTTTCTGAGTTGAGAATTTTACTAAGCACATACTTACGTATCGCTCTGTTACGCTCTTTTGTGAGAAATCTGCAGAGACAGGACGATACTTACCCATTTGCTTAGCCTAAGACCCGGTTTCTGAGTTGAGAATTTTACTAAGCACATACTTACGTATCGCTCTGTCATGCTCTTTTGTGAGAAATCTGCAGAGACAGGACGATACTTACCCATTTGCTTAGCAAAATTCTCAACTCAGAAACCGGGCCTTAGGCCTTAGTGCAACAACTCATGGTTAAGCCGAATGTAGCCCCAATAAATCTGAAGAGGCTGGCAACAGCGACATCCTGCTTCACTGGCGATGGATAAATCAACCACGTGACTGATGCAGTTGGGGCTAACTGCGGTTTGGGCTATTACAGCTTTGTGTATTATAAGTGTATATTTTGTGTATTACAACATCAACAGGAGAAAAGTTGCATATCTAAGGGTGGTATTCTAGAACGCTACTTAAACTCAGTTTAAATAGAGTTCAGACTGTCGATAAAACAGAGCATGTTTTGATATGAAGGGAGGGATATTCAAATCAAAACATGCACTTTTTTTATCGACAGTCGACACTACTAAACTCTACTCAAACTGAGTTTAAACAGAGTTCAAGGGGCATTCTAGTTTAAACTGAGTTTAAACAGAGTTTAAGTAGCGTTCTAGTTTGAACTGAGTTTAAGTAGCGTTCTAGAATAACACCCTTATACAGGGTGTTAAAAGACCGCCAACAGACCCGAAAGCCACGCATACTAGACACTAAAACAAAGTGCTTTTTCGATAAATTATTGCTGGGAAATGATTTTGTTTTTTTAGGTTATAATTATGAAAAATATTTTATCACGCAATGGACGTGTAACGCACAGAAGTCATATTGCGCAAGCGAAGGTATAAGTTTATGCTACTTAAGCTTGAAGTGCCGATGTTTAGAATACATTGCGGGTTGCAATTTTAATGTCGTTTGTGGTAAGAAATATTCATAATTTTGATATGGCTTCTTGAGAAGGTATGTTAAGAAATAGATACAGAACACATTTCTGGAAAAAAAAAGTTTTGAAAAGTCCGACTTTGAACCTCATTATCTCGGAAACCGTTGATTTCCCAGGCATAGTTCCTTGGGCAAAAATGTTCCTTATGATGAGGACAATACGTGGTTTCCCGCTATGTTGGCGGTCTTTTAACACCCTGTATATGCAACTTTTCTCCTGGGTGGTATTAATAGTCGTCTGAGATCACCGACTTGAGCTCGATCTCAAGTAGGTGAACTCAGAAAAGTCAAATGCTAATGTCAAGCCTTGGCTAATGTCAAACTTGAGTAGCTGTCAGCATATTATTAATAGACACTATCTTGACATTAGCCAAGGCTTGACATTAGCATTTGACTTTTCTGAGATCACCTACTTGAGTTCGATCTTGAGTCGACGACTATTAAGGCCACCCTTACGATCATTAAAAATGTTTGAACTTGCGAGCGAGAGGGCTGTGAGAATTTTAGAATGACTTAACATACGCCCACCTTAAGACAAGGGTGAATACCTACTGGCGAGCTTTTCTATGTTACGGTCAATTTCCCGGACGAAGACGCGTGTAAATTTTCTGTTTATTTAGGACGAAGGTTCACCTTAGGCTTATTTGCATAGACTGAGTCGCATAAATAAGGATAACAGAAATCCAGCTTGGCTCACTTAAAATTAAATCATATTGCAAAACTTTAAATATATTTATTTCTAAAATGTGGCGGATAGCATCCACCATTTTTTTAATCATAACATATGAATAATAATGGTACGTCATATAATTCACAAAGTTTATTTTTATTTTTTTATTCTGTTTTAAGAGGAGACTTAATCTCAGGCCATTTTCAAATTCTTACTTTTTGGAACATTTTGTGTACACACGACAGCACGTCGACCTTTACACGCTAGCACTCTACTCGGTTACGTTACGGGTAACTTTACAACAAAAGTGTACAGTCTGACGTGCTGTCGTGTGTACATTATACATACTTGCGAAGCGCATGCGAAGTCAGGTAAAACAAGGTCAATATTTTTTTCGAAAAAAATCGGAATTTTCAGAGAGCTGTTCTTTCAACTTACTTAGTCTATAGTCAAGGATCATCCGAGGCCCTATTTGCGTAGCGATCGGGTCCTTAAAAGTCCAAGGGAAAATTTAAATCAGAATTTTATTGTCAAAACTAAAGGTTTGATACTTTGATAATATACGGTGTAGATAAACGTATCCATCTAAGGTAATTGTTGATATACAAGGTGTTTGTTTTGTAAAGTGACACCCGACTTAGGGGTGATTATTTACTCGATACTGAAGCCAAAAAAAAATAAAAATAAATAAAAATATGTCAGTGAAAATACCACCGAACTAAATGCCGTAGAATCCGCATTACGTTTAAAATCACAATAAAAATTTGTCCCCACAGAAACAAAAGATATCAGCAATAGAACAATACGAAACATAATTTCGACCATACGTCTAATATTCGAATGTCAACCTTATTGCATTAGTGTACAGTTTTACTTTAATTGCATGGACTAAGAGCAAATAAGCTCCCAAAGGCAATTTGGGCATCTATTTTTCCAGACACATTTCAGAGTTCTATGTTGTATCTAGTTTTATCCTTGATCGAAGGTGAAAATACCCAAAATTCATTCAACTGTGGCCTCCCTTACCATTCGTTTGCGGCCGCACGGGTACGGGCCTCCCATTGCGCGCGCGCTTTGAGACGGCGGGGCTGTCCGCACGTCGCGGTTAAGACGCCATACGTCTCACAACTAGCGCCGCCAATGGAAAAAAAATCATAATATCTATTTTTGGGATGCGTTTTTACCAAAAAACGCTCCTGCGATTTCTCAACGCGAGGCTTAACTATTTTTAGGACCTAAGGTTTGGATTCCAGGATTGGATTTCCTACGAATGCTAGGATATACATTCTTAAGTTCTAGGATCTGGAATCCAAACCTTAGGTCCTAAAAATAGTTAAGCCTCGCGTTGAGAAATCGCAGGAGCGTTTTTTGGTAAAAACGCATCCAAATAAAAGATATGATTTTTTTCCATCGGCGGCGCTAGTTGTGGGACGTATTTCATCTTAATAGAAAAACGTAGGTAGTATGTGCATCAAACATTTTTTTGAAAAAAAAAACTTATTTTAAGTTTTAAGCGTTACTCAAATTAAGTATTGTCCCTGAGTCGGGTGTCACTGACCAAAACAACACCCTGTAGAGAAGCGTTCGCGTCCCAACAAAAAAGATGCTAACTTAGCAAGAGACAACATAAACGCGTATCTTGCGTTTCATTAAAATGAATGAAGGAGCGAAGCGTTTCAGACGCTGCCCGCTTGAAATATTAAAGCGCGATAGTCAGTATCAGCATTCAGCTTCCATAGACCTAGTATTATTTAGAGTGGAGTGGAGTTAATCTTAATAAAAATATTAAAGGTTCTAAAGAAAAACAAAGTAAAAACCGACCACAGCTATTGCAACGCTGCCATAACATAAACCAGATAATTTGATTTACCTATAAAAATAACCGCGATTCAACTCGTTATAATTTAATCAAATAATTAGTTAACTAGCTTTCGCCCTAAAAATATTTGACATAAAAAATCTCTGACATCACCACACATAATATAATTTTTTAAGTACCTATATCGTTTATAATTAATCTAAGAAAAAAATATTATCAAGTCAATAACCTAATTTTGATTTCAATGATTCTGTGTCTAAAATAATGCCCCATACGCTCAGGTTTCCTCACGATGTTTTCCTTCACGGTTTGCGAGTGGTATTGCTACTACAAAGTCACGGATGTACGAAACTTTGAAATAAATTATAGTCGTAGGTTGGTATTGAGCACGCATGGTGATTAAGCCCAAACTCTCTCTCTCTGAGAGAAGGCCTTTGCCCAGCTAGTGGGACATGTACAATAGTACAGGCTACATCTTACTTTTTTTAGTATCAAAAAAGCTCCAACTCTCTCCGTGGTACAATTTTAACGACGTACGTGCACCATCACTCTTTTAAATCGAGCGACGACTAAAGTTACAAGAAACCAAACCTAGTCTATACCATTTCAAGACGAAACCACCCTTCCACGACCGTTTCTCGATGTTGTGAACGTAGCTATCAATGGCTCGAAATTTCTCCTATTTGGCGTTTCAGAAATCAGAATCGACACTCTCCTTACCCTATCTGTTTTTGTCGTTTAGTCTTCGATCACACTTTCACTATAATAATTATTATGGTACAGGCTACAATGACATCTTACTTACGACCGTGTCTAGAAGTTGTAGGTGTCTGTGGCCCTCGCCTTGCTTATTAGATACTCAGCTGTAATGAATAAGTGATCCGACGTCCCAAAACGTTGTCCGAATACAAATCTAGCATTGAATAAAGAGGGAAGTGCAAAATCATTCAAGGTTCTGCCCTGACGGTAAAGTAAGTACTACCAAGAAAAGTCCGCGTGCGATGCGGTAATTATTAGAATCAACGTTTTTTAATAGATCGTTAAGTAATGGTACACTTAGATAAAACAAATAGAAATAAACAAAAGTACTGAACCAAAATAAAAAATATTGAAATTAGTTTCTCAATATTGTCTAAAGATAAGATTAAGCCAATAACGGACTTTCGAACAAAAAACTTTGCGTACCGAATTAGGCCCGGTTTCGGAGTTGAGAATTTTACTAAGCACATACTTACGTATCGCTCTGTCACGCTCTTTTGTGAGAAATCTGCAGAGACAGGACAGGATACAGGACAGGATACTTACCCATTTGCTTAGCAAAATTCTCAACTCAGAAACCGGGCCTTAGTCAACTGTCATCAATGAAAAGACATTCAGGCAATAGTTTTTCGCACACTCGTAGGAACGAATCCATCAATGATAGTACCTTATTTTGGAAAAAAAAGTAAGATGAAGCCTGTACGCACGTTTGTACAACTGTACACACGACAGCACATCAGACTGTACACTTTTGTTGTAAAATCGTAACCGAGTAAAGTGCTAGCGTGTAAGGGTCGACGTGCTGTCGTGTGTACATATGCCATATGATCGTATCAATGATGTAGAGTGACTAAGGTCCGATTTTTCAATTGCCGCATAAGTACTACTCGTATTCCTAGGAATAAATTTGAAAATGGAACCACTTTTGCATGGGCTAATGGTCGAATAAACTAACTGAGGCTAGGATTGAAAAATTGAAAAATTAAATTAGCCTGCTACCTAAGATTTAGCAGGACGTGCAGAAAACGGTAGTAGGTAAGATTTTCCTCAACTTACTTTTATAAGTCCAGCTTCCGACAAAAGAACCCTATTTCACGATGAAAAACGCTAAGCATAGGAAAAATACTTTCAGGGCAGCGAGTATTTTTGCTGGAGGCAAAAGTTACGGCACAGTTTCTTGAAAGCTTGAAGCTGGCTACAGACCGTCTATTTTTGTGATGATAACTTCCACATTATACATTTACAAACAACAAACTGACATCATTATTTAGCTTGCATTGACGCCTTCACTAATAATAGGTGAAGTGACATATGAAGTGACCAGACCTGTATTTTCTAAAATTAAGCACCGTCCATAATCCCGCTTTTAAATGTCAAAAAAAGATTGTTGAGAGAGAGAGAGTTGAGTTGAACTTTTTTCGATTAAATAAACTGGTTTTGACGGTTCACGACTGTGCGTAGTTTTTACAGAACGAGCCCTTCAGTGCCTAGGACCTGTTAGAGGTAGTAGGTTTGGCACGTCACCGATACAATGTCTCTGTTTAGTTAATACGCAAGAAGCGTTTTCTCACAATAATGTTCACAAAACATGATTTTAATTAATTGCAATTCCTATGATTACTTTAGAGTGACTTTAACATACACTCACAATAATCTGTTCACAATTTACATGATTGAAATCAATTGTGTCTTCTGATAACTTCAGAAGATCAACATTTTTGCAAGCTCAGCCTGCAAGGACAATATTTTTTATTATTTTTGTTTAATCTTTATTTTTATTGAAGGTTTATTACACAAACTTGACCATAGTTATATTTGTAGAGCTACAATAATTTTAATATAAATCTTAATAATAAATGACATAACTTAAATTGTTGGCTCATATTTTACTTGAAACTTAAGCGACTACAGTTCATAATGAACACACCGTCTACAAATCAAAGCATAACGAAAGCTTGCGACGTACAAACATACATCATACAAAACAAACATCATGTATACGTGCAGAGCAAAATAGCTCTTCCAGCAACCCTGAGAAAAGTAAATTTCGTCCAAAAACGAGGTTGGTAAACAAAGAAATCCATTTGACTTGCTTCTTCCAAAAACAAGTTTCATATGAAAGGCTGCGGCGGCTTAATCCTACCCGCCTAAGTCCTGGTTTAAACGAGTTAATAAAACATGACAAAGTAAGGGAGCTCGTGGGGTCTATCTTTATATTGATTTGACGGTTTAACTTACTTCCTTTTATTGGTGTCATAGTTACATGCCTGCACCAGGAATCGAACCTGGATCTTTCGCTTCGGAGTCCAATATTCTAACAATTAAAGGCCACCACTGCTCCGGATGGTATAGGTGCTGGGCAAGCCTACTCAATGAAATACTAAAACAATGTACCAGGCACTGCAGCGCCGAGTAGTCTCTTCTCTCACCTAGTGTGAGTGAAGGTGCCACTGGACGCTACATAAATCATATCTATATATAAATCATAATCAAGATGCAAAGGCTTTATTTTAAGGCCAAATGTAATTCGGTAAGGCGTAGTGAACCCGTTTTAGTTGTCTAACCCCTTCGATCAAGGATAAAACTAGATACAACATAGAACTCTGAAATGTGTCTGGAAAAATAGATGCCCAAATTGCCTTTGGGAGCTTATTTGCTCGTAGTCCTTGCAATTAAAGTAAAACTGTATACTAATGCAATAAAGTTGACATTCGAATATTAGACCTATGGTCGAAATGATGTTTCGTATTGTTCTATTGCTGATATCTTTTGTTTCTGTGGGGACAAGTTTTTATTGTGATTTTATATGTAATGCGTATTCTATGGGATTTAGTTCGGTGGCTAACCCTGACTGACGCAAGTCCGCCTAAGTTGTCGAGTCTCTTTCGTAGTTCGCTATGGAGCTACGGTTGCTACGCAAACGCCTAACGAAACCTTACGGATGCTACGAGTGCTACGTCGTAGCTCAAACTTGATTTTTTCTTCGTGTTACTTAAATGTTGGCAGCATATTTTTCTTGAAACACTTGTACAGACTTTCAAATTGATATTGGTATTGGTATTGATAAAAAATACTCTATTTTGTTATAACAAAAAAATAAAAACGGTATTAGAGGGGTGTATGTAAGTGTAAGAGGGGTGTCATGTGACGTCTCGCTATACAGGGTGTTAAAATACCGCCAACAAAGCGGCAAACCACAGTATTGTCCTTATCATAACGAATTTTTTTCTCAAGGAACTGGATCTTTCAATTTTGTAGGTAAATTTTGATATTTTGTTGAGCAATTTTCGTTTCACGATAGTAAAACTCACTATTTTCACTATTCTAAAAAACAGAACAACAATAATTGAGCTGATTTGATTTTCTGGTCGAACAACCAGTGGTACTGCCTAAAAAACCAGAAGTTCGAGCAAATCCCATAATGAGCTGAATTATTGTTGTTTTCTTATTTAGAATAATGAAAATAAACCGACTTCACTGGTGAAAAGGTACAACTGTTATTTATCTACTGCACAGATTCCAAGTGATCTACTGCGTCCGTTGAGGCATTCCTCTCTCGGTCTCCGAAGTTCTTCATCAGATCTTCGCAATTGTTTATCTAACCAAACGGAAATAAACCCTTTCAAACAAAAAAATAATCATCAAAAGCGGTCCACCTAGAAAAAGCGGTCCTTGAGGTAACATACATTTTTAAAAAAAACGGGTCGTGTTGTACCTCCTCCTTTTTTTAAGACGGTTAAAACAAGAACATTGGTACATACCTGGTTATACCACGATTATTCTTCTTTAGCTATCATTAACACCACAACACTATTTGTAACATCGCACTTCACCAGACGAAATAAATGCACTGCAACAATCCGGACAATCCACTTTATCTTATCAAGCACTTAAAATTTTATTAAACTTTTTTTGCTTCGGAAAAAATCTTAAGCCTATTAAAAAAAAACTCTGATACTACGCGACAAGAAAGAAAATACATCTCTCAACAAATTGGTTGACTAGTTAACAGGTTCGTGGCAGTATTATTTCAAATTCAGAGTCTTTACGCGATGAAATCCCAAAAATCGACCTTGAGGCTTTAAAATATCTAAAATCCGCCACCATACCCAGTTTGGTATTCCGAGAGCGCTTTAATCAAAAGATTGATCGTCTTCCAATAAAATATGGAGCAATTAAAATTTTACGGCCACTCCCAAAATAGAACATTAGGCCACTGAGCTAACCATGAGTGTACAAAGTACCTACAACCTGCGTTCATTATGTACGTGTGATGAGACGTCGAGCAAACAACTTTAGAATAATGTATAATCCGTGCGGGATCAGAATGAGATAATACCTTTTGGAACTGAGACGCTCGCGGTCCTGTAGCGTCAGCATTTCCGCAAACTCTAGTTGTCTATGGTAAACTCGCGTCGAAACTTGCTTGTGTTTTCTGTGCGCGTGGGTGTCTGCTCGAGTTTTATCACGTTTCATTCAATTAATGCAATAACATTGAATCCTTTTAGATTACAACCATTAAACATTTGTGTGTATTTCCAATGTCATAACCCTATGAAAGAAAGTAGAACTAAAATTTTTTTTACTGACGCTACTCGAGAACTGCTTTTTTACTGTCATTTTCGATTCAGTTCCAAAAGGTATTATCCCAATCTGATTCCGCACGGATTATAGTTAAAAAAAAATAACCCCGACCCAAAAAGAGTGTTGTTATAACTTTAACCGCTGTGAGGGTCTGTCTGTCAGTATGTTTGTCTGTTAAATAGCTGAATGGATTTGGATGGGGTTTTATTTGAAAGCCGGTTTTCTAGCCCATTTGAAGCCAAAATGTTGGGGGCACCTATTTTTTTATTTATTTCGTAGTTATAAATTTTAAAAAAGATCTCGTCACGCCTGGTTGACGCCTCAGGTGACCAGAGGGCCGTTGCCTACCTCGGCAAAGCAACGCCGCCAGCCTTCTGGGCACCCTACCGAGTGACTGCGGTGATCTGGCCTAAATTTTCTATTTCAATTATATTAAAATAGTATAGTTTTCTTTTTATTTTCCATTATTAGTTTATTCATACTTACGTACATTTAAATTTTGTATAATAAATCTTTATACTTAATAAATGCGTTTGCATCTATGCCTTGAGATGATTTACGCAGCGTCCAGTAGCACCTTCACTCAGACTAGATGGGTGAAATGACAACTCAGACGCTGCAGTGTTTAGATTTAGTAAGCTTGCCCAGCACCCATAGAATCCTCCCAATTTTGGTCGGCCTAGTCCACAGGAAAGACAAAATTAATACGTGCGGAGCCAACTAAGCTAATTTATATGTAACTACTAGTGGATCCCCCCGAACTATGAACTCGCGACCCCATATCTCAGCAACTCCTCGACCGATTTGGCTCATGTTCGAACTTAAAAATTATCATTGCCTCATTTACCTGCCTAACAAATTTCATGACAATCCGACCAATTTTACTCAAGTTATCGTCGAATGAACATTCATACATACCTACATACAAACATTCAAACTTCGGATTTTTCCAGTAGACTCGGAGAGTTCGATAAACAGCTCATGGTTAATCTCACTGGAGGGGTCTCAGGCAATCTATTATCACAGGGACGTTATCGTATTTTAAGGATTTAAAAGGTTTAAACCGATGGCCGTATAGTGAAAAGGACCTTTTTGATGTTCAGGAAGGATTTGGCTGAAATACCGCTTTGAAACCAGGTAAATCAGATAAAAGGTTCGCGGATTGAAGACCTGATATGATTCAAAACGTATAATTAATCACACGTTTTCGTGGAGCTATACGAGATTTGGTTCGAATAAATGACTATTGTTCAATTTCTGTTTTTGATTGTCCCGAAACCTAATTTTATTGTGAAATCTCGTACTTATACACCGTGGAATTTGTCAAGTTAAATTGATCATCCGAAACCATACACCGTGGAATTTTAGTGGTTTTAAAGCCGAAGGTATTTAGATGCACTCGTGATTCTGAGCAAAGTTCAAAAATTTTACTTCAAAACGAGCGAAAAAAAAAAACACTTCTCAATAAAAACGGCTATCGCCAAACGACACCATTTGTATGGAGAAGTGAATTTTTTTTTCGCGCGTTTTGGAATGAAATTTTGTAATTTGGCTCTGAATCACCAGTGCATCTAAATACCTTCTGCTTTAAAACCACTAAAATTCCACGGTGTATGGTTTCGGATGATTAATTTAACTTGCATCATGCTATCTTATTATGGAAAGGCCTTTTTTATCTCTTTGGCTACCTACCTCCTCCTATCAACCATCCTTACCATCCTACCTGATTTTTTATCGAAAAGTTCTGGATTCCGGGATTTAAGTGGGTATTAGTGGGTAGATATTTTAGAGTACGTACATGTATGTACATATTATGTACTTACAACATCCCGGAGTCATATCCGTACTAACACACACTTTTTCTCTACATAACAAACTTCGATCTCAGGGGAGTTACCTTTGACGCTATTGCGATCGAATAAAAAAAAAAATCTCTTTGAATTCGCATAGCAATGCTTTGATTTTAAATATTTTGTAATGTTTATTCAAAGGTCAGGCTGTTTTATTCAATAAAAACACAAAATGCGTCTTAATTTGTAAAATATTAAATTTTGTAAATTGCGCCATATTGCGGCCGTATTGGAAAAATGCGTCAAGGGTAGAGGGGCTGTTCAGGATGTGTTTTAACTTCTCTAGCGGCGAGAGTACCTACCAAAAAGGCGTAGCCACGGGCAAAGTATTTGCGTCATTGTAAATCAAAAGGTCAAGATAGCCCATTGTCATAATACCCCTACCCGCACAAGAAATGTCCAAAAAAGGTCGTAGGTACTCATTTACGAAGTCACCGCAATACAAAACCTTTTCTGAG
Organism: Zelleria hepariella; assembly: GCA_949319315.1. NCBI lineage: Eukaryota > Metazoa > Arthropoda > Insecta > Lepidoptera > Yponomeutidae > Zelleria > Zelleria hepariella. The sequence goes on from OX439395.1 coordinate 12,875,986, forward strand.
CCGTTTAAAAATAAATAAAAAAGGAAATCTGCGGATGAAAAGAATTCGGCCTCTTTGGTAGAATCCTCGTTAAAAGTTCATAGTTGAATTATTTTTTTTCCTGGAAAGTTAGACCAAACGAACGTGATCAACACGGCAACGAACAAGCACAAACGTTGTAGGTCTTTAAGTTCGCTCCTATCGATGATGAATTATATGAGCAGAAATAGATAGTAAAATACAGGGTGTTAAAAGACTGCCGCCATACATGAAAGGCAAAACAAAGTAGGTACACATTTTGCATAATAAATTATTGCTGGGAAATGATTTTTGAAGTAACTTTTAACCTCATTATTTCTTAAACCGTTGATTTCCACGTGCATGCCCTCTGAGGCATTTCCCGTTGAGGTCCATATGATGCAGGCAACATATGGAATCTCGCGCTGGTGACGATTTTTACACCTTGTATAATGGAGGCACTATTCTTTGTGCACTGTTCGCAAGAAATCTAATTTTCTATTTAATTTTTTTTCGTTTTACTATTTTGCTAGCTTAAATGGGTTAATATTCCCAGTGAATCTGAATCAAAAATAAAAAGGCTTTTAATCAGCAGTAATATTTTAATTGCTTTGAATCACAATTCAATATTTTTTTAGTGTTATAGATAATAATTACAAAGGAAGATTTCTTTATTTTTTTTTACTTTAATTACACTCTCGGGCTCAACATTTCATTACACTTTCAATCCTTTTAATTACATAATCTTCTCTAACTACTTTTTTGTAAAGGAAATTCAGTAACCAATGTTTGTTTTGCAGTTATCTACTATTATTAAAATTATACTAATTCCATAATAAATTATATAACATACACAATGTTTCTAGCCCAAAAAGCTATGAAAAAATAAAACAATACATTAGTTATTTTCACAAAAATACTGGCAGTAAAATAAGACTAATTAATACCTAATATTATGTAACTTTTAATAATATTTAAAAACTAAATGCTTTGCATACATAACATGGTTTCTATAAGTTTTTTTTGCAAACCAACATTCCTACATTAAAATTAATCTGTTTATATTAAATAGCGCTAAATAAGATTTAAAAACTTACAGGGTGTCTCTAAATTAACTAATTTTACGATGCTCTATAGTTTAAACAGACTTTTCTAGTCGCCTAACTTTTTAGAAAAAAATAACAATTCTAAAGCATGGCGAATCGCTTTTAACAATATTAAATTTTACTTTCTAATTGATATGCAATACATTTTAGGCAGGCTCAATTTGACAAGAAAAACTTTGCTTACAAAGCAGACGGTAAAAAAACTTCTATTTTAAATAACTACAGTCAACAATTTTTATAAACAATTAAATTAAAGACAGCCTTTAGTAGTCAATAGAATCCAACTGAGCCACTTCTTGATACCAGACGCCTCTCTGGCAATCTTTTTTTTTGCTAGGGAAAATAAGAAGACAGTGTTAGCCAATCTCTAGCTTAGTGGACCTATGTTGCACAGCAGATTGCTAGTAACATCTAGGTTAAATCCAAAAACAATCCTTTGCACTCAGGGAGATATTGCGGAGCCTCCGAAGACGACACCAAGAACAGGGCGAAGTGGAGAGAGAAAATAAGGAAAGCTGACCCCACCACCATGTGGGACTAAAGCTCGGAAGAGAGAGAGAGAGAGCACTCAGGGAGATATTATTCCAGCCTAGTTGAGATGTAGACCGTTTTATTGATACCAAATAGCTCAGTGAAGTTCTGCCAACTATTAAAAACTAGCCTTAGAGCTAATGCCAAACCTGGTTACCTTGTGGCGCAACCTTAGTATTCGCCTTTACTTTATTTTGCTTTGCTTGGCTTTACCTTCTTTGCTATGCTTTGCTTTGTTTTACTTTTCAACCGAGAAAATGTAGGTTGAAAAGGCTAGTAGCCTTACTAATAACGAATCCTTACCCAAGCTGTATACGACTGTAATACGCACAGTGTTTTCATAGAAACGAAGCTCTTTTTATGACAGCTGTATACATCCAATTAGCATTTTTCTTATTCACTGCTTATTCAATGAATAAAAATAATTATTAGTAATCCTGTATGTGTAGAATGCTCCACACAACTGACTACATTAGGTTTTTGACAGGTGTTGTGGGTCTGCTTGACGTAACTCTTGGTAGAGTCTCTGGGTCTCAAATTGGCCACACAGGCGCGTTTTATCGGTCTATAAATATCGGATGCTATATTGCAATAACGAATCCCGATTGGCATACAGCTGCGTTTTTATCGTCCGATATTTCTTACACCAACAAGTCAGCACATAGTGTGTGTTCTTTCGCTATATGGCGTATGCCTTAAAAAATGAAGTAGGACGTTGCGTTTCTCCGTCCTGCGATACTCCGATATGATCGCATTATGTGTACGGTTGTTTGCGTCCTGATACAAAACATTCTAGAACTCATATCGGAATATCGCAGGACGGAGAAACGCAACGTCCTACTTCCATTGCGGCGTTATTACCGCAGAGGTGTGTTACTCCATGGCCACAATATTAATACACAATGTACTGAAAACAGATATCGCAATAACGCATCCGATATTATCGACTGGTAAAAACGCGCCTGTGTGCCTTAATCGTGTTTCAATAGGTTCACAGGACAGTGAGCTTAAACACAACTACGTTACGGACTTGAGACCATGGTTGCGCCTCACAGCGTCCCAGTTTCGTGTGGCATTGCACTTATTACAGTTATAACAGTATTATAAACAAACTAGCATGCCTTTGGCAAAAGTATAAACTCTAATTTTAAACTGCCCATCGTCTTTTTCTAAAATAATCCGCCCAATATCTCACTATTAGTCCCAACATTCCAATCCAGATACCAACCTCGTAATTTAATACCACCATCGTAATCTTACTATGATCATAAATATATATTAATAAGTCTTAGGAATACTCACTAAATATGAAGTTAAAATGTGAACAAGCGCCTTACTATATTATAATAATAAAAAGTATGAGTTAAACTTTAAATTTTTAAGTCTAAAATGTAGATTTCAAGATTTTTTTAGGTTCATATAAGTATTAATTTTATCTAACTATACTTATTCTAATCTTTAGTGCACTCTTGGTAGCCTGTGGTTACTACGTTAATGCTCTGGGACATGTTAATTTCAAAAACACTTTGACCGTCAAACTACACCGTAATTTTTATACCTATGGTATCAATAATGTATTACCTACTCATCTTAGTTCTTTATCAGATATAGCATAGGACAAACTGCTCCCACTAAGCAAGGGTATTTTTTTCTAATTTCAATGTATGAGGATTTTTCCAAGCATCAAACATTGTTGAATAACTGTTAAAATCAGTCTATTAATCTGTGGTTTGCATATAAACCACAGATTTAGTTTAGCGATTTAGTTACAATCGCTGTCAAAATTGACACTTGGAAAAATCTCTATTGAAAAGCTGCTTAGCACTCACCAGGGCATTCAGAACAAAACTGTCAAACCTTAACATTTCAATTTAAGGCATATATAAAATATGGAAAAAAATCATATCTTCTTTATACTTTACCACCACTTTTGGCGGTAAAGGGATTATTCGTAGGTTCTAGAATCTGGAATCTAAACCTTAGGTCCTAAAAATAGTTAAGCCTCGCGTTGAAAACCTAATGCTTCGTTTTTAGACAAAAAACGCATCCAAAAAGAAGAAAATTAGTTTTTTTCCCTTGGCGGCGCTAGTTGTGCCTATATAGGTATTCACCTTAAGGCTCTGTATAAGGCTAACTAGCGCCACCAATGTTGAAAAAATCATAATATGTCCCTTCAAAAGAAGTTTCTGACAAAATCCTAAGATGAGCTCATGCGCCATGCTTTTCTAGATTTTTAAGTGTAGGTACCCATCTCAATTTCAAGTCTTAAGCAAAAAAAATTTCGAAGAGGGTATCTACACTTAAAAATCTAGAAAAGCATGTCGCATGAGCTCATCTTAGGATTTTGTCAGAAACTTCTTCTGAAGGGACATATGATTTTTTCAACATTGGTGGCGCTAGTTAGCCTTATACCGAGCCTTAATATTTAGAGCTGTGACGATTTGTTTTGCGGTTTTTCATGTGACTTTTGCCCTGATAAAATAATTTATGTGATATCCAAATGCGACTAAAACGAATTTTACTCATTCCGGATGATCTAATTTGCTTATTTTAATTGTATTTTTCAATTAACATGTCCTTCCGAGCTCTAAGAAGCGCACTGTACTGTAAGTAAACTTCTTGCATCAATCGTGATAATAATAAAATACTTTTCTCTTAACAACACGGCTTTGAACCACAAAAATATTATTGCTTTGAGAGGTGTACCGTTGGGAGCATAGGTAATAATAATTGTTGTCAATTAAAAATATTATTTTTCATGACTTTTTTCACGTTGATTTTTCACACCATAATATTATACCATGGGGCTCTATAGAAGCAACCGTGCACGTTATTTTATTTATTTATCATTATATCAAAAAATATACACAATGCATGCTGACCACTAGCTAATCGAACTATTTGTCCACGAAAGTAAACAGGAGAGAAACTTTCATTTGAAAATTAATACATCAAAACGTTTTGGCGCAATACGTCGTGAAATACTGATTCGTGTATCCGCCGTCACTACATATACATATATAAATATAACATCTTAAAATTAGCGTTCCAAAAATATAAAATATACACGTTGTATTCGTGTGCGCCCGCGGGTGCCATTCTCGACTCTGTTACCATTGCATTAGGGTTCGTGTCTGTTGCCTGCATGCGACTTTTGCCATCGCTACTTACTATGGGTGCAAAAGCCGCCTCTATGGACGGTTATACTCAATCAACATCGTGCGACAATACATTTCGTTTTGACAAATCTAGTCTGAATATCAAATCTGGGCCATAAATAAGAAAAAAAAAACAGTAATTGTCGTGCAACTTTGTCAAGATAAATTGACAATCATAGTTGAAAATTAAAATTGACCATATTTTAACAAAACAAATTGAAGTTTAAGAGTGTAACAATATATTTTAGTTAGTAAACATTAAAAGGTTTGGAAATTTAAAATAATATTTTAAAACATAAAAAGTCTTTTTTCACAATTTTCTCCAAAACTGGGGCCCTACACAAGCAAAGCAATCTTTATCGATCGTAACTTTTGCTTTATAAAAATACGAATCGAAAATATTTTGACGTCGTCTCATAATTAAGCTATATTACTTCCTATTCATTTTCATTATTACTAGACTACATTAAAATATCAGAGAATTCAGAAAAAGGGAATATTTTAGGTAGGTATTTCTATATTTAAGTGGTGCACAACCTTATTTTTTTATCATGAACGCTAGATAGTTAGGGCATATAGCTTTATATGATTTTAGTAAATCAAATAATTTTTTAACGAATTCGAAGAGAGAAAGCCTCAAAAAACTTTGAAGATGATTATATAATTTTTGGCGACAGAGATCAACAAAACATTATTATTTTTATATTAATGGCAACCTGAAGATAATATTACGACAACATTAAAAATATGCTAAATAAAAAAAAAATTAAGGCGCCGTGCATAGTGAATAGCCCGCGCGCAACACGCAAACAAGAAACTGGCTGTGTTAGATAGCTGTCACCTAATTCCAGTGTACTTTTACGATTCGTTTAATGTCTCTGATACAGGAATCGATTTTGCACATTTTCCTTTGCGCTCGGGCTAATTCACTTTGCACGGCGCCTTAAACATAAACACAAGTAAATAATGCTACAGGATACAGGTATGTAAAGAGCTATAGATGATGCTTAAAGAGTAAATCTAAGGCTTTTATTGAATTTTCACTGCAATTTAAGACTAAAAAGGAGTCTTTAAACCTATTTAGGCTGGAACGTAAGATGTCACTTAAAGTTTCTTGACGTCGCGTCTTTCTAAATGTATTTTTTTGTATATTTTTTCAAGTTTTGTATTATTTTTTCTTAAATACGATAAAATCTCAAAATACTCACAGCTCATCGGGTTTATTGTATTATACGCTACGTGCAACTACGTTTATAAGAACAGTGGCATTTAATAGATTTAAATTTGTACTTAACCTACTTTTAGTTGAGAAATCAAAGCTAAAAATAGAAAAATAAGTTCATCAAGATTTATCGAAAAAATATCCCTTTGCTATCGAGAAGTTCCAGAATAAATTATACCAAAAGTTGCTCGAAATATCGGAGTAGGCTTTTTAGATTTTTTTCTTTATCATAAAATACCAAATGGTAATAGACGTACTGAAAAATTACGGTGATTTTTATATTTATGAATGATTTTTCTAATAAAATTAATTTAAGTGAGTGTCAATGATGATCTAACGTTACATCCAATTAAGTAATTTTCCTCAATATGATTCCAATAAATGTCCTAAACAAATGTCTCAAAAATACTTTATGAAAATATAAATACTGAGATGGCCCGCTGCCCTCGAAGGACAGGCTAGCTATCTGTTTTGGCTATGATCGTCTAGTTAGCTTCAAAATTAGTTAATAAATATTGATTCCTAAGAAACCATTTTTGACTGTAGTAAAAGGTATAATGAGTTAGATTTAACTATTGAGCTGAATATTTAACTGAGCACTTGATTAAGATCTAGGTCTTCAGGTATTTTCTGCAAGACCTAATTCCACTTTTGGGAACTCGATTAGATTAGATATGAGGGAAAGACCCCGGAGTAACGATCGGCTTCGGCTCTAAGCCTTGAGACTTACGACGGTCACAGGTTCGCAACCCAGTATCTTTCATTCCATGTATTAGCTATGTGATAGTAGCTTTGAGTTATTACTCACTTGAGTATATTATATTTTATATTATCCAACGATTCTGGATCGTGGATTAGCTGTCTCTTTATTGTCCCAATCTGACTCGAAGGGATCTTTTTTTTTTTTTTAGCATTGTCAAGCCGAATGCATTCGGATATTAGATATGAATATGCATGCCTCAGCATACATACGCATATCAATATTTTGGATTATTATCATCATAGGTGTGCGCACACTGAGATCAGCTTTTATTTGAATACAATGGTAATGAGATATCTGAGAGTCGAGTGTACAGTCCCCCATTGTGATATATTATCCACACACAAGTTTATAATATTTGTGTATTCAAGTATGAGGATCATCACTTTATTTTGTATGTTATGTCTGAAGGACTTGTTATAGCATTTTGTTCTCGCTTGTAACTATGCGAGTCTTTATGACAAGTACCTCTGTAAAATAGGGTTACGTCTATGTTCAAGGGAATGTTGTCTGAAGGATCCCAAAATAAATTATATTATAGTTTGATTATTTCCAGCATGCGTGTTTGATTGAGTGGATTTATTTTCGCAGCTTGGTTTGAGCTAGTTTGTGTGCTAGTTATAAATGTGACTGAAAATCTTGTAATTTGCCCAGTTCAATTAAAAAGGATTTAATTAAGTGTCAATAAGGAAAATGGCTCTTAGGTTTCAGTGAATCTGGAATTAATTAATGAGTAATAAAATATGCAATCATTTTATCAGTCATATTCCTGAAGGGATTTAGCAATATTTTAGTGAATATTGTTTCTAGCTTTATTTGTGGAGATGAAAGGAAACAGCAAGGTTTGAAGTTTGAAACATTTGAATATGCGTATATTAACTTCAAAAAAAATCTGACTGTGTAACTTGTGACTTGAGATTAAGTCTCAGTCCAGCTTGGTTAATGCTTTATTATACAATTTGACGGAAGGAAAAACCTTAAGAGCTGAATCTGAAAAAAACCTTCCAAGCATATCAAAATATCAAGAATAATCAGAATTCGTTTAACGTCTATATTCTTGAATTTTCTTTTAGTACATGAAATATTTGCATCGTCCAAAATGGATGTGCTGGGAGCTAAGCTCAGATGTATTAATTTAATTATTTCTGTGATTCATATTTAACAGTGTTATTGGCAAATACAATGCCGAGTATTCACATAATTATTATCCACTTTGTGTATTTACATATTATAATATTATTTGACCATTGTACGGATAGCGTCAAAGTTTCCGCTCAAATCTATGGATTATTATGCTAATAGAGTCTATGGAAAAATATCAGTGATTATACTTAGTCTTTCTCAACCTGTATTCTCGGAGTTAAAAATAGAATTCCGTACATTTAACAACAAACAATGTCTCCAGGCCTTATGGCTTTGATTTCTACATATCTAATGGAAAATATCAGTAACATTCTCAAACTGTACTCGATTTACACATTTCATATTAAACTGGTCTTTATTCTAAATACTTTAGTCTTCACATATTCACGTACATGACTTTCATTGAGATTCGTTCATTCCACACATTAAAAACAATAGATGATTTATACGGCGCCTCTCTGCTAAAACTAATATCTCTCCCTAGTGATTCGATTAATTCATCTTTCATTTACCCTTTCAAATACATAATTATTTGGGCTTCATCGGCAAAAGTTAGATTATTTCAAAATAAAACAGGACAATTTTCAGCATGAGAATCAATTTTGGAAGGCGTATTTTAGACAAAAGATGACATTAATAGGTATTTACTTTCTGGCTTCTGCGGTCTATGATTTTCTCAATTACTTTTAAATAACACCTGCCTTCCAAAAAAAAGCTGATAGATCTCAACAACACAGATAAATTGCAAATTACGAAATCACCTTGTGGATGAAATTAGCCTCCTGTCTTACACTTCCCTCGTGACATAAAAATATGAAATAGTTTTCCAAATTAAATACATTTAACTGAGAAGAAAACAAGGTGAATACGCAATTTAGACAAAGGAAAGAAATTACTCAACTTGCCCAATCCTTGTCTGGCTCTAACCACCGAATTTACACAATTTTTATCTCCAATCTCGTTCCAGGAACAATTTAGCTATCTCAAATACAATCAAAACTCGATAGGTCTTAGTTCTTCCTCGGACGTCGATCGAATGTCCTCCCTCTAGCACGGCTCTAGATTGAATCTCCCGAAAGATTTCTCTCTGTTTACAATTTTTCAAAGTCTGTCGACCAGTCTAAATTTACATAAATTAAACCCTATTACAGTCTAAATAAAGTCTAGTACTCCTTGGCAACCACCCCTTTTGGGAATGCGTATGCGCCTCCTACTTTTTGTCGTAGGAAATTTTGGCAGCTTCTGATTGGCTCGTTCCTGTAAATATCCATGCTTTTTCCCTTGACTGGAGCGAGATGCAAGACGTTCCATTTCTTTCCTTACACAGGCCCTCCGCTGATACACACTGAAGACGATTAACGGCTTTTTTTCTTATAATTATCTGATCCATATTTTATTGATGAAATGGGGTCTTCTTCCAAGTAGGTATTTGTAAGATGTCGATGTCTAGATCTCTGGTCTCCCTCGTTCTGGTTTTGCCTAGATTGTGCCATCAGTCTAGGTCAGCTCAGCGCTCCCAGTGCCAGGTCAGTTGTCTCAGGTCAGATTTCATTGTTTCCCTGAAGTTAGAAAGAAAACAAAAAACGCGTAATTTCCAAATATACAAAAACAAAATATTACAATTTTGCATCGGTCGTTTATTCTCTATGTTTGTGTGTGTGTATTCATTTGTTTCGCCATGCGATGGCTTTGGGCCACCTTTTTTATAGCCTTTCGTTTTTGGGATTTTCACCTCTAGTCTCATACAGCATAGAGCTTATTTTAGCCTATCACAACCAATCCACACAAAATCAACACATGCGCTTGAATTTCAGGGTACTCCAATCTTTTTTTGTTAGAAATTCCTCGCGTTAGTTTTAGTCAAGCGTTCTTAAAAAAAATAATTTATGTGACGTCCCACTTTAAATAAATTATGACCACTCCGAAGCGGTTGCAAGATTGTTTATCGAAAGCGAGTTTGAACTAGGTATACAAGGTGTTGTAATGAATAAGGCTAAATCACATACTATCACACGCCTCCCCCCGGAGAAACTAAAAATCTAGATTTTTGGTGCTCTACGTAAATCTAGCTATCATCTTTCATCAGTCTAGGCCTAAAATTAGTCTTTGAGACTCGCTTCTGCTCGCTTTACGATTAAAGAAAAAAAAATTCGCTAATCTGTACACTCATTAATTCATAATACAAACATACTACTTTAACTCCAAAATCTCCAAATTATAGCGACTTAACTCTTTGTTTTTGCATAACCAAAGTCGTACTATTCGTGGTATATAAGGTAATAGAGTCTATTACGCACTGTATAAACCTCCATAAAATTTCATCTAAGTCATCTTATCATCATATTGTATTTCTATTACCCGTTTCTAATAATAATCCATGACTCCTAGTCAGACACAATACTTTGAATTTAACATCCCAAAACTTTACGACTCTCCAGTCGAATCAGAAAAGCTCTAATTAGTCCATTATCAAATGTTCACTTCATCAAATCTTACTACGGCAATCACGTTTTATCACGATGTTTTATTCACGTCAATCAATTTATAGCCCATACTGTTGTTGCGTGTGCGTATTTAATTTTGAAAGGACCAAGTTCAACGCCAGTGAATTTACATAACTCCTACCTACTCGTAGGTACAAAAAAAACATTCTACCGACCCAGCCCGTCTTTGTCTCAAACACCATCCCTTCATAAAAAGTTAAGTTCCCCGAACTATTGCATCCTCAAAACTCATCGCATCGTCTCGGCTTGTTTTGTCTCAATTAGCTGGGTATATTTCAAAAGATTATTCCTCAAATCCCTCAAACTATTGTAAGTCGGCATTTCTCTGAAATAGCACAAATAACCACATGTGCAGTGCAGTTGGCGTTAAAAAAAAATTCTCGACTTACATTCAACCGTCAATAATATCTTGCTAAAGGACCTTTTGTCTAATGCAAAACAATGTTGGCCTTTGCTCACAAATAACCAAATTGTTTTATTGCTCCATAAGTAACAATAGGTTGGGTTTTAAAATGACCGCTTTCTCTCACCAACCAATCTATTTCCTTCGAGTTATAATGTGAAATAATTTCAAAGTTCATTAAATTTGCCTTTACCATTGAATGTATTTAACAAAATATTACATTGCACAAATACTTCGATAATTTGTCTTGCAAGGAAGTTAAAATGGAATATTACTCTAGTCAATAAAATCACTATAAAACATAAATATCTCTCTCTCCGATATTTTCCCAATTACCAATCGATATTGCGCATACAGAATCTACTACATAACTACTAGGTATGTAGTTTGGAAAACATTGTACAAAACTCCAATTTCATATCTAACTCTAAAATAATAATAAAATTACGAAACATTTTAAAAACAGTCCAAATACCATTCCTTATCAGCAGTTTTGGCGTGCGTCAAATCTACCTGCTCCTTTTTTTTCCGTCCTAAGCGACCCTCACAATTTTTTTGTGCAGTTTCAATGCAATCTGTGACTTCACCCCAGCTCTTTGTCCATCGCTTCTCTAGCAGTTTGTATTTTTAGTCATTAAAATTGAATCAGTGTCGGCTACCCAAACTGACTTTAAATTACTAGATTTTTCCACCATTTACTCTATTCTCACTTTATCTACACTGCTGGGCAAAACTACTATCAATATCTAGTATATTATATATCTCGATCGTTTCCAAAAGACCACGGCATTAGCACATAAACACCCCTTTCATATAAGCACTAGCTTTCTTTCAGACCCAATTTTTACTTATTACTTGACTCAATTCATTGCACATCAAAGCTTTGTTATTAGTTTATAAATGCCCTTACTTACTTACTTAAATGCCCTTTTAATCAATTATTCTCGTCACTCGAAATTACGGAATCATCTTCATATAGCCCACTGCCGGTATCTATGCAATCTTAGAATACGTAATTTATTCAAGTTATATTATTTATTTTTATTCCCAACATGTCCCAGACAATCACTGAACTAACTGTTTTTCTACTAAATGCTGAGCATAATAAAATATTACTGATCAATATAAAAGCGCAAATTACCTTTTGATTACTTGTAATCTACCGAATCTAAACTTATCTTTCGTTTACGCTAAATCTTTCGTTTACGGTTTCGTTCGTTTTCTACTTATGCGCGTTCTACGAATCATTATGAAATCTGGCGGAGTACTTGTTCAATTTACAGTAAAACTATCCGCTAGTAAACAATTTCGTTAATAATGCGAATAATAATCCAAGCGCGCTAACAAAATAATACTATGGCTTCCGCAATTATTTTCCAATATTCTTATTAATTTGATCTATCATGAGTATTTGCCTAAAACGTCACAAAACATTCCACTTTTTATAAGAGACCCGAAATCAAGCGCTGAAAAATCACACAAAACATCTTACAAAATAAAACACAGTACATTATATCAACCTTTGCCAATAAAGCGCCATCAAATTATACCTAAATATTTTTTTTATATTTTTGTCTATTTATCTCTCTATTTACCTTTCACCTCCCCCAGATCTTTCGACTTTTGTAAGTTTCCAATCAAATAAAACCCTTTACCTCTACACTGCAAAAATATCTTCTCTCCATAACACATAAAGTTATGATTTATTTTTATTTATTTTATTTATTTCAAACTAAGACCTCTTCCAGACTTCTCGATTTAACATCCCTCAATTATCTCTCTCTCTCTCTCTTTCTCTCTTTATCGCCAATTAGTTTTAATATCTCAAATCAATCTGACCTCAATGCTGTGCTTTCTCTCCACTTCTTCAAATCACGATATTCAACTCTACGCCATGTAGGTATCTATTTTCCAAATCAATATTTATAACCGCCTACGTTGTGTATTTTATTTTTTTATTCGTACAAGTTCGTTATTTAAGTTGCGTCTGATTTTGACACAAAATCTTAAATACTGGTCATCGTGCGCCACGTGATGACCCGAATCCGTCCCTGTATGTAACATAAGTTCTTTCTCTTCGATTCTTAGTTGGGTTAGGTTTTAACACAAAGCCTAAGATCCTGGTGTCACGGCTCCACGTGTGCTGGCCCAGTCTTTGAAAGGCCAAGAATATCCTGGTCAATCGGGACCACGTGAGATGGCCCGCTGCCCTCGAAGGACAGGCTAGCTATCTGTTTTGGCTATGATCGTCTAGTTAGCTTCAAAATTAGTTAATAAATATTGATTCCTAAGAAACCATTTTTGACTGTAGTAAAAGGTATAATGAGTTAGATTTAACTATTGAGCTGAATATTTAACTGAGCACTTGATTAAGATCTAGGTCTTCAGGTATTTTCTGCAAGACCTAATTCCACTTTTGGGAACTCGATTAGATTAGATATGAGGGAAAGACCCCGGAGTAACGATCGGCTTCGGCTCTAAGCCTTGAGACTTACGACGGTCACAGGTTCGCAACCCAGTATCTTTCATTCCATGTATTAGCTATGTGATAGTAGCTTTGAGTTATTACTCACTTGAGTATATTATATTTTATATTATCCAACGATTCTGGATCGTGGATTAGCTGTCTCTTTATTGTCCCAATCTGACTCGAAGGGATCTTTTTTTTTTTTTTAGCATTGTCAAGCCGAATGCATTCGGATATTAGATATGAATATGCATGCCTCAGCATACATACGCATATCAATATTTTGGATTATTATCATCATAGGTGTGCGCACACTGAGATCAGCTTTTATTTGAATACAATGGTAATGAGATATCTGAGAGTCGAGTGTACAGTCCCCCATTGTGATATATTATCCACACACAAGTTTATAATATTTGTGTATTCAAGTATGAGGATCATCACTTTATTTTGTATGTTATGTCTGAAGGACTTGTTATAGCATTTTGTTCTCGCTTGTAACTATGCGAGTCTTTATGACAAGTACCTCTGTAAAATAGGGTTACGTCTATGTTCAAGGGAATGTTGTCTGAAGGATCCCAAAATAAATTATATTATAGTTTGATTATTTCCAGCATGCGTGTTTGATTGAGTGGATTTATTTTCGCAGCTTGGTTTGAGCTAGTTTGTGTGCTAGTTATAAATGTGACTGAAAATCTTGTAATTTGCCCAGTTCAATTAAAAAGGATTTAATTAAGTGTCAATAAGGAAAATGGCTCTTAGGTTTCAGTGAATCTGGAATTAATTAATGAGTAATAAAATATGCAATCATTTTATCAGTCATATTCCTGAAGGGATTTAGCAATATTTTAGTGAATATTGTTTCTAGCTTTATTTGTGGAGATGAAAGGAAACAGCAAGGTTTGAAGTTTGAAACATTTGAATATGCGTATATTAACTTCAAAAAAAATCTGACTGTGTAACTTGTGACTTGAGATTAAGTCTCAGTCCAGCTTGGTTAATGCTTTATTATACAATTTGACGGAAGGAAAAACCTTAAGAGCTGAATCTGAAAAAAACCTTCCAAGCATATCAAAATATCAAGAATAATCAGAATTCGTTTAACGTCTATATTCTTGAATTTTCTTTTAGTACATGAAATATTTGCATCGTCCAAAATGGATGTGCTGGGAGCTAAGCTCAGATGTATTAATTTAATTATTTCTGTGATTCATATTTAACAGTGTTATTGGCAAATACAATGCCGAGTATTCACATAATTATTATCCACTTTGTGTATTTACATATTATAATATTATTTGACCATTGTACGGATAGCGTCAAAGTTTCCGCTCAAATCTATGGATTATTATGCTAATAGAGTCTATGGAAAAATATCAGTGATTATACTTAGTCTTTCTCAACCTGTATTCTCGGAGTTAAAAATAGAATTCCGTACATTTAACAACAAACAATGTCTCCAGGCCTTATGGCTTTGATTTCTACATATCTAATGGAAAATATCAGTAACATTCTCAAACTGTACTCGATTTACACATTTCATATTAAACTGGTCTTTATTCTAAATACTTTAGTCTTCACATATTCACGTACATGACTTTCATTGAGATTCGTTCATTCCACACATTAAAAACAATAGATGATTTATACGGCGCCTCTCTGCTAAAACTAATATCTCTCCCTAGTGATTCGATTAATTCATCTTTCATTTACCCTTTCAAATACATAATTATTTGGGCTTCATCGGCAAAAGTTAGATTATTTCAAAATAAAACAGGACAATTTTCAGCATGAGAATCAATTTTGGAAGGCGTATTTTAGACAAAAGATGACATTAATAGGTATTTACTTTCTGGCTTCTGCGGTCTATGATTTTCTCAATTACTTTTAAATAACACCTGCCTTCCAAAAAAAAGCTGATAGATCTCAACAACACAGATAAATTGCAAATTACGAAATCACCTTGTGGATGAAATTAGCCTCCTGTCTTACACTTCCCTCGTGACATAAAAATATGAAATAGTTTTCCAAATTAAATACATTTAACTGAGAAGAAAACAAGGTGAATACGCAATTTAGACAAAGGAAAGAAATTACTCAACTTGCCCAATCCTTGTCTGGCTCTAACCACCGAATTTACACAATTTTTATCTCCAATCTCGTTCCAGGAACAATTTAGCTATCTCAAATACAATCAAAACTCGATAGGTCTTAGTTCTTCCTCGGACGTCGATCGAATGTCCTCCCTCTAGCACGGCTCTAGATTGAATCTCCCGAAAGATTTCTCTCTGTTTACAATTTTTCAAAGTCTGTCGACCAGTCTAAATTTACATAAATTAAACCCTATTACAGTCTAAATAAAGTCTAGTACTCCTTGGCAACCACCCCTTTTGGGAATGCGTATGCGCCTCCTACTTTTTGTCGTAGGAAATTTTGGCAGCTTCTGATTGGCTCGTTCCTGTAAATATCCATGCTTTTTCCCTTGACTGGAGCGAGATGCAAGACGTTCCATTTCTTTCCTTACACAGGCCCTCCGCTGATACACACTGAAGACGATTAACGGCTTTTTTTCTTATAATTATCTGATCCATATTTTATTGATGAAATGGGGTCTTCTTCCAAGTAGGTATTTGTAAGATGTCGATGTCTAGATCTCTGGTCTCCCTCGTTCTGGTTTTGCCTAGATTGTGCCATCAGTCTAGGTCAGCTCAGCGCTCCCAGTGCCAGGTCAGTTGTCTCAGGTCAGATTTCATTGTTTCCCTGAAGTTAGAAAGAAAACAAAAAACGCGTAATTTCCAAATATACAAAAACAAAATATTACAATTTTGCATCGGTCGTTTATTCTCTATGTTTGTGTGTGTGTATTCATTTGTTTCGCCATGCGATGGCTTTGGGCCACCTTTTTTATAGCCTTTCGTTTTTGGGATTTTCACCTCTAGTCTCATACAGCATAGAGCTTATTTTAGCCTATCACAACCAATCCACACAAAATCAACACATGCGCTTGAATTTCAGGGTACTCCAATCTTTTTTTGTTAGAAATTCCTCGCGTTAGTTTTAGTCAAGCGTTCTTAAAAAAAATAATTTATGTGACGTCCCACTTTAAATAAATTATGACCACTCCGAAGCGGTTGCAAGATTGTTTATCGAAAGCGAGTTTGAACTAGGTATACAAGGTGTTGTAATGAATAAGGCTAAATCACATACTATCACAATACATACAATACAAATACGATAAAATTTATACTTAATATAACCCTGTCTATGACCTGAAGAGTTAAAAGTAAAATACAAGACAATTCTAAGAAATACGGAGATATATGACACAGAACAGGATTAATAAAAGTGATCTACTTAATCAAAATACGTTAATCTAAAATAATATTAACGAAATAACATTTAAATCCATCTAAATAATCGCTTAAAGACAAGGCTTCAGTGTTGTCATAACGTCTAGGTTAAACTTCATTTAAAATATATTCTTTATCATTATTTAGTATCGGAAACCTTTTGGTGACATATCATTGCTTTGAAACCATTTCCATGATATTTAGGTAAAATCATTCCTTCGCTACCAATCCAAGACTATCAGTATCTTTTCAATAGCGACGTTTATTATTTTACTCGCACGTATTAGTAACATACAACAGCTTAGTTACTAAAATCATTAGTCATTATCATTAGCCATTTTGGTGTTCCAACTTTTACTACCTTTAAAATCTTCAGTGACAAATCACTACCAATGCAGTCACATCATTTGGTGATGTACCTATCACCCAATTGGTCACCTAAATACAAACTATCTGGTGACTTTTGGTGACCGAGGTATAATATTTTTAATGCATCCGAACCATCGTGGACTTATTCTCTACTTTATATCATTTGGGGACATCTCACATTTATCATTCATGTTGGTATTAATAATCGTTCAAGCAGTCTTTTGGAAAACCGACTGCACAATTTGTCGTCTTTTAAAGCCAGATTTTGAAACAGCCTGCCGTCTCTTTTTAGCGACGTCTTTTAGAAAGGGTCTTATGTTGTCTTGTCGTCCTTTTCTTCCAGACGCCTTCTGGAGACGTGAAGAGTGTCACATTTTGTATAGCAGCTGCAGCAGGAGGTCCTCGTTGGCGTCCAATGGAGACTCGGGCGCCAAATAATCGACGACCCTAAGACAAAGGATTAAGGAATATATTCATTATCTTTTTCATCTCCCACGTTCGGAAAGTATTCTGTTACTAGTACCATACGATGAGGCAAAAGTTATTTTTGCACAATTCGATCGCGACGCCCCCTTCATTAAAAAAAAACTATTATTTGAAAAACTTACAAAAGCGCAAAAAGGGTTTTTAAAAGAGTTTGGCCATTTTCCAACCACAAAATCAGTAAATAAGTGACAGAAATAACAGAAACTTAAAAGAGTTAGATTTTCGTTTTAATAGCAAACATGATGCAGAAACAAGTGGATAGCCATCTTGTTGGCCAACAACAACAGAACAGGAAAGACGAATTGTATGACAATTCCCATACAAAAAAAAATACAAATGTACTAAGGATATTTTTTCTTTGTAGGGATACATATCTAGTTTTTTATTTAATAAGTGAAACATTTTGTTCGTCACGGAACAAAGATAAATAAAAAGGCGCCAGTGCTAAGAAAAAGAGAAAAGAGAATGGAAGTGACAGATAATTTGACAGGTAACCAAAATTACAGTTAAATTGACAGAAACATAGACTGCAAAGGCTGCATTCAAAATAATATTGTAACAATTTAAAACCTTAAAGTAATATAATGAAATTGCACATTAATAATTTAAAGAAAACAAGAAATAAGAAGAAGAAACTAATAAACAACGGGTCGTCGCAGACACACTTAATTATCTGTTTGGATTATATTACCTTTTTATTTTGCAAGTATTTAAATTTCACATTTGGAAAAGAAAAAACATTTATATGGTAATAGCAGCGTTCTTTTGACACCCTGTATGTTTTGTATTCAATAAACTGTTTCACTTAGGCCCGGTTTCTGAATCATATTTAACCTTTTACTCAGTTTTTTCTTTCTTATTTTTTTTTCTTTATTTTTACTTTTTCCTTTTAAAAACGTTCAGTCCTTACGAAAGTTTAAGTTCAAAAACCTTGCATGTTCCTTACCTATTGGGCGTGTGTCGAGTATTGGTGGTGGGCGGCTGCAAGCTTGGGCGGGCAGCCTGCGACGGCGGGTCCGCCCTCCCGCTTTCTGCTCGCACGCTCTGCAACCTTCACCAAATTAATCGATTTATTTCTCTTTTGGACACTGTTTCGGGAGGATTACTACTTTTTTTTATTAGTTACCCTTGACGCTATTGCGATCAAATTGAAAAAGTTTTGAAATTAATTTCTCTTTGAATTCGCATAGAAATGCTTTGATTTTAAATACTTTGTAATGTTTATTCAAAGGTAAGGCTGTTTTATTCAATAAAAACACAAAATGCGTCTTAATTTGTAAAATATTAAATTTTGTAAATTGCGCCATATTACGGCCGTATTGGAAAAATGCGTCAAGGGTAGAGGGGCAGGACTTGAACCCACAACCTCTTGCATACCGTGCAGGCGCTCTACCATCGTCCGTAAGACGAGTATCAATGAGGTTGGAAAATTCGCATCGACAGCTACTTGACTCAATAACTCAATTGGTAGAGCGCCTGCACGGTATGCAAGAGGTTGACGGTTCAAGTCCTGTTTCGAGCGAAATTTTTAAGTTAAAAAATCTTTATAATGTTCCCTAGCACGGGATACAGTGCTTTAGAAACTACAAAAAAAGGATAACTACTTGTCGAAAAAAATTCATAATATACATTTTATCGAAGCCACTTAACCGACTGGCCATTCCATCTAAAGGCCATCTAACCGAAAAACTGTGCGAAAGTACATTTCACCGATAGGCCATTGTTTTGAATGCCATTTGATTGAAGAAGGATGGCGTTCAAGTTATGGTCTTAATCTCAGAAATAAAATCAAGGTGTGGCAAAAGGCTCTAACTATGCATCGTTTTGAGGTGGCATGCTCTATGAAAGTCACTTGATTTTATGGATAGCAATTAGGAACAGACTTAGGGGTGGCATTATAGTCGTTAGCTTAAGCCCAAGCTTAAGTAGGTTATCTCAGAAAACAAAATCAATCGAGCTTGAGTAGCTGTCAGCATTATTGTCACAAGCTTGAGCTTAACATTGACATTAGCCGACTTAAGACCTTGTCTAATATTTTACAAACTTGGTTGGACCAACCATAAATCTGAAATTGCGGTTGGCCGACATCGTAATAACAGAATCCCTAGGTTTATAACCAAAGTTTAATTTAAGGCTGGAAGATAGTAGTGTGGCGGGAAATTCAAAATTTTCACAGAGTTTTACATTTTGTAGCTAAACTGAGCAATTTTTGTTCAGCGATTTTTCGTTCGCGAGAATAAAACCGTATTCTTTTCATTATTGTAAACAACAGAACAACAATAATTCAGCCGATTATGTGTTCTGGTCTACGACAAGTTTTTTGGGCAGTACCACTGCTTCGTAGACCAGAACACATAATCGGCTGAATTATTGTTGTTCTGTTGTTTACAATAATGAAAAGAATACGGTTTTATCCTCGCGAACGAAAAATCGCTGAACAAAAATAGCTCAGTTTAGCTACAAAATGTAAAAAACTGTGAAAATTTTGAATTTCCCGCCACGTTGCTATCGTCGACCCTTAAACACAATTTCACCGGATTTAATTCAATTCAATTCAAAGTATTTATTTCGGAATATTAACATTTCCATAGATTAAAAACTAAAAAACAGATAAAATTAAATAATTAAAACATCACAATTTGTACAATTAAAAAGTAATCTTAGAGTTACATAAATTAAAAATTAAAATTTAAAAAGTAATCAATTAAAATGGCACTATCAAAAAATTTTTGTTTCAGATTAAAATATTAATAAATAAAATTTAAAATTTAAAAGTCAAATCAATAATTAAAATTAAATCAAAATGTGTATTAATTTAAATTGTATAGAAATTTAACACTCGTTTTATTTACTTTGGGAAAATGTAAAAGTTAATAAAAATTAGCGTCAAATCCGGTCAAAATGTGTTTAAATTAAACTTTGGTTATAAACCTAGGGATTCTATTATTACGATGTCAGCCAACCGCAGTTTCAGATGTGCTTGTGAATAACTAAAAAAATATGATATCCTAAGGCCCGGTTTCTGAGTTGAGAATTTGTACTAAGCACATACTTACGTATCGCTCCTTCACGCTCTTTTGTGAGAAATCTGCAGAGACAGGACGATACTTACCCATTTGCTTAGCAAAATTCTCAACTCGGAAACCGGGCCAAAGTATGACAAAATATACTTAACAAAAGATTCACCTTTTTAATAATAACAAAATCAGCATAATTGTTGTTGTTAAGAATAATTAAAAGAATACTATTTAATTGTCGTGAATAAAAAAATGCAAAACTAAATTATCGCAGTTTAGCTGCAAAATAAAATCAAACTGAAAAAAATTGGGACTTCCCGCCGCGCTACTTTCGAATAATTATAATGTAACTGAAAATATACGTCATTGTGCTGAAAGAACACTTACGTTTGTTGAAAACTCTTCCCAAGTACTACGCAGCGTGAAACGTACGGTAAATATAAATTTCTTATTTTTATGGAATACTTTAATGTAGGTACCTAATTATGTTTATATTTGGGATAATAGACAGAAAGGCATTAAAAAAAATGGAAAGTCTGTTCTTATCATCTACTTTCAGACTCTAGACATACATCTAGAGGTAAAGATATTTAACACGTTCCCTGTTCAGTGACCCAAATGTAGGGATCACGACAAAATTAAATGACAAGTCCGTGACCCAACATTTGAGCCACGGAGTGTATACAACTACAAAACATATTTTTTTGGCTTTGACTTGAGGCTAAGTTTTTTTATTTATACAGGGTGTTGTTTTGGTCAGTAACACCCGATTCAGGGACGATAGTTTGAGCAACGCTTGAAACTAAAAACAAGTTCTTTTTTTTTCTACAATTTTTTTGATGCATAAATCACCTTGTTCAAGTTGTTCTATAATAACCACGACGTGCGGACACCCCCGTCTTCTCAAAGCGCGCGCGCGATGTTGCGCCCGACTCGCCGCTAGCGTTAGTGTAATAGTACGGGCGGCCACAATTTAATTATTTTTGGGTTTTTTTCACTGACATATTTTTATTTTTTTTTATATTTTTTCTGTCTTCAGTGTCGTGTAAATAATCACCCCTGAGCCGGGTGTAACTTTACAAAACAACACCCTGTATATGGACTTTTAAAGAAGAAATAATTTACAAAAAAATACAAATTTACTTGAATTCTAAGAGTAAAAAATACAAATAGACAAATAGAGACGTCCAATTTTTTTTAAAGGAACTGAGAACTTGTTCAGCAGTACTCAACGTAATGAGATGATTTATACAGCGACCAGTGGCACCTTCACTCACACTAGATGGGTGAAGAGACCACTCGGCACTGCAGTGCCTGGGACATTGTTTGTAGATGGAGTAGGCTTGCCCACCACCCATATCATCCTGAAAGGTTAGTCAGATTTGGTTATCTAAAGTGGGTTTAATTGAAATTTAATTTTAATGATAATAGCGCAATATCTAGCAATCTGAATTTCAAACGCTAACCTACACTTTTGTCTAACAACCTACACACACAATAACTTTTTGTGTTATCATCTTCGATCAAGGATATTACAGAGCTTACTGTGGCCTACTTCACGAGTTGAGCCGTGTTTTCACGGTCGTGCGCTCGGACCGGAACGCTAAAACCGTACTTACGATCGTACGTTTTCATCCGAGTGCACTTTAATGGCCGGTGAACACAATCCAACTATCTTAGTAGTCCTTTTTTTCCTAGTTTTTTAGGAACTATTTAATCATGCAAAAATATTTAAAAAAATACAATCGATCACATTCACACCAGCTTCGTCGAAAATAAGAATAGTCGTAATTTTTTTATAAATACTGAAAAAGTAAAAAATTAAAATTTTATGTCAATTTATTTTACAAATTAATACGCATACAAAAAACCCACATGCAAATATCCTACTCAAATAAATCACCCCGGGTCACCTCCGACCCAAAAATCCCCATATCACTTGCAGTAGACCTTTTAGGTCCAATTGCACCAACCAGCCGGTTAACTCTTAATTAACGTCAATAATTGTATGGAAATGTCAAATTAACTCAGAGTTAGTTAGCTAGCTGACTGACGCAAGTCCGCCTTAGACTCAGTCCGAATGCAAGACCGTGAAAACGCGGCTTGACCCATTGTTTTGATAGACTTGTGGAAATATTGTCAACATTATTACTGAAGGCGTGTGTTTTTGTTAATTAAAAAAGTTTCCGAGATTTTTGTTCGACAAAAAAGGATGAAAGATATTGAATTAAAGTCCGCCAGTTGATTATAACAAAACAGAGTGTCCATTTTTTTTACCCCATCGATCACTTTTCTTAATTAATAGCTTTTTGCCGCCGCCCACATCTTGGTTCAGCCTCGGGCGGCAATTTCCGCAGTACCAACATTACTTAGAGCAGACTTCTGACTTGTTTATTTTAGGCATATAATTTAATATAATCAATAGGCCATGTCCTTGAAATAATCACCTGCCATCTCTAGCATAGCTTACATCGCTTCGGTCAGGTTTTACCTATGAAAAGGGATATATCGGCAGTCTGCTCCCTGGGATATACCTATGAACCGTAAAGACTTAAGGGTGGTATTCTAGAACGCTATTTAAACTCAGTTCAAACTAGAACGCTACTTAAACTCTTTTTAAACTCAGTTCAAACTAGAACGCTCCTTGAACTCTGTTTAAACTCAGTTTAAGTCGAGTTTAGTAGTGTCGACTGTCGATAAAACAGTGTATGTTTTGATTTGAATATCCCTCCCTTCATATCAAAACATGCACTGTTTTATCGACAGTCTGAACTCTGTTCAAACTCAGTTTAAGTATCGTTCATGAATACCACCCTTAGTCTTCGTTCCGAGACGTACCTACAGAAATTCGATGCTCGTAGCGATAAAGCAAGTTTCAGTCGTTTGTATGTAGATATTTGTGCTTACAGCCAGTTGAACTAGCTATTTTTAACCGATTGGCAAAGTGGTTTTGTATGGGTGACCGCTAGTGGAATAATATCTGTGTGCTAAGTCTGTAAAAAAAATCCGCACATTTGCTAGTCCTCGAAACCGATTTATTTCCGGAAAAATTGCTCTTATCGTCATAGACATTTTTTTTAATTTTCCCGCCAATTTCCCGCATTAAAACGGTTTTGATGACTAGCAACTACCTATGAGGATTTTTTACACAGAATGGGCACATTGCGCGCTTCCGTGCTTTGGAAGGCACGTGAAACCGTTAGCCCTTATAGTACTTGATTGATAAAAAATTATATCTAGCCCTTTGGTCGGCTTAAAAAGTGTGCCACCAAGGGTGGCCTCATACCGCCTACCTAACTACCGTTGTACTGTATATTCCTACATTGTAGTGAGGTAGCCGAATTCCAATATTGGACCACGAGCCAAAAATACAATCGCAATATCTTCATATCAAAATCGGCAAAAAAGTGTTGAACAAATACGATATTGTATGTTCAACATTCAGATGTGGCTTTTTCTTTTTCGCCTCACCCTACATGTTAGTAGGTAAATATTTGTATTGGTTTTCTTTACCGCTCTCCTTTTTGCCTATTTGATTTGATTTGTCTCGGCGCACAATTTTTTTATGTTTGTGTGAGTTAGATGTCTATGTTCCTCCTCTGTAATCAATGTTGTTGGTGGCCATTTTTCTATGTCCGAGAGGATACCTTCTCTATTGCATGGTCAAATAAAAATTATAATTTTAAAAGCACATCTTCGACAGCATAAAAAAAATGGAAGCAGACTAGTGGAACGATTTCCATACAAAATGTATTTCTCCAAATGTGTTGAGACCATACATAAAGTTATTCACTGGAATTATATCCAGTCTGCATTAATTCACCTTTGCGCGAAATTATAAAAGTCCAAACGAACAATATCAATCTGAATCAAGCTATTTAAGCTACTGTTTTATTTAAAGGAAAACACTAATTTAATGCTTACTTACTTGTATAATTTTAGATGTAAAGTTTCGACACATTTAGAAAAGAAACATTTATGGGATCAACCCACCTTATGGGTTATATTATTTTAAGAGAGACTATTAAATCTTATGTTTCTGCGTTAAAAAAAAAAAAAAATTTAAAAGCAAAGCTTGGGACAGGACTGGAACCCGCAACCGGTTACATACCATGCAGGCGCTCTACCAATTGAATTACCAATTGATTTTCTGCGTGTTTTTCCTTATCCTATTACAGTAAATCTCTATGTAAGCAAATGAAAATACATTTAATGTGACTCAATGGAACAATAAACTTTACGCCAAAACCTTTCTCGTACAGTTTTCCAATAGGAATCAACCCTATCCACAATTCAATGGCGGCCGGACCTCATTATTCATAAACTGTATTTCAGAAAGATCCCAAGGATCACGGTATAGATGTGTGGGTAGTCTTTTCTTAAAGTATCACTTAGGAAACGCTCATAACTAGTTAGATAGTAATAATTAGTCATTCTACCTTACGGCCCAAACTTTGGATGCGTTTTTGCTAAAAACTCTTCATGAGGTTATCAACGCGAGGCTTAACTATTTTAAGACCTATGGTTAGCCTCAAAACAAACTGTGAACAATGATTCAAAGCTTTCTGGCGGCACGGGGTGCCGCCGCCAAGTCGAGCTCTGCAGAGGCACCCCGTACCATACTTTTCTCGAAGCAACTCGCGGCAACTTTTGACCCCCCTGTATCTTCGATGTGAGTAAAGCTAGAAAGTTGAAATTTCGGTTACTAAGAGTTCTCACGGAACCTACTAAGACCTCCAAATTACAAGTTTTTAAATACATTTAATAATGACATATCTCAAGTCAAAGTTCGGTCAAAACGTGGGTGACATACTCATCACCATATTGCCAAGTCACCATTTATATTTTAGAAATAAATATGTTTGATATTGATACAGTCACTAAATGTTGGTAGGTAACTAATTAGGAAACAATGTATGACAAAGTTGTTGAACAGGTGTTTTCACACTAACTAAAACGAATACGTGCTTCAATACTAAGTAAAATAACTGACTTGGCTTTACATGGACATCTCACAACTTTTTACGGTGGAAGCGAGACTTGGATTTTTGTACATTTATGTTTTTGATGGGATAGTTTGTTTACCGGAAACTGAAGGTTATGTTTAAAGTGGGTAGATAATCGTATGAGGTAGTGATCACCCCTGGTGTCATAATTTTAGGCCGCCCAAAGACCAACGGTGTAACGTGCCTTCCGAAGCACGGAAGCGATCAGATATTATTACCACTAGAGAGGTCACCAGGAATGGAGATTATTCCATTAGGAATGGCTAGTCTGTCTAACTAGGCTTCCGTGTATAAAGTGACACTTATTGAACCATCGCATCCGGAAGAACATACCCTGTGCTGTCGCAAAATATAAAGGATATTGCGCGTCCAATGTCCATTTATGAGGATATTGGGCCCCTTTGTCACCAGTAATAAAGGACCCAAATAAACACATCGTAGATGCTTTGTGCTACATTTTAATATCGTATTCTAAGGCGGTAATTTTGCCCTTATTCTCGTATGTTTGATGATATAGTACTGTTTGTGGAACTCGTATGTAATAAGGTACGTAGAAAATAGAGCAAGGAACATTTTTTTATTTTTTATTTCCTATAGACGTCCTTGTCCCCTATTCTTTAAGGATGAGATCTCAAGAACTCAAGAACTCAGAGGGTAACCACCCATAGCTTATGCGTGATCCTTTCGAGGCCATTGCCCATTAATGCAGCATTATTTACCATTTTTGTAAACTTCAATTGTTATTTAGTTAATTGTTACCATCATCACTATAACCCGTGACATTAAAACATTTAGGACGGAGTTAAAAACCTAGCTTTGTCTCGCTGTGACTGTATTAATTAGAGCGAGAGGGCGAGTGTTTTGAAGTTCATCCTAAATGTTTTCTTTAATGACACGGGTTATATCAGCACGCGAGTCTAAGGTTGGCGTTAGGCTTGGTAAGTATTTACGCTACTGCTCAGATAATACTTAATATGTAAAACTACCTATTAAGGTTTTCCAAAGTAATTAATTTAAACTCTTTCAACTAAAAATACCATGTAGAAAAAGACTGACCTGAAAGACCTAAAATAGCATGACCCAACTAACCACCAGCTCCTTGTTTCATTTAGCAGAGTCAAAGGATCTTGAAGAAGAACAAGGCAAATAAGGGTGGCATTAATAGTCGTCGACTCAAGATCGAACTCAAGTAGGTGATCTCAGAAAAGTCAAGCCTTGGTTAATGTCAATGTCAATCTCAAGATAGTGTCTATTAATATGCTGACAGCTACGCAAGTTTGACATTAGCCAAGGCTTGACATTAGCATTTGACTTTTCTGAGTTCACCTACTTGATACTAAGCTCAAGTAGGTGATCTAAACGACTATTAATGCCACCCTTAAGCAAAGTAAGGTAGCTAAAATGACGCTGTAAAAATCCGCATCAGAGGTTTTCCCTAAATGCTATCTTGGAAGTTTTCAAAACAAAACAAGGAACTGGGGGGTTAACCTTGACGCTATTGCGATCAAATTGAAAAAGTTTAAAAAATAATTTCTCTTTGAATTCGCATAGTAATGCTTTGATTTTAAATACTTTGTAATGTTTATTCAAAGGTAAGGCTGTTTTATTCAATAAAAACACAAAATGCGTCTTAATTTGTAAAATAAAAAAATATATAAGTTGCGCCATATTGCGGCCGTATTGGAAAAATGCGTCAAGGGTAGAGGGGCTGGTGTTTTTTTTTTAGAATCTCGTTATAAAACTTACTTAATTTTGGATTGTCTCATGAACTGCTGAATCTTCCTTGCCGCTTGGTTTTGACGCCTTTGAGAGTAGGTTCGTCTGAAACAACATTATTACGATTATAGCTGAGCATAACCTACCCATCCAGAAGCAGGATTTTTTCGATTAAGGCAGTCAACGTTATCCGGGTAAAATTTACATGTCTTTTTACAGGGTGTAACCTGCTGGTCAACATAAAGACAAATCTGCAAAAAAAAGTTGAAAAACACAACTTTTTTTTTATAACCTCAAAATTGTAAAATTTTCAAAACTTTTTTGTTTTTAGATTTAACTCCAATTAAAAAATATGGTTGATTGCTTAGCTGTATTTTAATAGCTTCAGGCTGTTAAAACATAGTGAAAGTCTATGAAAACAGTATTTTAAAAATACTTTTCTCCCGTCGCAGCGCTTACATTTTAATTATTTAAAAATCAACGGAACGTCATAGAGCTAAAAAAATATTTTGGTTGTGATCCCTATCATCAGGTACCATGGCCCTGTAAAAAGAGTTAGCATCTTTTGTAACACCTTGTATAGGAACGGCATAGGCCCGATTTCTGAATTGAGAATTGTACTAAGTAAATTCTTACGTTTCGTTCTGTCACGCTCTTTTGTGAGAAATCCGCAGAGGCAGAATGATATTTAAGTGCTTGCTAAGCGAATTTCTCAAATCAGAAAACGGCAGATAATATACCAAAGTTGTTTGGCAAGCCTGCTGTAAGTCATTTATTCCATACTTAAGTATTTATTATTTTCGTATTTCGGTATTTTCACATGTGCATTGGTTTCATGCTTATTCAACGGTTGCGCCGCACAGATAAGTTTACGGGTTGTAAGTGTAAAGAGGCCATAATACTTCCTCACGATATGTGCAGGAACGGGGGTTTCCAATACTTTTTCAATAATTGATTTATTTCGAATTTAAAATAATAGACGTTTATTGTGTAACGTAAGATGTACAAGAGTAGAGAGAGAAGTGAGGCACAAGCGAAATCGGTGACACTAGCGCCGCCAACGGACGAACACGGAACTACGGACCGCAGCTAATATAACTTCATCTGGTGCTGCTGACGTCATTCGGTTTAGTTCCAAATCCACCAATCAGAGGGCGACAGTGATTTATCGCCTTTAAGGGTAGACGATAGCAACGTGGCGGGAAATTCAAAACTTTTACAGTTTTTTACATTTTGTAAGTAAGTAAGTAAAGTATTTATTTGCGAGAACATGGTAAAAATACAAGGTCTTAAAATATAGAAGTTTCTTCATGTCCTACCAATAGGTGTCCAAACATTATTAATAAATTAAATTAAAATGTCAGATCTTATGTAATTGTAGCTAAACTGAGCTATTTTTGTTGAGCGATTTTTCGTTTTTACGAAGCAGTAGCACTGCCCAAAAAACTTGTCGTAGACCAGAACACGTAATCGGCTGAATTATTGTTGTTCTTTTATTTACAATAATGAAAAGAATACTATGTAATTGCCGCGAACGAAAAATCGCTGAACAAAAATAGCTCAGTTTAGCTACAAATTTTAAAAAACAGTGAAAATTTTGAATTTCTCGCCACGTCGCTATCTTTCCACCTTAAGAATCCCCTTCAGCTTTGCAGCTCTCTCGCTCACACTTTTCAACATTTAAATTTATTGTAAGAGAATGATTCAACTTTGGACGATGAAATATAGTTGCAGACACAGATAATTAAGCTAATTGATTTTATATTCCTAGTAATAAAAAAAATATCACGGAACTACTACTTTTAAACGAAGTTCCGTGATATTTTTTTTATTACGAGGAATATAAAATCAAAACTTAGTCCACATGTCGATAGCTTAATTATCTGTGTCTGCAACTATATTTCATCGTCCAAAGTTGAATCATTCTCTTACAATAAATTAAAATGTTGAAAAGTGTGAGCGAGAGGGCTGCAAAGCTGAAGGGGATTCGACACGATGTGAATACGGATCACTTACTTCATGGAAATGTTCTGCGCCTGCGCGGTGGAGGCACTGCTGCGGCGCCGCGCGCGGTACGAGCGGTATCCCTTCTGTATCACTGTGGCCGCCGCGTGCATCTGCTTGAGGTAGGCGAACTGTGGAGGGAAATACATTAATAAAGCTAACTAAG
This sequence comes from Zelleria hepariella, assembly GCA_949319315.1. NCBI lineage: Eukaryota > Metazoa > Arthropoda > Insecta > Lepidoptera > Yponomeutidae > Zelleria > Zelleria hepariella. Next base: position 12,905,391 of record OX439395.1, read on the forward strand.
GCCTTTGCATCTACGTAATGAGATGATTTATACAGCGTCCAGTGGCACCTTCACTCACACTAGATAGGTGAAGAGACCACTCGGCGCTGCAGTGCCTGGGACATTGTTTTTAGAATTGTTTTAATAAAGCTAATAAAGCTAATAATAATAAAAGCGACATGATTATTACAGTCGCTCCTAGCGGTTTCATTCACTTAAAAGGCTACCGGCTACCCTTTTGATATGTTATAAAGTGCGTAATTCTGCATAGGTAAAAAAACCAAATTCTTGCAATTCCTAACCCACCGCAAAATTGAAAAAAAAAATATCCATAATTTTTTTTGCACTCTTTTTTTAGATTAATTTTTGTTTGAGTACCTATCTTTTTTTTCTAACATCGTTGGGAGATTTTAGGCTGCTTATTGTAGACTCTGCTGCCCCTCTACCCTTGACGCATGTTTCCAATGCGGCCGCAATATGGCGCAATTTACAAAATTTAATATTTTACAAATTAAGACGCATTTTGTGTTTTTATTGAATAAAACCGCCTTACCTTTGAATAAACATTACAAAATATTAAAAATCAAAGCCTTACTATGAGAATTCAAAGAGAAATTAATTTTTAAACTTTTTCAATTGGATCGCAATAGCGTCAAGGGTAGAGGGGCTGATCATGAAATCAGTATTATTATTGGCCGAGCGCGATTGAAATTTCGTTTTTTTTTAAAGATTTACACATTCAATTTTTATTTTTTATTTTGTATTGTTGTATTTAATTGACGTACCTGTTTATACCGCCGATAGCAGTTCTGTATAGTAATGGCCGCCGCGGCCGCGCGCCGCTGCAGCTGCCGCCCGCGGTACTGGCGGTAGGCCTTCTGGATGGTTATGGCGGCAGAGTAGAGCTCACGCTGTTCGCGATCTAGTGGACAGTGGGGTAAGGTTTAATTTACCATACAAATTAACTGGTGGTCCGACCCGAACTGTGAACTCGCGACACTATATCTCAGCAACCCCTCGACCGATTTGGCTCATGTTCGAACATAACGATTCTCTTTGCCCCATTTACCCGCCCACATGACGATCCGACTAAATTGACTCAAGTTATCGTCATACGTCATACGTCGTACATACATATTATACATACATATAAACAAACAAATACATATACATTCAAACGTACAAACGCCGGATTGTTCCAGTAGACTCGGAAAACTCTTGTCGCTTCGCTCACTCGTTCAATAAAACAAATTGAAGAAGGCGAATAAAAAAAAAATTACAAACTTATTAAGTTTTAAGCGTTTTCTAAAACTATCGTCCCCGAGTCGTGTGTCACTGACCAAACCACACTCCGTCTTAGGACAACGTCTTAGGCCCGTAAGATCAATCACAGTTTAAGGCTGGAAGATAGCAGCGTGGCGGGAAATTCAAAAATTTCACAGTTTTTTTACATTTTGTAGCTAAACTGAGCTATTTTTGTTCAGCGATTTTTCGTTCGCGGCAATAACATAGTATTCTTTTCATTATTGTAAACAACAAAACAACAATAACTCAGCCGATTATGTGTTCTGGTCTACGACAAGTTTTTTGGGCAGTGCCACTGCTTCGTAGACCAGAACACATAATCGGCTGAATTATTGTTGTTCTGTTGTTTACAATAATGAAAATAATACTGTTTTATTGCCGCGAACGAAATATCGCTGAACAAAAATAGCTCAGTTTAGCTACAAAATGAAAAAAACTGTGAAAATTTTGAATTTCTAGCCACGTTGCTATCGTCCATCCTTAAACCAAAAAGGCTAGTTTAAACCCTGTCTGTCGATTAAGTTTCATACAAAATGCGAGGTTTAATCTAAGGTCTGAGTTTAAACTGTGATTTATTTTACGGCACTTACCGTTTAAAGTAAGATTGGAGAAGTGCGTGGTGGCATTCAGGAATTCCTGCAGCGTCGCCGGGTGCGCGGGGGGAGGCGCGCGCGGCGAGGGGGGCGGGGGAGACAGCACCGAGCCTGGTGACACAGAGCCTGAGGAGCAAGGCGTTGACCCGCCGCAGTACCTGACGGGAGAAAGGGTGACGTTAGCTATAATAATAACTAGTGGTTCTGCAACCAATTTTAAAAATCAAAAAATCAACTTGTGGTTCGCCCCAAACTATGAGCTTTTGACCCCATATCCCAGCAACCCTTCGACCAATTTGGCTCATGTTCAAACTTAAAAATTCTCTTTGCCTCATTAACATGCCTACCAAATTTCATGACGTCGGATCGTCGGATCTAAATTTACTTAAGTTATCGTCGAACGAACATTCATACATGCATACATACAAATAAACATACATACAAACGCCGGATTGTTCCAGTAGACTCAGAGAACTTCACTCGCTCGTTCAATAGTAATGAATGATGAATGATGATGAATGCCAATGATGAACCCCTTGAGACATTTTCCGTGACAGGCGTCAAACCATAACCCGGCACCCCAATCCATTTATCCTGACTCTCCCATAGTCCATTCTTCATTTTGCAATAGTCCTTGTATCTAACGGAGATTGTCTCTGGGTAGATTCTTATATTTATCCAGAGATAAGATCCGGCAGATGCATCACATTTTGAGTAAATGGTATTTAAAAGGCCTCTGTACTGTTGGCTTCTACGACCAAAATTGTAGAACAAAAGTTGTTGGAAATCATAGGTATTTAGAAGTCTGACCCGCGGCTTTGTTGGCTCCACACGTGTCGACTTATTGTCTTTCCTGTGGGCTAGGCCGACTAAGCTGTCAGGATGGTATAGGTGCTGGGCAAGCCTACTCCATCTAAAAACCATGTCCCAGGCACTGCAGCGCCGAGTGGTCTCTTCACCCACCTAGTGCGAGTGAAGGTACCACTGGACGTTGTAAACCATCTCATTACGTAGATGCATAGGCCTTAGTTTTTTTTTAGAAGTCTGACAAATAAAGCTTTTTTAAAATTTGCCCTGTACACTGACGGAGGCCTAACAGTTTCTTACCTGTAAGTATTATCGCAGAACTCGAAGCTAAACTCGCTGTTGAAGGTGCTAGTGTCGTCCAGTAGAGGCACCATCAGAGTGTCTTCGCCGCCTCCGGTGCCTGACTCCAGCCCACAACCCGATAGAAGGGAGGAGCTTTCATTCTGTAGAGAAAACACGGTTTTACAATTTTCCTTTTTTGGGCCACACTCGATTCTCCAGTCGCCAACAGATTTTTATTTAAGGGTGGACGATAGCAACGTGGCGGGAAATTCAAAATTTTCACAGTTTTTTACATTTTGTAGCTAAACTGAGCAATTTTCAGAGCGGATAATTCAGCCGATTATGTGTTCTGGTCTACGAAGCAGTGGCACTGCCCAAAAAACTTGTCGTAGACCAGAACACATAATCGGCTGAATTATTGTTGATCTGTTGTTTACAATAATGAAAATAATACTATGTTATTGCCGCGAACGAAAAATCGCTGAACAAAAATAGCTCAGTTTAGCAACAAAATGTAAAAAACTGTGAAAATTTTTAATTTCCCGCCACGCTGCTATCTTCTAGCCTTAAGAATGTGCAGTAAAAACATAACCCTCCTTTGGACGGTCGAGTAAAAATAGCACAATTTGCATTTCTGAATACAATAATTTCACTTATCAAATACAAGTTTGGGTTTGACTACCGCTCCGGGGCATATCTGATGCAGAGGATCTCCCTGGCGGTTCAGCGTGGTAACGCTGCTAGCGTCATGGGGACCTTTGGATCGGATGTGGCCCGGGGTGGTTTATTTGAGTAGGTATTGGTTTATTGTTATTATTATTATTATTATTTTCTTTGTCATGTTTTTTGTGTTTTATTTATGACATTATTTCTTTTATTTTTATTTTATGGACGAAGCATAATGTGAATTTTAATGTAATTATGAAATTTGGTGCATGGTTTTTAATTAGAATATATTTTTTTCTCAGTATTGTACTATCTCTGTAGATGTCACGTAAAAGAACTTGATAGAATGATATTCAGAAACAGGCCCGTAAGATCTATCACAGTTTAAACTCAATCCATAGATTAAACCTCGCATTTTGTATGAAAGTTAATCGATAAATAGGGTTTAAACTAGCCTTTTTGGTTTAAACTGTGATTGATCTTACGGGCCTTATTCGTACCTAATTTAAGATTATACTAGCTGACCCGGTGAACTTCGTATCACCTGAAATAGTTTGACTCTCCGCGTCAAAAATGGCGATTCCAATACAAAATGACCAATTTTTATTTCTTCAGTTTCTCAGCTAATCCTTTAACTTTTCCCATATTTATTTGCTTTTAAACCTACCTTGAACTATGATGAACTAAACAAAACAGTAAATATGCAAATCGGTCAAGCCGTTTCTTAGTTTTAGCGAGACTAATGCACGGCGATTAATTTTTATTATATCGATAATTTGGCCAAGCTATTTCGGGGAGTCGGGGATTTTGTTTTCTGAGATCACCTCCTTGAGCTCGAGCTTGAGCTCAAGGAGGTGAGCTCGACTATTAATACCACCCTTAATCAGCATTTTTTGTAAAATACTGACCTTTATTCTTTCTGGCATGGCGGCGATGATTTGCTCGGCCAGCGTGAACACGCGGTCGTCCTGCTCCCCTGAAAGTTCAACATTAATATCGCAACTGACACATCAAAACGACACCCAAATTAAGCCTAATTGAAGTATTCCACTTTCGGCACCGGTTTTGTGGTATTAAAAGTTTTTTTTTTACTTTCGGCAGTGCAACGTCTGCGTAAGATGGCATAAGAAAGGATGCGTTAATTTATTTTAGCTGCTTTACACGTGGTAGGTTACGGACTCTAGCAATAACATCGCTGTATACATTTAAATCGGCCCAGGCGCCTGTTTCATATAAATACAATTCATAGTTTATTATGACAATTCGATATAGATTGCGTAGTCGATTTGACATGAGGTTACAAAAAAGGTTTGTTTACAAACCGACCTATCAATGAACATCGAATTGTCATAATAAAATATTTATGTCAGTTATATGAAACGCGGGCCAGCTAATATGGCTGTGAGCCATTTCATACAAGTGACAATGACAATTAGGCATTAGAAAGGTTACAAAAAAGGTTAGGTTACTAACCGACTACTCAATGTACAGGATAGCGAAGATTTGTACGTAACTCACGTACGAATCTCGCTATCTGGATGCGCATTATTAATTTGGGAGTACTGTACATCGAATTGTCATAACAAACGATGATTTCTAGTTTTATGAAAGGCCGTGACGCGACTTTTATGTATGCTTACCCGAGAGATACTTCTTCTGTCTACGGGTAATCATGTCATGTCATGTCTTTTCGCAAAACGTGACTGAAGTCTACAGTTTGTCACTTATAGACTTACGGTGGACTTTGAAATCTTATCAGTCGCTAAAGGTAGCCTTGTTATGTAGCTTTTGCGACATATTTAGTCGAAATCTTTTCACGCCGTGAAAGAAGTCATAGACGGTGCGCATCATAGATGGGCTGGACCACAATAGCCACAGAACTTGAAGACGCATAATAATATAAATAATAAATGTCTTTTCTTTCTTTCTTTCAATAGTGGTCAGTAAATGCTGAAGATGAAATGGTAACTTCAAATCAATTTATGGAGAGGTGGTAGTGAGTCAGTACTGTACTACAGTATTGCTTTGAATTTGGGGTCAACAACTGACCCTATTTAAATGAGTTCTTTTTTCTTAGCTCAAGGATTGCTTTTTAGCGACTCAAGAAAACCAAATTTTGAGCTGCTACTGAAGATCGATCTCAAATGTGCTTTATTAATACCAGCTGTAGTGCCGAAAATAGAATGCTCCGAGTTCATCCTTATAGTAAGGTGTGTCACATTGCAACATCGATCTATCTACTACGGAGGTAGCCAGTACAAACATCAAGATGTACGGTGACTTTGTTATTTTGGGTACCAAATATCAAAACATATCTCAAAACACATTGATATGTATCCCTAGCATGGGATATTTTTATGTATCCCTAGTAAGGTGTCGATTCCATTCCAAAGTGAGCGATCTAGAGTTCAGCGGTCAAAGTTCTACGTTCTGCATTCACTGAAGCGGTCAAACCGCGATGGTCTCATGTATAAAAGTGTATGCAAATCTGTGGACTCTGACCGCTGAAGTCTATGCAAATCTGTGAACTCTGACTGCTGAAGTCTGTGCCGCTCGCTTTAGGCTCGGCGCCTTAGAAAAAGCAGAGTGTATATACCCAGTTTCATTAATCTGTTGCGCGCTACAGCGTTCGTAGCACGTCTACGTAACGACGTAGACGCGCTACGAAACTGCTACGACGCTACGACAGAGCTACTACGGCTAAATGTTTTTAAAGTTTTTCCATGTAGGTATATTTTTTTATTTAAGATTTTGTGCTTGAATAAAATGATGAAAGACTAAGGACTACTATTGTTACCTTTGGTCCCAAATTAACAAAGTATCTGCACTCAACAACATTCATCGGATTATTTTCTATGTAACATACCACTTACAAACTGGCATTTTTTTCTAGTTATTTATTCACGTTAAACTTTCTACTACTTTTTATATTATGTTTCATTCTTCAGGGATTTGTGATTAGCAACTAATTAACTTAGCTGTTAGTCCAAAAATCAAAAAGTCACATTTAATCCTATTTTATTAAAGATTTTTTAAACATATTCTGATTACTTATTATTTATGCATTAAAAGACAGGGTTATTACTCGGATCATGTGTGTGTTTTTTACAGTATTTAGGATGCATACAGTCGAAGGGATGACAAAGGTCTACCCACAGGTTATCGAATAATCGCTTTATGATAGAACCAGTAACAGGCAACTAAGACTATGGTAATTAAACCATAATCTTCCAATGACCAAAGAAGTATCATTTTGTCTTTAGTATCTTCGCTTATGCAAACGCCAGCCTGTCTAATTTCACTAAAAACAAAGTATTGAAATCTTGAGTCAAAGTAAGTACCTAATACAAAAAACATCCAAACTTACCAGTAAAAGTTAAAAATACAACATCTAGCTGAATAATCTACACATAAAAAGCACCAATAATAGATAATGTTCATACATAAATCCATGCAAGCTGTGATACCACCATGCTGTGTTTTTGTCAGTATAAATAGAAAGTTAATTTAGTATACCGAATTACAATGTTCCGTGACGAATTTTGAAAGGAATAGGACTTAAGCCGTTTTAAGTGTTAATGTAATAGTGTCAAAATCGTTACTCGGACCATTCGAGACCTTTTTGTATAAGCGACATCGATTACAACACCGAATATATTGAGTCAAATCGACCATTTGGAAGCAAGACTTTAAATTTTGGTCTTGCTTAATTTTGTTCCCATCTCGTAAGAGAGATTGAAATCATCATTATAGCATTTCAAATTGAATTTTTATAATTTGTTTATCTGCCTTACAAATAGTAACAGGTCCGGTTTCTGAGTTGATAAATTCACTAAGCAAATGGGTAAGTATCGTTCTGTTTCTGTAGATTTCTCACAATAGAGCGTGACAGAGCGATAGTTAAGTATTTGCTTGGTAAAATTCTCAATTCAGAAACCGGGTTACACTCATTTAATAAGTGTACAGGTATTAAAAGTTTCATCAGTGTTCAATTCAATATGACGGATTTACCTAATATACGTGAATAAGCAAATTGTTACAGGTCGATTTGATTGAGGAAAGACTAAATAAATATGTAATACAATATAACACCAGTCCCCGTAGCATGACTTTTATCGAGGCGGATTTATCCAACAAAATGGCGGTTTATCAGCATTTTTGACGTCAATAGTGGGTTATATATCGCTCTCGGCGATCGCTCTCGACTATATATAACCCACTATAGACGTCAAAAATGCTGATAAACCGCCATTTTGTTGGATAAATCCGCCTCGATAAAAGTCATGCTCCCCCCGCAGCACACTGATTCGATCTCAATATGAATATGAAGATCAAGAAGAGACTACCAAGGTTCAAGACAACAGTGATCAAAGACTAAACGACAAAAACAGATAGGGTAAGGAGAGTGTCGATTCTGATTTCTGAAACGTCAAATGGGAGAAATTTCGAGCCATTGATAGCTACTACGTTCACAACATCGAGAAACGGTCGTGGAAAGGTGGTTTCGACTCGAAATGGTATAGACTAGGTTTGGTTTCTTGTAACTTTAGTCGTCGCTCGATTTAAAAGAGTGATGGTGCGCGTACGCCGTTAAAATTGTACCACGGAGAGAGTTGGAGCTTTGTTGATACTAAAAAAAGTAAGATGTAGCTTGTGAAATTCGCTAGGCAAAGTTTTTTGTTCGAAAGTCCGTTATTGGCTCAATATTATCTTTAGACAATATTGAGAAACTAATTTCAATATTTTTTTATTTTGGTCAGTAGTTTGGATTTTACAACGTTTCAAAGATACGGTTTTATGACGTCACGCGACGGTCTGCATACTGTTGGCGGTCATAGGAACAAAACATTTTAGCGCATAAAAACAAAACTACTGGACCAAAATAAAAAATATTTAAATTAGTTTCTCAATATTGTCTAAAGATAAGATTAAGCCAATAACGGACTTTGGAACAAAAAACTTTGCCTTCCGAATTGTACATGTCCCACTAGCTGGGCAAAGGCCTTCTCTCAGAGAGAGAGAGAGAGAGAGAGCTTAATCACCACGCGTGCTCAATGCGGGTTGGCGATTTTTACGTTGAGGGTATAATGCCTCATACGCTTTTGATACTATTGGATGTTTTTTTTCTGAACTGAAGTGCAATTCATGCAGATCACAACAAAATATTATACATTTTATCATAGAGATTGTAAATAAAAAAAAACATATAAAGTCAAGAAAACTGCTGTGGATTTCTGTTAATAAAAAAAAAATACTGGCTTTTCCAAATGTATGGAGAATTTCCTTTATTTCTACTAGTTCAGTTAGAGTGAACTAGTGAGAAAAATATTCTCAGAACTCGTTTTGAGTTCTACCGATTATAACCTAAGATTAACCATACTAAAGTATGCGTTATCCTTGGTATATTAATTTCCAAGGATATTACCCCTAGTTGCCCACTTAACCACTGAGTAAAGCATGGTGTGTATGCTGATTGTTCAGCTACCACGAGTGTTACAGTTACTGTCACTGTCACTGAAAGTAATAAGTTGGATAAACAACCTAACTTCTATAGTACAGATACTCTATCTCACGAAGTCCGTTTGGTTATGAATGTTGTCAGGCGTGTATGTATACGTCTGAGCGTGACTGAGCCGCTGCTGCGCTTACGCACACTAAATCATTGTATACATGCACGCCTGACAACATTCATAACCAAACGGACTTCGTGAGATAGAGTATCTGTATTAGGATACATGACAGACGTCCGGCAGACGTCCGGCACAGCTTTTTCGCACTCGTGGTAGCTACTCAGGCACCGTCAAGACCCCCAAGAACGGTGCGTAACATTGCAACAATTGTTTAGTTGCTAGTCAAAAGAGCGACTCAACCGACACCATCACTCTCAAAAATAGTTCGCCACGATACTTCCAAAGACTAGGCACTCTATACCGTTTCTTTCGCCTAACTGACCTTTGGGGAGGCTTTGCTCCGGTACGGGTGGCGGAGGCGACGCGGCGTCATCTGACATCCCCTCCACGTCTATAAGCGGGCTGGACGAGCGCCCGTCGCCAAACGTCTCGCCTGAACGTTGGTCAAAATGTTTTGCAACGTTGACGGAACATTCTATGGGAAAGTTACTTCCGAATCCAACGGTGGAGTCGGCTTGACAAGTTTCTGGAAAACTGGGCCTCGGGATTCGAACCCGTGGCTATTGGTGCAGAGTTCTCTAACTGAGTTCTAACCGAGTCCGCTCTGTTCAAATGTTCTTCTCTTTACTAAGCCTTAGAGTCAACAATTAAATGCACCTAATGCATATTTTACTTCTTTTAACAAAATTACCTTTTAATATAAAAAAAATACGTGTACAATTTCTATAAGATTCTATCAGATAAGAGACTGGGTCGTTCCGAATCACGTAAAGTAGATAATACAGATTTACAGAATATTCTTATCTATTCAGAATATTTCATTGATATGAAATGAATTGCATTATCACTGAGCCAGTGCTGTAATAATTTAGACTTTTAATGCAATGTGCCGTAACGCAAAAATACAATACATTCTCTTGTAAATTTTGCACCTTACTCTTCTTACATAATTATTAACGCAAACGCTTCTTCGATATAAACTGCTCATGTACTTATTACAGCAACAAAAAATATATTCTCAAAAATAGAACTCAAATTGCAGCTCTCAACCGACCACCCAAGAAAACTCCCCGTAGTTTTAAGAATAAGTAAATAAAATAATCTCTCAGCAAATGAAAAGTTAATTCTCTATGTATGAAAAAGTTTGGAAACCTCAGGGGTAGCGTGGCAAGTTACTTACAGAGGGCGAGGTCCATTCGACGTCCAATTTTGGAATCGCTGAAGCTGTCTTCTGATGTGTCAGAATCAAGTGGCAAGGACATGCTGCGCTCCCACCTGTAATCAGCGAAATAGTTCCATATTCATCAGTAAAAGTATTGTGGACATCCTAATGGCTCCAACATAATCTGAAATATTTAATCCGCATAACTCTGCTGGTAATTGCTGGCAATCGGCCTGCAAAAAATATATACAAGGGTCGAACCGATGGTTGTCGGTAAGAGAACGGAGAAAGTCAGTGCAATACAGCGGAGGCTAAAGGCTACCGTCCACTAGGCGGATCGCGCCGGGGCGCATCGCAACGTAAAAATCCGCCTGCCTGTATTTATATGAAATAGCGTCCACTAGCGGCGGGTCGATGCGGGGCGGGCTGCAGCGCAATAGTGAGTCGCTCGCCAGGCGTATTTTTGCCGGCGGCGGTGCGACGCGCCCCGTCGCGATTCGATGCGATCCGCCTTTTGGACGCAGGCATTCTGATGCGTACGCGATGCGATCTTTCTTCAAATCAGGATGATGATATTGACCAAATATTTTCTTGTCTTGCATATAATATCATGCACCTACACCTCATGCACTCGTCGTTTTTTTTTTGTTGTTGTTCTTTTTGTAGCACGATCGCACTCGCTCAGGTAGTAGATTACGTCAGACAAAAAATCCGCCAAGCCGATCCACCGTGCGTGCCACGTACAGATGGACTCAACACAACGGATGCTATGCGGCCCACCCCGGCTCGATCCGCGCTAATGGACGCGTACCTTTAGCAAGATCCACTTTTATGTCACCGAGCCAGCAATAATGATGGAAAGGTACGTTTAAATAAATGGAAAGCCCTAATGTTGGCCCCAGACATCACAGAAGAGTCACGGAGAGAGATAGAAAGCGAAAGAGACAGAGACAACTTACCGAGCTGAAAGTTTTCCATCAGGCTTGTCAATGGCCGAACTGGATCGGAAAGCGTCGGCCATGTTGATTCCGCTGTCGATGGAAGGTCTCTTCACTAGGTTGCTCTCAAGACTACCGGCACGACCCTTTTGTGATAGGCTGGAAACAAAATATCATTGGTTATGTTATTTGGTTAGAAAAAACCTGTCCCAGATGTTACAGGTATTTGTCAATAAAATGCCTGCGGAGGATCCTGGGGATTTTCTTGCCGCGGACCATATTAACTATCATGTTAGACCATTTAGCAGTGAAAACTGCTGGAATGATCAGCTCATTCAGAACACCTGCGGGCAGTTGGCTCTAGATTTCACGCGGATCTGTTCTGCTTGGACTGAAAGTATGCAACGCCATCAATTGCCCAACTGTAAAACTGATGAAAAATGTCTAGTCCTCTGCAAAGCTGCAGAAAAACTGTGGCCAGAGATTCTACCAGCGGAAAGCGATTGAGCTTCTGCGCCTGGGACTGCAATGCAGCACTCCAGCGTAAATTAATGAGTCTCGAAGTATGTGGCGCCATCTGTTGCCAAAACTTAAGAGCTAGATAAAAAAAATCCCTACCTATCAGGTCTAAGGAAGACGCCGTCCCTGGACGGTGGATGGATGCGCTCCAGCGCTGCAGCTAGACTGCTGTGCCCGGAGCGTCTAGCAGCGATTACTGCTTGAGTGGCCCCCGCCTCACAGCGCCATCCAGCGCTCCAGCGGGCCAGGACGAGTGCTGTGTCGGTGTGCCCGGCCGCGCTCGCTCGCATCTGGAATGGAAAGTGAGTGTGTGTTATGTTATGTCAGCGGTGGTGGTCTAGTGGGTAGAACAGTGGACTCTGAAGCAAGAGGTACCCGGTTCGATTCCCAGTGCGGGCATGTATTTATGACTATGTCTAATTTCAAAGTTACGTACATTTGTGAATTTGTAGTAGCAATACCACTCGCTAACTGTGAAGGCATCGTGAGGAAACCCGCGGCTTAGTTGGCTCCACAAGTATTGACTTGCCATTCCTGTGGGCTAGGCCGACTAAGCTGTCAGGATGGTAAAGGTGCTGGGCAATCTAAAACAATGTCCCAGGCACTGCAGCGCCGAGTGGTCTCTTCACCCATCTAGTGTGAGTGAAGGTGCCACTAGACGTTGTATAAAAAATCTCATTACGTAGATGCAAAAGCCTTAGTTATGTATCAGACTGATTTTCTCTCTTTCTCTACCAATGTTTAATTCCACATGGCGGTGGAGTCAGCCATCCTGAATATCTCTGTCCACTTCGCCCTATTTCTGCCCGTCTATGATGCGCACTGCTAATTCTTTCACGGCGCGAAAAGATTTCGACAGGTTAGGGTATTTATGAGGGTCATGGGGGTCATGTATGGGGTCATGGGTATCACGGGGGTTCATATTAGGGGAGCATAGATGGTTGCGTCAGGAGTTCATGGGGGTTAATTTCAGAGCATGATATGACCCTCTGACATGATCCCCCAACCCCCGGATATGACCATCGGCTAGGCTTGGTTAAGTTGAGAGATCAAGTACAACTGAATAGTTTAGCAGACGTCCAAGTAGGGAAAGTAATTCCAAAAGTAATTAGAATTTGAAAGAAGTCCATTACATTTAATTGAAGTTCATGTTATTCAATTACATTTTATTAAAAAGAATTTACATTTTATTCTGTGGAAAGGCCCAACAGGCAAAATAAGAAGAGGAAGACCTACCGCTCGTTGGGTGGACAACATAGAAGAGGTGACCAAAAACTGGGTAAAAACTGCACAAGATAGAGACAACTGGAAGAAACTGGAGGAGGCCCTTACGGGGTCCTAATTTCATTATTTAGATTTTTTACTTTTACTTTTATGTTTTAACGGTTTTAGGAATAATAAAGGCTTTTTTATTTTATATTATTTAACGTAAAATGCTCACCAAAGGGGTGCAATTTTCACTGTCTCTGGAACCTAAATTGACCTCCTTCTCCAGAGCTAGACTGCTGTCATCCTGACGCCACCTCAGCAACGCTGTCGTCAGCTTGGTGTAGCCCAGACTGGCAGCCAGGTGTAGGACAGTTGAGCTGTCTTCACCTGAAAACGGAATTGGTATTGTTCATCATTCAGGTGTTGGATCATGGAGAACGGAAAATCCCTCGCTCGGAGTCAGTGCAGTAGCTAAATAATAGTGTACCTTTTCACCTTTTCAAAGTTACGTACATTTGTGAATTTGTAGTAGAAATACCACTCGCTAACTGTGAAGGAAAACATCGTGAGGAAACCCGCGAATTAGTTGGCTCCACACGTATCGACTTGTCTTTCCTGTGGGCTAGGCCGACTAAGCTACGAGTATCAGGATGGTATAGGTGCTGGACAAACCTACTCCATCTAAAACAATGTCCCAGGCACTGCAGCGCCGAGTGCTCTCTTTACCCATCTACTGTGAGTGAAGGTGCCACTGGACGCTGCATAAATCATCTCATTACGTAGCTGCAAATGACTAGTTTTTTTTTTTTTCACCAGTGAAGTCGGTTTTTTAATTTTTGTTATTGTGAAAACATTGTGTAAACAACCGAAAAAATATGCCAAAAAATTCATTAAAGTTATCTCACCTGGCTCAGTGGTGAATCCCTCTGAGCCGAAGCCAGAGTTGCGCAGACTCAGCGACCGGCAGAACGTGACGAGACGCTCCTCGAACCGAGGATTCGAGTACAATTTCACATCTTCCACCTGGAATTTTGAGAAAACGAGGATGGTTTACACCTTTTACGCAAACTGCACACAATTTTGCTTATTTTGAAGGATACTCTAGATGCTTCCTCAGATTTTTCGATCCTTCATCGCGACTTTGACCTGCCACTTCGCATAAAGCTGCTGCAGCCATGGGCATAGATTTTTTTTAACTTTTAGACCAGACATTTGGATTCACAGCACCTTGCGATTTGACAAGTAACAGTATGAGACGAACGTTCCGATGATCAGACGACATTATTGTGTCAGCGGAGGATCCATGGATGCTGATGGCGAGAGTCCGTAAAAGGTGGTGCAAAACGAAATAGTGGACACAACGAACTATATTTTATAAGTGTGTGGTTCTCTTCTAAAACTAACACGAAAATAATATATATCCTCAATCGTACGTACTAAACCTAAAACCATGTAACATAAGTTTTAATTTTCACATTGTAAATGTTCGTAAAGGTGCTTCAGCCTGAGTAACAACATGCTGCACACTAGAGATACACTTAGAATAAGATCTTTTTGTACAGCTCATTGAAAAGTCATTTATAAATAAGGATATTTTCAAATCAAAATCAATCAGAGGACACAAGTGGGCTGGTGATGATACAAACCTGACTTGGCTCATCCTTCGGCTCGACCTTGACCTGCAGCCTGGCGTGAAGTCGCTGCAGCCGCTGAAGCAGCGAGAACCGCTGGAAGTCCACCGAAGTCAGCGGCGCGGACGCCGGAGATGATGACGTGGGCGCCGGGCCGGGCTTGTATTCGAACACCACTGTGTCAGATACCACCTTGCCGCTTTTCGCCACCTGGAGGGCCGCTAGGCCGGCCTCGTGTGCTGGAAGGAGAAAGGTATTGTGTTTATTTACAGGTTACAAAGGTGAACTAAAATAAAAAGAAGAGGAGATGAAGAGAAGAGAACCCACAATCTCCACATCAGTCAGTTAGCAACTTACCACCATACCCGCCCAATACTTCTGGAGTAGTAATTTGTGAAATGAAATACTTCTTTCAAAGACAACAAATTATTTAAACCTACACGCTCCTGATATTAGTGGTGGTATTTGTCGTTTGTTTTGTGATGTTTTGCCAGGAAGAGCAAAAGAGGACACAAGAAAGTTGTCAAACAGCATCGAGTACCTGTTCTCTGATATCCGACCACAGCCCAGCAACCAGCAACTTCACCCCACCCTCCGGGTAAGCCCACTCCGGCGAGTAGTGGGGTGAAGGTGCTAGTTTGAGAATAGTCAAATATAATAGAAACTACGATGTACACATCGCAGAGCTAAAGCAGTAATTTCGGGAGGATAGAACACGTTTGTATAATCTCTGGGGCTGAATACATTGTAACAGCAAAACATCATATTTTTCCTATTCATACTTCGAGATATTTTATGAATTGGTTTTCAATCATCAGTGCCAAATCTTGAGAATGTATGATCAATGCGCCAATAAACTTTTTTGACTAATAAACCAAATCAACAGAACCATTACTAACCTGGACAATAACACCTCAGCAGCCCATTCTGCACCAGAATCGAGGGCACAGGGAAGTTGTCAAACAGCACCGTGTACTGCTCGCTGGTATCCGACCACGGTCCAGCAACCAGCACCTTTACCCCACCCTCCGGGTAAGCCCACTCCGGTGAGTAGTCTGTGATGTTCATCGTCTCCTCCCCATTGCACTCTGTGATCATTTTCTCCGTGCCGTTCTCCTCGGTGGGAAGGGTTTTTCCTCGCAGAGGCTGGAATAAATTGATAGATTAGTTAGTAAGAATAAAAAGCAAGGAACTGAAAATTATAATTTTGATATAATAGTTTCAAGTCCAAAATCACAAAAATGGCGGCGAATTATCCCCCTAAATCTTTGGCATTACTGAGGAGTGTTATGGACTGCTGTAAGCTGAAAAGTGTACAATATTTTACTTTTAAAAGAGATTATTATCGGATACTTCTCTTGAGGTCTCTTCGGGATTCCCCATAATCTGTCATAATGGTATTATTTAAAAATCGTAAATTATTATTTTGTAAGATGAAAATTGGATAACTTCCTGCAGATTCAAGAAATATGTTTTTATCTACGGGCTAATAAAATTGGCTATAAAGGCTATTACTCACGACAATGTTATGGGTCAAAGTGCTAGGATCCAGCACCTCCAACTCGGGGAAATCTCCGAGCATATCGAAAGCGTCAAGATTCACGAATACATTATCATCTACCACGTGCGTGGGCGATGCCACCGCCTCACAGCTCTCTATGAAATCCATCGTGTCTATACCAGAAACCATCACATTTGACGTTTCAGTCGTCCTTACTCCACTTCTGTTTAGATCACAGGGCATATTAGCTGACAGGGTCTTCTGTATATCCTCGTGCGATAACTCTAGAGTTTCATCGAAGAATCCACTTGCAGAACCTAAGTGACCATCAGGTCCTAGCAAGACCAGGGTATCGTCACAATGGTCATTGACACCTTTGCTTTCTAGTCTTTCTATTATATCGGGGTATCGAGAAGGCGTGGCCGGCGCGCTCGCTATGACTTGGTTCCGACTTCTTGGCTCTGTTTTGATTCTCCTCTCAAACGATTCAACTTCAATGTTTTCCTCCACTTGTTCTGTCACTTTGAAATTGGAATCCGAGTTGTGAAGACACGATGCGGGGTGGCTGTCCGGGACCTCTCTTTTTAGTACGAAGGTCGGTTTGTACTGTTGCCTATACCTGTCCCTTGGTTCTTCACAAACGAAGGACGTCACAGATAGTGGGGAGACTAATGAAGAGTGTTGCTGTGTTGAGTTGCCAGCGCCGTTTAGAATGAGAAGGCCACCGCCTCCTTGGATCTGTCCTAAAGACAAGAGAAGAGGAGACGCCGACTGGGCTGACTGCCGGTGGTCTCTCGTATACTGCCTTGGTGGTTGAGACATTGGGCGTGGTGAAGGGCCGGTGGTGGATGACACATGATGGTCGGAAGGCGGTGGCTTCGCTGCCTGGATGCGCCTCAACGGATGGACGCACGTTCGTGAGTCTTGGCAGGTGGAGTCAGGACACCCACATTCGAGCTGTCTTGCCAACGCCGCTGCCCTCGCTGCTCTCTGCTTCTCCATAAGCTGCCCCACAATGGCCTCCACCGTCTCGGCAGTCTGGAATTTTTTGAACTTTTCAATGGTTTTTCGCCATGTTATTCGTGAAAAAGAAAAGGGTTGTGTAAGAAGAAAATTGTCTTTACCAAATTACTGACCGATATTTCCAATTCATTGTTGATATCTGGCTCGTCTTCGCTGAAAACTGAAAGGGAAGTGGCACGTGAGATTGTGTTTATATGACAATGCAGGTAAACATGATTTTGGGAAAATTAAATAAACTACCTTTGATCAGTGCAACAGGAGGCTAACAGTCTCAAAATGAGCATATCCGAGCTTGAGATGAAGGCGTAAAATCAGCCAGATTGGTTTTGAGAGCCCTATGTCCCTGATTAGGGATAACAGGAACTGATGATGATGATGATGATGATGCCCGGAACACCCTTCGGTTCGCGGGAAGACATGTCTGTCTCTGTATCCTATTACTTTAAACGAGCTAATCTTGTATATTTCTATATACCTATATATATATATTTGAACGGGGGATCTCGAAAACGGCTCTAACGATTTGGATGAAATTTGGAATGGAGATAGCTTAGACATAAAAAAAACACATAGGCTATATATCATCACGCTGGTTTACTTAGGGGCAAAGCAAACCAACAAATATCAACATAAATTGGCTATTTGTACTAAAGTGAATGTCAAAACCATTTACCGGAGACCCTGTCATCACGTAGCGTTGAGCTTTTGACTTTACTTAATCCAACAAAACTGAGTTTCGGTGTGGTTTGACCTACCAAAAAGTCCGCAAGTAAGTTTTAAAATAAAACGTTGTACAACAGTGTTATAAAGTTGTTTCAAAACCGCTGTCATCGGAACCTGTCACATTATTGTAATCAACAAACGCATGAGCCAAGAAAATCTTTAATTTATTGAAACCTTAGCAAGATAACTTAGTTTTAGTTATACTTAATTACCAACAGTCTGAAAGAACCAATGACTCCATCCATACTTGAAGACAGCATCTATCAAGCTTTATAAAATTACCGGGTGACGAGATGAAAATTTTGTTTGGCGCATTTGATTGATAATGCATGGAAGGATGGTCAATAGCAATAAAGCAGCAACCGTCAACACGAAAAGAAGATGAAGCAGAAAAGGATACAAGGCACCAGAAATCCGGGAAAACTATAGATACGATGGCCTGAATAAATAAAGTTCACTGTGTGCACTGTTTGTTTACCTTCCTTTCGTGTTACCTTAAATTCAAACTAAGTGCTATCATATACCATTATAATACTTACTATAACTAAGTTAACATTCATAGTCCCTCATACGTTTTTTCCATAAAATAAGATGGCTTTATACGAAATTCTTCAAACCTTTCCAATACAGCTTTGACATTGTTGTGACTTTAGAATGTCAAGTCAAGACGCCCCATAGATTATTATTTTATTTCAATGAGATACTTTCTAGGCCACGTTCTTTCGATATCTCATAGATGGCGGTAAAAGAACAGTGTAAAGAGTCTACTGATAGCATAGATATAATATTTTTTTATAGGCAAGGATATGAACAGATCGAGCCATTAGGTTTACACAAAAAAGTTTACAATGTAAGCCAATGTATTGGCGTTGACAGCCCAGTTGGACCAAAAAACAAAAAATATACTTCTGCTTACACAGAGTTATAAGGTCACCAGAGGCCAGCTGCGCACAGCAGACGGGGGGTTGGGGGGGCGGAGCCCCCCCCTAAAAAACAAAAAATATACTTCTGCTTACACAGAGTTATAAGGTCACCAAAGACCAGCTGCGCATAGCAGACGGGGGGTTGGGGGGGCGGAGCCCCCCCCTAAAAAACAAAAAATATACTTCTGCTTACACAGAGTTATAAGGTCACCAGAGGCCAGCTGCGCACAGCAGACGGGGGGTTGGGGGGGCGGAGCCCCCCCCCTAAAAAACATAAAATATACTTCTGCTTACACAGAGTTATAAGGTCACCAAAGGCCAGCTGCGCACAGCAGACGGGGGGTTGGAGTGCCCCCCTAAAAACCAAAAAATATACTTCTGCTTACACAGAGTTATAAGGTCACCAGAGGCCAGCTGCGCACAGCAGACGGGGGTTGGGGGGGCGGAGCCCCCCCCTAAAAAACAAAAAATATACTTCTGCTTACACAGAGTTATAAGGTCACTAAAGACCAGCTGCGCACAGCAGACGGGGCGTTGGGGGGGCGGAGCCCCCCCCCTAAAAAACAAAAAATATACTTCTGCTTACACAGAGTCATAAGGTCACCAAAGACCAGCTGCGCTCAGCAGACGTGGGGTTGGGGGGGCGGAGCCCCCCCCCCCCTAAAAAACATAAAATATACTTCTGCTTACACAGAGTTATAAGGTCACCAAAGGCCAGCTGCGCACAGCAGACTGGGGGTTGGAGTGCCCCCCTAATAAACATAAAATATACTCCTGCTTACACAGAGTTATAAGGTCACCAAAGGCCAGCTGCGCACAGCAGACGAGGGGTTAGGGGGGCAGAGCCCCCCCCTAATATTT
Source organism: Zelleria hepariella (assembly GCA_949319315.1). Lineage (NCBI taxonomy): Eukaryota > Metazoa > Arthropoda > Insecta > Lepidoptera > Yponomeutidae > Zelleria > Zelleria hepariella. The sequence goes on from OX439395.1 coordinate 12,925,143, forward strand.
ATTGATACTCGTTATTGAGTTATTGATTCTCGTAGTTTCATTCAAAGGCTGTTATGCAAAAAAAATATTAGGGGCGCCATCTCTTAGCATTCGAGCGAAGCTCGGTCGCCCAGGTACTTTTAGTAATAAAAAAAATATATAAAAAATCACGTGTACAACTCAATTAATATGTTTAATATGAAAATACCTACAATGAGACAGATCTGTGCCTTGCGCTAGTCAGGCGAAAACAATGACCATAAATTGAATTTACTTATCTCCGTTATTGATATAGGATTGATTATTACAATTGACATGAATATATGAATTAAAAACACAACATCAAACAAAGGATGAAAATTAATTAAACATGGTAGGGACAAAAGAATAACAGCGTCGAAGCAAATTAATCTCAATAATTTTATCACGAAATAAAGGGTGGATTTCATAACTTGCCTAATTAAATTGGTATTCATTCTCGATTCTATGAATATTCAAAAGAACTCTGAATTTAATCCGGTGTCCAAATTGGCATCAAGTTGCAATACAACTAGGACTTTGGTTCTTCTAAAAAGTAAGATGTAGCCTGTACTATTGTACATGTCCCACTAGCTGGGCAAAGGCCTTCTCTCAGAGAGAGTTGGTGATTTTTGCGTTAAGGGTATAAAGCCTCATACGCTCAGGTTTCCTCACGATGTTTTCCTTCACAGTTAGCAAGTGGTACTGCTACTACAAATTCCCAAATGTTCGCAACTTTGAAATTAATAAAAGACGTACTTGCCCGCATCTAACCTGCCCCTCTACCCTTGACGCTATTGCGATCCAATTGAAAAAGTTTAAAAATTAATTTCTCTTTGAATTCGCATAGTAATGCTTTGATTTTAAATACTTTGTAATGTTTATTCAAAGGTAAGGCTGTTTTATTCAATAAAAACACAAAATTCGTCTTAATTTGTAAAATATTAAATTTTGTAAATTGCGCCATATTGCGGCCGCATTGGAAAAGCGCGTCAAGGGTAGAGGGGCTGGGCCCTTAGCCTGTAACACAATGGTGCCAAAATGGGCTTCCGGTCGACGGTTTTAATTACGATTTATTGATGCTATCGGTCCAGTGTCGGCCCTTTTAATGTTATTGTAGAATATTAAGAGTCTAATCCTAGAGGATTAGTTCGCTGGTTGTAGGAGAACAACGAAAAAATCCCGGTTTTGTCCTTCTACCTAGGACGCCATTGAACGCCATTGTGTTACAGGCTAAGGCCCCGGGGTGTCTCGCTTCGCTCGCTCGTTCAGTAAAGGCTGACTTACACATAGGCTTCAGTTGGCTGACGAGCTCATCCTTCGTCCATTCCTTCTTGTCGGCCCAGAGGGCCAGACTTGGCGCGACTGTGGCGAGTTTGTTGTCGTCAGGGTATGGCACATTCAGGTAGTGGACCAGGACTATGTCTGGGTTCTGGAAAGAGGAGACCAAAATTGATGTTATTGAAAGAATTTTGTGCAGTATTATGGGCAAGATTGAGGGGAAGAGGCGTGCTAGTAGAAGAAGGAAGACGGAGATAGCTAGCGTTGAACATTTGTTTCGCTTGGCAAGGATTATAAAATAATTGAAGAGCTCACGGCCAACTTCCATCAGTGGAGAAATCCAATTCCACTAGCACAGAATTTGAAAAATAAGTATTAGACGAAAATTGTTGCGCGTGCGTCCTACTCCTCAACTACGGGCATTACGCAGATACTGAGAAAAAAAAATAAGTTTTCGTATTCCCCAAGTCCGATTATGAAATGTTTTTCATCATTGATGTCAAAAGAAACTACCTACTTTTAATTTAAAGTTGTCAAATCAGTTTGCTAGACGTCTTCAATTGCCGGTTTTTAAATTCGTAATTTTGCGTATTTTTCAAGAAGAAATCGAAGAAATCTAAACGGTCAGACATACCAGGAATCCCACAATACCAAAAAAATTCGGAATCATCGGCAATCGTGTGCCTCTTCATAACCTCTGTCGTTAAAGAGGCCACTATGCTAAAAAGACCTCTGTTATTTGTTTTTATTCCGGCCAGCAACGACTATAATGAAACCTCGAAGAGCGTAAGCGGCAAAAATGTCAGCGAGTCGAGTGGAGAGCACTCCACCTAACATGCGCGCTGGGGAGCCCCATAAACCAGCGCGGGAACAGACGGAATGGCCTGTAAATCGACTCGAGGGCGCAAAATAAGTAATACACAATATTTTAATTTCCACCCCCTTGGACAGAGACTGCTAACAGACAGAGGTGGAACTCAATTCAGCGCAGAGGTGGAACTCGTAGCGCGCGAAAGGGCATCAACCGATTTGTGTTTACTACGCGCTCATTGAAGAAACACTTATCGTATTTACAACTCTTTTCTTTTTGTTGAGATTGACAGTTTTAAAATAAGAAGAAAATGACATGAAAATGACTTCGGCAGGTATGGGTTCCTTCAAAATTAATTGGTTGTTGAGTGAGGGGAAGAAGCGTTTTAGTAGAAGAAATAAGTCGTATCTAATCAACAGTCTCAGTTTTGTTGATTAATTTAGTAATAACAATAGCTCAGCCTTGTAAGAGGCCCTCGATAAATTTAAGCGGCCTAAAAGTACTCTAGGGGTGGCCATTTCATCTTCATTCATTATTATTAGGGTGCCTCTCCGAGTCAGCGAAGGTTGGCAGTCAGCTCCGCATATTTCTCTTGGTTTCTCGTGAAAAGCTGCGCAGTACTCGCGATCCTAGTCCACTCCTTTCTTCCTTAGGCCGTTACGTCTCTTGCCAGCTTCTTTTCCCATCATTATAAGTTAGGAACGGCTGTATCTTTCATGTCTGAACACAAATGTCGTAGATATGCGACACTTCATACGATTACACACAACAGGTAGGGGGTAGGTAATCTTATGAGGTAGTGGCCACCCCTGGTGTCAGAGTTTTTAGGCCGCCCAAAGGGCCTCTGAAATGGCTCAACAACAACCGGGACCAACGGTTTAACGTGCCTACCGAAGCACGGAAGCGCTCAGATATTATTGCCACTAGCGGTCACCCATCCAGTGACTGACCGCAGCCGTTGTTGCTTAACTTTGCCAATCGATTAAGGCTGGATGATAGCAGCGTGGCAGGAAATTCAAAATTTTCACAGTTTTTTACATTTTGTAGCTAAACTGAGCAATTTTTGTTGAGCGATTTTTCGTTCGCGGCAATAATATAGTATTCTTTTAATTATTGTAAACAACAGAACAACAATAATTCAGCCGATTATGTGTTCTGGTCTACGACAAGTTTTTTGGGCAGTGGCACTGCTTCGTAGACCAGAACACATAATCGGCTGAACTATTTTTGTTCTGTTGTTTACAATAATGAAAAGAATACTGTTTTATTGCCGCGAACGAAAAATCGCTGAACAAACATAGCTCAGTTTAGCTACAAAATATAAAAAAACTGTGAAAATTTTGAATTTCCCGCCACGTTGCTATCGTCCACCCTTAAGAACGGCTAGTCCAACTAGGCTATGAGCGCTTCTCAAACAGGTAACAAAACAGGTGATATTCTTATTTAAATTAAAGCAAAACCTAGGCCGTCCCTCCATTCACCGCGAGACTAGAAAGAGGCGAATGTAAAACAGTGTGCTCGGTAATAACTATCCATTTGTCTTCAAAATGGCTGCAATAAACATAGCCGCCATTATTTATTTAACGGCCCCAGCCAGGGTTGTCGCACGTGTGTTTTATTATTTTATTATCTACCAGTGGCCGGTTTTCATTAGCTTATTTTTAGGGTTAAGCAAATGTGTGGCATAATTTTGTTTCGCGCGTTTTAGTGGCAGTGGACCAAGCTGTCTTGTTAGCATGATTATGATAACACTTTATTGTGAATCTACGAATCATTTATTCGTAGGGTATAATGGCTTGAATACTAGACTATGGGGTTTATGGATTAAGGCTGGAAGATAGCAGCGTGGCGGGAAATTCAAAATTTTCACAGTTTTTTACATTTTATAGCTAAACTGAGGTATTTTTGTTCAGCGATTTTTCGTTCGCGGCAATAACATAGTATTCTTTTCATTATTGTAAACAATAGAACAACAATAATTTAGCCGATTATGTGTTCTACGACAAGTTTTTTGGGCAGTGCCACTGCTTCGTAGACCAGAACACATAATCGGCTGAATTATTGTTGTTCTGTTGTTTACTATAATGAAAAGAATACTGTTTTATTGCCGCGAACGAAAATGCGCTGAACAAAAATAGCTCAATTTAGCTACAAAATGTAAAAAACTGTGAAAATTTTGAATTTCCCGCTACGTAGTTATCGTCCACCCTTAAGCATGACATTTTCTGGATTTTAAGGGGCTAGCTAGAGCAAGGCCTACAGGCCAATCTTACACTTGCACGTGCCAGGTGACTTACCCTGCTGGTTATAGTATGAAAACGCAGATTTTTTTTTCCCTCCATTTTTTTCGCCACCTAGTACAAGTTGTTTGTAGTGATCAGTAGACAGCCTACGTAAAGTTTCGCTATCGACTTAGAGTGCAGGGTAGATGCGAATAAAAGCCACGAATATAGGAGTTTATTTTTATTTTTAGGAGTCTTTATTAACATGATAATTAGGTACATTGTTTACTCAGTACACGAATATAGGGTAACCAGCCTAATTGAAATTTTAGAATAAGTATCAAAATCCGTAAATAATAGATAGAGTCAAGACATAATTTGAACACAATTTTAATAGATTTAACACTTCTTAACCTAAGAAAGTATTTTTAATAAGTCAAGACATCATGATCAACATAACTAGTATTATCAATTGCTATTCAGCACTGCAGCACATTTGAGACCCTAAAAACTAAGTTGAATAAACTAACACAAAATGTCAGCCCTATTAACGTGACGTACTTATTTTTTCCATCGCCTCTAGTCACAATTTAGGCTCCAAAGCTAGCCCCTAACGGGTTGCCATGGTGACAGACTCTTGCGACCGCCAGACATGTGAAGTGGCGGGAATTCGCCGAATTAAATTTTGCACTGAACACATTTTATTCCGCCGTACTGAGGTCTGAAAATGGTCTTGGGAAAACTGAAAATAGTGAGAAAGGTTTACCAAAATACAGGGTGTTGTTTTGGTCAGGTCACCCGACTCAGGGACAATAGTTTGAGTAACGCCTGTAACTAAAAATAAGTTATTATTTCTTTTTTTTATGGACACTGTGTTATTCTACAAGGTGTCACAAAAGATGCTAACTCTTTTTACAGGGTTGTGATCCCGGTGATAGGGATCACAACCTAAATATTTGTTTTGCTCTATGACGTTCCGTTGATTTTTAAATTAATAAAATGTGAACGCTGTGGCGGGAGAGAAGTATTTTTTAAATATTGTTTTCATTGACTTTATCAATGTTTTAACAACTCAAAGCTATGCAAATGCACCTACACCCATAAACATATTTTTTAATTTGACCTAATACCAAAAACAAAAAGTTATGAAAAAATTTAAATTTTGAGGTTATAAAATAACAATTGCTTTTTTCAACTTTTTTTTACAGAATTTTCATCCTGTTGACCAGTAGGTTACACCCTGTAAAAAGAGTTAGGATGTTTTGTAACACGTTGTATTATAACCGTGACGTACGGACTTCCGTAGTGTTCGCAATTTTTAATCAATTAAAACAATGGCATTACCCGCCACCTCGTAGCCGGGAAAACCTTTTCCACCTCTCGCTACACAAACAACATACACCGTGCAATTTTAGTGGTTTTAAAGCCGAAGGCATTTAGTTGCACTCGTGATTCTGAGCCAAATTCCAAAATTTTACTTCAAAACAAGTGAAAAAAAATACCACTTCCCAATACAAACGGCTATCACCAATCGACACCATTTGTATGGAGAAGTGATTTTTTTTTTCGCGCCTTTTGGAATGAAATTTTGTATATTGGCTCAGAATTACCAGTGCAACAAAATACCTTCGGCTTTAAAACCACTAAAATTGCACGGGGTAGGAGCAGGAAAACAATTATCAAATCCACACAACAGCTCAATAATACAGGCTCTAATAACACCCGCGCTGGGAACTAAATGTCAGGTTGGTAATTGAATTTCTGATTGCAGAACCCTTAAATTGTTTGCCTAGGCCCGCTCGTTTGATTTGCCTCAAACAGGTGTCAATAGTTGTGTGTGATTTGATGGCGCGTTTACACTGTCCGGAAGCGGTGGTAGCCCAGAATCCCGGTCCCGGTGCCTATATGACTATAAGTTATTTCAAAGATAAGTACCTATATTTTGAGAATTTGTACCAGCAATACTTTCTTTCTTCTTCTTGCCCCCTTTCTGCTTTTGCCCAAAAAGTTACACATCTGTGACTGTGGTCGCGAGTTCATAGTTTCGAGCAATCTACTAGTTATTCGGAGTGGAAAAATATCCGAAAAAAAAAGCCATTAATTGCGAATGAAAACAAGAGGAGTCTGAAAAAATAAGCTACTTGCGTTATAATTATTATTCCGTCTTGCCACTCTAGAAATAACTCTTCTTTTGATGCTCGTCATGTCTAAATGCGTTGAGCGTAGAATCTGATCGTAACTCTATAATATATTATGTAGAGTGAGTTAGCTAAATTATTTTGAATTTGTTTAGGATCTAGGAAGTAGGTAGTCACGCGAAGGAAGGACGTAGGTAAAAGCTACGCGTTTCAGATAATGAAAGGGTTTTCTTGAAATTTGAAAGGAAACTTGCTTTTCTTCAGAGTTCTGGTTATGCTGAGTAAGTTGTTAAAATTTTATTTTAATGTTTTATTTACAAAAACCACTGAGATGAAACTTTTTAACTAACACCTGCTTATGTAAAAATTATTACTTGTAGTATTATTATTACTTGTAGTATTTAATTTTACGAGGATAATTCGGTAAGAGTGTTATACAAGAGTTAGGTACTAAGCTTGATACATTTGCCACAATAAAATATGGGAAATCTCATGAATTTCATCCGAATCTAACACAAAGAAACTCGGGGTAATTTTGCCGTTTAAATATTCGATGAAACAATTAAACGAAAACCCCTAGATATTTCTAGAAACATTATTATTTCTTCGAAAGTTAAAGCCGCTAAATGTTTACTTTCAGGACATAAATTTTAAGTGCAGAATTAAAAAGAACTCTAAGGGATAAGGGACGGCATAAACCGCTGAAGTAAATGACAGTTAATCTAAGAATTAACTCACGTTAAGACCGTTAAGTAAAATCCCTGTGGATTGTCGCCAGACCAAGGTTTTGCGTCCTTTCGGTACAGTTTTTACCAGTAGCGTAGCTACATAGGGACAAGGAGGAGATGTCCAGGATGTCCAGGGGCCCCCAAGCTCAGGGGGCCCCTTTGGACACTGTCACCAAACCGTAATGAACTAGCTAAAAAATCTCTAAATAAACATTCAAGAGTCAATTTCTCCGTTTTAGACTGATTTTTTAAGGGTTCTTTAAGTATTCAATAGTACTTTTATAAATCTATCTATATTTTGACTGGATAAAACCTAAACAGTTTAATTGGGGCCCTAGTTTGTTTTTGCTTCAGGGCCCTTGGTTACCTCGCTGCGACACTGGTTTGTACTAAAAGTTTTTCGCAGTTACAACAACATTATACAACTTTTCACAGAATCCGCCCAAATAGCTGGGAAGTAGATCCTAATCTTCATACAACAATAAAAAAATTGCCTCGTTTAGGAAGGCAATTAGACGTGATTGCGTGGTCGCAATCGGTTGCAAAAAACATCGTGAGGAAACCCGCGGCTTAGTTCGCACCACACGTATTGACCCTTCTTTACTGTGGGCTAGGCCGACTAAGCTGTCAGGATGGTATAGGTGCTGGGCAAGATGTCTCCATCTAAAACAATGTCCCAGGCACTGCAGCGCCGAGTGGTCTCTTCACCCATCTAGTGTGAGTGAGGTACCTTCACTGGACGCTGTATAATCATCTCATTACGTAGATGCAAAGGCCTTTATTTACTCAGTTGCAAAATGTCGTGACAGAAAACCCTGTAGGTGTCTTTTTAGCATTTAGGTATAGCGGGTAGTTTCAATAGATACAAGAAGGCCTCAAGTCCAACAGAACGTGAATATTCTGGTGTCTTATTCAGTAACTTAGCATCGGCAACATTTTATGTGCTTGGCCCATTAATTTTTCAGGCCGCACGCGCGCCATCTGAAGACAACATGGCGGGTTTTCCCGCCAAATTCCATTAATATTACATCGGTACCCGGCAAATATTTCACAAATATTAAAACCTGAATCCCGGAAACTGGCTTCGAGAACTTGTTATGAAAGTTTGAGCGGTAAACATCCATTGCAGAGGATTAACTCGGTGTTTCTTTGCCTGTCATTTCGGGACTGAAATCAGCATATTTATGCCATGATCATGAAGTTGATTTCGAGTCTTGATTTTGTTTTGAACTAGGTATGGTTTAGCTAACTTATCTGGCAGTCGATAAATTGAACCTTTGACTCTTTAGCTCTTTAGCTCTTTAGCTCTTTATTTATAAGCAAACAATTTTTACATGAAATATAAACAGTGGGCCCCCCACTAAGTAAACTTGTATTGCGGGCTCCCTAATTAGGTTTAACAAGATGTAGGGTTATACGAGCAAATAATTAATTTCAATTTGAGTATTTGAAGTAGAAGTGGGTTGACACCTAGCTAAACACACTGATAGTAGATGGACGAAATCCATTGGGGATTGGTGACCTCTAGAGGGGAAGAGAGAAGAGATTGGTTGGGAGATCACCAGCCAGAAGTTCCGATGACATGTAGCCGGAAAGCAGTGGCTGCGCCTGGCACAGGATCGTGAGAGGTGGCGTGAGCATGAAGAGGCCTTTACTCAACAGTGGGTGTCGACAGGCCGATGATGATGAAATGGAACACAATTCGAATTCCTAACATTCAAAGTGACGACGAGTTGGTGTTAGAGCTACGTAACGGCTAGGTTTTGAATGCAACGTAGGTTTTAAATGAGCATCTCTAAATTGTATGGATAGGATATCGCATGAATGCCATTTAGGTCATAGGGGAGCCACGAGTATTTGAAATATAATTTCTAAACCTAGCACCGATGTCTCCCCCAGCAAGGGGAGACATCAGGACTGGAAAATCCTGATGTCTCCCCCAGGGGGTCTAACAGGGGTGACACGGGTCCGAATTCACTGATTCAACATTAGTACCTACGATTGATCGGCAGTTCGCGCGATCAAAGTAATGGCCTCACTTCACGCGATGATCACGTTCAAAGTCAAAGTTTAATATTTGAATTCAGTGTGTTCTACCGTTTTTAGACCAAACGCCTCTCATTACTAAGTTAACCTTATGCACTGAATATGTTATGGTTCAACGCCGCAGTCACAGTTATTTCTTGAAAAGCCTGGTTTAGGTAACGTCTGAAGTGAAGACGGCTATTTGTACCTAAGTATTCGACATTTGAAGATTTTTCAATCATTGAATTCGTGAAAAGGATAAAGTTGGTTGAGAGAGTAATACACCGAACTACACGATTAATAAAATAAATCAGACCACATATTTTGCCATATGACATGCTAGTAGCCATTGAGAGGGTTATCAATTTTGTCACAGACATTGTAATCGAAATTAAGAAAACTTTAAACCAATTTATGAGGGTTCATAAAAACGACGAAGCGCTTCGAGAAAAGGTAGTCTTACTGCCTGTTTCTGATTTGAGAAAATTGCTAAGCAAGTATTAAATATCGTTCTGCCTCTGCGGATTTCTCACAAAAGAACGTGAGAGAACGATAGTTAAGTATTTGCTTAGTAGAATTCTCAATACAGAAACCCCGCCTTAGTGCCCTTGAAGTTCGCTTACTCATCTTGGCGGGGGCACTTCCGTGCCCATTGTTAGATGGCGTCACTTCAACTCAAATCGATGGGTAATAAATAACTAAACTCGGATGATACGAGTGTTAGAGAATAGAATAGAATATTCTTTATTGTCCTATTTAGAGGTTGCGAGTTCAAGTCCCAACTCGAGCATTGTTGTGCAGGATTAGAACTGAAAAGCTGGTTTTTCCGGGAAAGATGGTGTTTTAATATCGAGACTTGGAGGCGAACTGACATACAAATTAAAAACACATAAACAATAACAATAATTTTGAATATAAAAATAATTCCAAAAAGGGAATTGTCTCTCCTTTGTTTATTTTATATATGTCTAGCGATTTATGTTTATAGAAAAAATATTCTAAAAATCCCTCTCGTATTGACCCTAACTGAATTTTCTCGGACACTCTATTTAATTTTGCATTATAAGTTGTTCAATATAGGTAGCTACCAGATTGGATCCAGCACATGGCCAAACAAAATCAAACTCCCAAACTACACACAAACAAAATATCAAAAACAGTTTAGCCGCCCGGTGTTTGATTTACAGCAAACATAAACTACCCGAAACCATGTTACGGATAATGTAGAAAGTTGTAACTCACCTGTAACAACCAGTAACACCTCCGATGGAAAGTTGGCAGAATGGCGGAGTGCACGTAACAACCGTAGATGCACTGTAACAAAATGAAATGTGGGTTTAGAAATAACTTACGGTTTCAAAGTTCGGTAAAAAGTTTAGGTTAAAACAGCAAATCAAGTCCATCATGTATAGGGCAATTTTTAATATCTTTATTCCTGAAATACGTCAACTTTAAACTGTGATTTCCAACAACTTTTGTTCTACAAAATTACCGAACGTTTCTTATGCGTAAAAAGTCGGAATTTGTGATTATCTGTGCCATTTCAGCGTTGCCTGCGCGGCGCGCTTTTGTGCCCCTCCACTCTCTACCACATTTCCAGCCAAATAAATTTTTTTTTAGGGGAAAAAATATTGCCTTTTTACCAAAGTCGTAGAACCAAAGTTGTTGGAAATCACATTTAAAGGTTGGGGTGTCTGATGAATAAAATGAGGATGGGATGTATGACCTATTTACATCTAAAATTGCCTTGTTGAACACTCTACAATCAAACTCACACTTGGCCAAGCCTTCACTTCCATCGCTTTGTAAATCAAAGCCACCCCTTCAGATTTACGTGAGGCCATAAAAGTGTGTTCATCCGCCATTGCACTGGGAATTGAATATCGTCTTTGGGCCTCATTCTGACTTTAAAAAATTGAAGTGTTAATCGACTTTAAAAAAATGGTATACTCGACTTCAAAAAAGGAGGAGGTTTTCATTTCGACCCGTGTTTTTTATTTTTATGTTTGTTGCCTTTTTTCTACTTAAACCAATTTTGATCATTATTTTTTGTCCGAAATGTGGTCCCATGTGGTCCCATAAAAAGATGGTGGAGATCTGATGAAGAACTTCAAAGATGGAGAGCGAAACTCCTTAACAGACACCAGCAAAAATAGCAAATCACTCGGTATCAGTCTGTTTTTTTTTTTTGTTAATAAGTTTTGTTATACAAGGTGTTACAAAAGTACCTAACTCTTTTTACAGGGTAATAGCACCCGGTGATAGGGATCACAACCTAAATATTTTTTTAGCTCTATGACGTTCCGTTGATTTTTAAATTAATAAAATGTGAACGCTGTGGCGGGAGAAAAGTATTTTTTAAATATTGTTTTCATTGACTTTCACAATGTTTTAACAACTCAAAGCTATGTAAATGCACATACACACACAAACATATTTTAAAATTTGAGCTAATACCAAAAACAAAAGTGTTACAAATTTTTTTCACATTTGAGGTTATAAAATAAAAATTGTTTTTTTCAACTTTTTTTTACAGATTTGACATCCTGTTGACCAGTAGGTTACACCCTGTAAAAAGAGTTAGGTACTTTTGTAACACCTTGTATAAAGTACCTACATAATTCGATGCCACTGAGATTGTATCGTAAGAATAAGATAAATTTAATTATAATAGAATTTAAGAAAACCGGTTAGTACACCAAATCAGAAGAAAACTGAACGGTATTCCAGAATGATATCCCGTCATATTCCGTGACACCGAACCGTTACAGTAAAGAACCGGGCCGTTTGTATATTTTGACAAAATAACCTATTGCATTTCTCCCCGCTGCGCCGGGGCGTGGAATTTGAGAAATAGCCCCTTTACGGTCAAAAGTCGTCTCAATATCGGTTTAGTTTTGAATTTAAGTTCAGAACTCGTTTAGATTTAAAGAGGGCACGGCACCTTCAATGTTTATTAGTCTCTATAGCAGATAAATAAATACATTAACAGCATAAATATGGCATGGAATTTCTGAGGTTGCAGGTACAAGAGCAATTTTTTTAATCTTTAAATAAATCTTTAAAATGTATGAGCACGACTTTAGAACAAACTAAAACTAAGTAAGTATATCATGTAATTTATGTAATAACTTCATATCATAACTCGGCTGCGCAAATACCCTACCTATAATATTATCTGGCTACCTATCACCTTGAGACGTACCAGAATAACTGATATTTCAAAAACCTCTTCAATATATTTTCCAATTGAAAATCTTCAACCGGTGGGACCAAAAGAAAAGCAGCATTATCTATCAAAAGAGCAACATTCATTTCGAAACTAGAAAACCGGCAACTGATAGTAACACCAACCCTTTTGGGGCCTCATGTGCACAGAAACAACTGTTGAATAAAACATTCGTTGTGCACTCGCGGCAGGGTCGTACTCAGGTGGTGCCCACTTGCCCAGACTAGAAGGCATCGTCAACGTCAACATCACCGATAGCTGGAGTGCAGGGCTCTCAGACTGTAACACAATGGTGCCAAAATGGGCTCCCGGTTGTCGGTTTCAATTACGATTTATTAATGCTGTCGGTCTAGTGTCGGTCCTTTTAATGTTTTTGTAGTACAGCAAAGAATATTAAGAGTCTAATTCTAGAGGATTAGTTCGCTGATTGTATGAGAACAACTAAAAAATCCCGGTTTTGTCCTTCTACCTGGGAAGCCATTGATACGCCATTGTGTTACAGGCTAAGGCCCCAGGTAACCAATCAACTTTTTATATCGTACAAGGCTGGGAGTTGGTAGGCTGATAGATTAGACTTCGCTGAGTCCGGGAAAAATATTTTTTTGCCGGTCGCTGCTTAAAGTTCGATTTTATAAACTTTTAAAGTGTAAATGTTTAGTTTGGCTATTTTTTTACTGTCGTACAAGGCTGGGAGCTTTTAGGCTGGTTGTTTAGACTCCTTTGATTGTTGTTGGCCCAAGTATCACTGAATTGACGAAGTCTCAAAGGACTCGCGTGAACTTCAGGTGGAAGATTGGAAGAAGTGGCGTAGGATTGAGAGAGATAGCGTCTTTTGCTTGCGGATGCCAAGATCTACTTTGGGTCGCTAAACCAGCGTAGTAATTAGTAGTAGTACATAAAACAAAGTAGTTGTGTACATGGCGAATTTATTTCAGCAAAAATCTCTTCCAGTCAACGCTTGGTGTTGTGGAATGGCATCCCGCCAGGGAGGGGAAATAGTGCACAATAAATAAAATACATAGTAACATATATACTACGGAAAATGTTGACTAAAACAGAGTTTGCAATGCTTAACCATTTTGTCATTATAGTTGCCACAGGTACGACTTTAGTGGTCGTCCGCTCACGCAGTCGTTCATGATAACCCGGAAAATCAACGATTACGGAAAAATCTGTGATTATGAAGCTAACTTTATATCCTAACTATAAACAAACAACTGGACAAATTGTAACAAAACTAAAATCGTAGTTACGTTATGAAAACTTGAACGTACGAGATAGGTACTAACGTAAAATGTCTTGGCTTACGCTCACCCAACTTTAGACCCCCCCTAAAAGCTTACCCTAAATACAGCCCTGCCCTAGCTGCCTCCGAAAGTGCAACCTTTTCCCGCGGACGTGTGCTGTGTGCACTGACCGCCGCTGGACGGACGTGGCGGGGAATTGGGGGTTAATACATTTATATCTATCCATTGGTTTGGACGGTAAAGGGTAGAGTTTTGGTGGATTACCAGCCCAATAAATGGACGGGGTTAGAGGCGGTTGTAAGTCACTATCCACAACATGTTGCATTGCAGCTTCTCCTCCTTTCATTAGATCTTAGCACCAAACATGAATTTATAGCCATACGCGTATCAAGGCCGCCAATGAAAAAAATCACATCTTTTTGGATGCGTTTTTTTTTTCTCTTTGGATGCCAGATATGGTTTATTTTATTGGCGGCGCCTTCCCCTTCGCCTCAACTACGCAGATTGCAAACTGCTCTTAAGACTGAGAGATAGCAGAGTGGCGGGAAATTCAAAATATTCACAGTTTTTTACATTTTGTAGCTAAACTGAGCCATTTTTGTTCAGCGATTTTTGTTCGACAAGTTTTTTGGGCAGTGCCACTGCTTCGTAGACCAGAACACATAATCGGCTGAATTATTGTTATTCTGTTGTTAACAATAATGAAAAGAATACTGTTTTATTGCCGCGAACGAAAAATCGCTGAACAAAAATAGCTCAGTTTAGGTACAAAATGTAAAAAACTGTGAAAATTTTGAATTTCCCGACACGTTGCTATCGTCAAACCTTAAGGCACAATAGTAGGCACAACTAGCACCGCCAATGAAAAAAAAAAAAATCTTCTTTTCGGATGCGTTTTCTGCTAAAAACTCTCCTGCAAAATCTCAAAGCGAGGCTTTACTATTTTTAGGACCTAAAGTTTAGATTCCAGATCCTAGAACCTACGAATGCAATCATTTAACGCCAAAAGTGGCCACTAACCTTTTGTGGCAAAAACCGGATGCAAATAGCCAAATATGGGCGGACGTAGAAAGATAAAAATACTCAAGACATTTACCTACCTACGTATTGTAGATGGGTAAATTGTTTAAACTGACAACTAGAAAGATCTCTCAAAGTTTGACTAACGTCTTCTAGGTAGAAAATGACAACTTCCAGTGTTACTGTTTCCTATGTGCCTAGGCCGGAGGGGTTCGATCGACAGTCAGAATGCACGTCGGTACGTACTAACACAGTTACCGCTGCAAGGTGGCTATTACGGCTCTAACGACATCTCGCGGGGAGCACAGAGAATTGTGATGGAGAGCCAGTTAGTGACCTGAATTGTGCACTAAAAGAAAGTGCTGGCGAGGGTTGTGAGGTTAGTGAAACACCTGGCGAGCTAATAACATCCGGCAGTTGAAGACTAGGCTCTGGAACTTTGGACTAGCTTGCCTGAGGTTAGGTTTTTTAGTTTCTAGGTAAGTTTGTCTATCATTTTATTAAAAACAACTAAATGGCTTGTTGAACGGTCAGACATATACTAACAGCAATTAGGTAATTGCTTTTTTTGCAATCTTACTATGCCATTAATAAGTTTGTTTCCAAAAAAAGATGAAACGTTTTTATGATAAACTTTATTACCTACATTATTATGATTACTTATGATAAAGCTCGTGACTATAGATGCCGCAATTTCTACTGTTATTAGGCTATAGGGAGTCCAATGTCACTATGTACAAATTGTTAATTGAAACTAGAAAAGAGTAGCATGTTCTATTCGACCATAAGAACGCCGATGGTCATCAAAAACAAAATCAACCAAACCAAGGAATCTCGTACAGCTCGTAAAACCTCTCCACCGCGCCGTCACCTCTCGTGACGTCACACACATGATATCATCACACATTATGATCTCTTGGTGGTCGTAAAAGTCTAATTCACTCAGTGGGCGCTTCTAGCCCGGATATTACGGCGCAGACCACCGGATTTTCGGACGAGAGCGCAAAAATAAGGACGTATGAAAGTCTCAAGTTATGATGGTGGGTAACTTATTTATTTTGCGAATGGCACGTGTGAAATCGCTCTAAAATAGCTCTTAAACTATACATTTTTGTAGAACTAAGGTAGCTTTTACACGATCAGTTACAATGCCCTCTAGCCAAAAACATTTTTTGGGCTACAAAAAATGGGCCACCCTGTATCAGTGGAATGGAGCTTTTAGATAAATAGTTTGAGATATCTAGGTTTTTATTTCTTTTTTTGAGCTATCGAGCGATGCGCAACTTCTACTTTAACCCTTTTACAACGCATGAATTTTTACCCGACTACTGCCTAATGTAGATAACTAACCATATTATTATCTAGGCTAATTGTAGCAACATTATTTTACCGACTGACCTTTTGCCCATTGTTATTTTGCGCCGAAAGAGTCTTTAGTGCGCCCAGCTAACGAAGACACTCCTGTGAAGCCTCCACGTTAAGTCATTGCTCAAAGACCGGGGGTCACCAGTAGCGCGTCGTTTGCCGAAACCACAGTTATTGCTCTGGCGAAAATACGATTTTCCGATATGATAGTGCGATTTAGATTTGAGGCACCATTTTCGTGTGGCCGTTGAGGGAGTGGATCTGTTGTTTCGTTACTTATGGCGCCTTCGCTTCGATGACTGCTTATAGGTTTTGTGTTGAGTGTTTGTTTGGGAACGTATTCTCTGTTTCATTGGGCGATGGGTGATCGAATTGCTTACAATCTCGACTTGATCGAGTTTGTGACCGAGTTGCGCGACTCTTTCCAAAACTGGTATTGCAGCATGCTTGTTTGTTTACTTTCTTGGGCTTACCCCACGATGCTAAGTAGGGATTTATTCTGGAGACCTAAAGGATTTTGAAGATAAGATGAAAGAAAGAAAAAAATATAATATGATGTACCCTTTCAACGGTGAAGGGAAAGTCTACGATTAAAATTAAATTAAATATACAGTCACTGGAAATAGTCGAGCTCTGCCGTATAGTTTTGAAAATGTAAAAGCATCTTGAAATACTCGAGGAGATACAGTGCTTAAACTCATATCGAAGCGTAAACGACATACTGCCGATTTCTGAATTGAGAAATTCGCTAAGCAAGAACTTAAGCATCGTTCTGTCTCTGCAGATTACTGACAAAAGAACGTGACAGAACGATACTTAAGTATTTACTTAGTAAAATTCTCAATTCAGAAACCTGGCCTTTAACTCTGGGGCTTGCTTAAGGTAGGATGATAGCAACGTGGCGGGAAATTCAAAATTTTCACAGTTTTTTACATTTTGTACCTAAACTTAGCTATTTTTGTTCAGCGATTTTTCGTTCGCGGGAATAAAAAAGTATTCTTTTCATTGTTGTAAACAACAGAACAACCATAATACGAAGCAGTCGCACTGCCGAAAAAACTTGTCGCCAAATGATTTGTCGACATTAAACAATCGTAATTGAAGGCGTCAACTGGGAGTAAATTTTGTCACCATTGCGTTACAGACTCAGGCCCCTGCCCTGTACCTATTTATTTATATTCAGAACGGATCGGTCGTTAGCGACCACCTAGCCTAGCCTAGATAATCGGAGGCAGTGATCGATGGTGAAGATAAGTTATTGCGACTTCACTGTTGTTTGCTATTTGATTCACCTTTAGATAGATCTTCGTGCTGTCTATAACATCTGTTCTACAGGGTGGATTATTGAAACGGTAGTAAGGGCAGTAAGGTATCTTACCTTAACCGTTATAGCTACAAGAAAACGATTTTAGGAGACCTTCCATAAATTTTTGAGATATTTAGGACTGCATTCACAGATTTTTGAAAAAATGTACGGTGTCAGCGAAAAAAATTTCAAATACCATAAATAATATGTTTTGATGCCAATCAAAACAAAAAAAGTTTGAGTACTTACTATAAATGTCAGAAATTTACAAAAACTTTCCCCATACATTTTCTAAGAAAAAAAAACTTTTTTTGTGGAAAGTTTTTGTACTGACATTTCTGTGTGTGTGTGTGTGTGTCTCAGTGGTCTCTTCACCCGTCTATTGTGAGATTTGTGAGTGAAGGTGCCACTGACGCCGTATAAATCATTTCATTACGTAGATGCAAAGGCCTTAGTTTTTTGATGAGTTAAGCGACCTCTTTCGGTGTCACAGGCCCTTTCTGTAACGTCCTGTATACAAACGCCGGATTGTTCAAGTAGACTCGGAGATCTGTGCTCACTCGTTCAATTAACAAAACGTTCCAAGTATTTTTACCCGACTCCGCGAAGCAAAAAGGAGGGTTATGATTTTAGCAGCGTATGTATGTATGTATGTATGTATGTATGTGGGTATGTATGTTTGTGTGTTCATCTGTTCCCTCGCAGAGCCTAAACTACTCGGCCGATTTCAACAAATGAGGTGTCGTTGGATTCGTCTTAATGACCCAGGTAACATAGGATAGTTTAATTTTGAAAAAAACAAGATGGCGGCTGTGCTGCGCCCTAAAGTAGTGGACCTAAAAATAAAAATTATTGGATACCATCGTCATGGGTATCAAATGAAAGGGCTTTTAAAGACCTTTTCAAAAATCTATAACACATGTAGCGTCAACATAACAAATAGAACAAAAAATTCCAAAATGTGTATTTTTTTGCCCTTCTTGGTTCTATTCTGGATGATCGTCCAAAATGACTTACTAAAAAGCTCAAAAAAAAATAGAAGTCAAAAACTAAAACCCGTCTACTAAAAGGCTTAAAACAAGACCTGTTTATCCTTAAAATAGACTCATAGATAATTAATCGTAGTCGGAGGACACCACATTCGCATTTGATAAACCGATGGCCTCCGACTACGATTAATTATCTATGAGTCTATTTTAAAGATAAACAGGTCTTGTTTTAAGCCTTTTAGTAGTCGGGTTTTAGTTTTTAACTTCAATTTTTTTTGGGTCCTAAACATTTATAATAAGTTGAAAAAATTCACTCGGGACAGGACTTGAAACCTCTTGCATACCTTGCAGGCGCTCTACCAACGGTAAGAGGTTGCGGGTTCAAGTCCTGTCCCGAGTGATTTTTTTCAACTTATTATAAATGTACTTAAGGCGCTGGGCATAGTGGATCGCCCGCGCGCAAAGAAAAATGCACAAAATCGATTCCTGTATCAAATACAGTAAACAAATTGAAAATGTTCACATATCAAACCCTAGAATTAGGTGAGACCTATCTAAAACAGCCAGTTTCGTGTTGACATTCATAAACGTTTTGAAGATATTATGCTTGAAAAAAATAGGCGGCGCACTTTTTTTCAAGTAAAATATCTTGCAATCTGTTATTGATATCAACATGAAACTGGCTGTGTTAAATGTTTGATATGTGAAAATTTTCGATTTAAACATTTATAATAAGTTGAAAAAATTCACTCGGGACAGGACTTGAACCCGCAACCTCTCGCATACCGTGCAGGCGCTCTACCAATTGAGCTACCGAGTCAAGTAACTGTCGATGCGAATTTCTTCAACTAGTCTCCGTCAACTGGACGGGGGGCGCCACCTGGTGTGATTCGTTTGCACTAATCTACACGATTATTCGATTTTTCGATTTGTTTAGTGTATTTGATACAGGAATCGATTTTGTGCATTTTTCTTTGCGCGCGGGCTAATTCACTATGCCCAGCGCCTTAAAACATTCCCTAGCACGGGTTAGTTCTTTAGAAAAAACAAAAAGTATTTTGGGTTCCCCAATAAATCCAACTAATCCAACTAACGAAAATCGTACAAAGAGATTACAATCCAATTACGCGAATCAAACAGCCTCTTTTTAGACCGATCGAGGCACGATTGTAAGAAATCACAGACCCTGGGAGCAAATTCTCGGAAATCTCGCATTCGACAAATCTCGAAGGAAAAATCTCACGTCATTTCGATCTCAACTGCTCCCAACCACTCGAGTCATGTCGAGCGAAAAAGGCAAACATCTCGCAGAAATCTCCTGCCTTATTTTTTATTATTTATTGATTTTTTTTATGTCTATGAAACACTGCCGCAAACTGAGATTTTCACTTCGAGATGTGTCGAATGCTAGAATCCCGAAAATTAGCCCCCAGATAGTGACCAGATAAAACGCTGGAAAAAATCTAGGACGACCGACCGCCTAATTCCCGCCTTGTGACATCTCCAGGGGCGAATGGCCGCAAATTACGGGAAAATGGCGGCAATTTAGTACATTTTCGGGGGAATACCCGGGGCGAAGAATTTTCTGTTTAATTTGGACTATGAGAAAATTCACGGCGGCAAAAAATAACTGAAAATGGACTCAATTATACACATTTGTGAATCGGGTCAGAGCATTTTCTTGTTAGTGTAAAAAGTAAAAAAACAGTAAAAAATATTTATTGGCAAGAAGGTATTCCTAGTAACAGTTTTTAGTGGGCCCCACACTAGGTAAATCCTGTATCGTTTGTGGAGCAATAACATGTAGTAGAAAATTAACTTAATACTAAACTTAAAACTAGTACTAAAGCATGCAAAACTTATTAATAACAATAAGCCTACGGGAATTTATTTTTGCACTTTTTTATTCTGTGTTATAAATCGCTTGCTTAGAAATTTTCCAGTTTGAAAGTTCAGTTCCTGCCAATGTGCCCCTTAACCCCTGGACTGGTAACCTTTTAGTGATCAAAAAACTCCGTAACCTAACCTGACCAAAATTTTGTCGTTCCGCCACCAAGGGGTTAATCTCAGTCAACATTGTTGACATTGTCTTTGCACCATCTCTCTTGGCGTCCACGATTGCTACACCAAGTGCTGCGGCGGAGGAAGAACTTCTGTGATGGAGAACGGAACTCCTTAGACAAATATAATACGCATTTTAAACGACTACAATTTTCCCCTAATACTCGTAAGTATGTAACATTTTGTTTGTCAAATGTTACTCCCCTCCAGCACTACTATTTTTATTATAATGACCCTTTTACCGACAGCCTTGGTCATGAAAAGGGCACACTAAACACACTAAATCCAGCAAACGATCGAAACCGAGTGCCAGGACCTATGTGCGGTAGGTCTTGCCGCATCCAAACATTTGATAAAAAACACAAAGACATAAAAGATGTAAACATTTATAATAAGTTGAAAAAAATCACTCGGGACAGGACTTGAACCCGCAACGACAGCGACAGCGCCTGCACGGTATGCGAGAGGTTGCGGGTTCAAGTCCTGTCCCGAGTAATTTTTTTCAATCAACTTATTATAAATGTTTAAATTATTCCCTAGCACGGGTTAGTGCTTTAGAAAAAACAAAAAGTGGTACATAAAAGATGATTTAGCAAGAAATGGGAACAAGACAGGAGCGCGCCCGCTCGTCATACTTTTCATCTCATGGCGCCCTGGCCTAGGACGCTTGTTTTACAAGGTGTTACAAAAGTACCTAACTCTTTTTACAGGGTGTAACCAACTGGTCAACAGGATGTCAAAACTGTAAAAAAAAGTTGAAAAAAACAATTTTTATTTTATAACCTCAAAATTGAAAAACTTTCATAACTTTTTTGTTTTTGTTA
Organism: Zelleria hepariella; assembly: GCA_949319315.1. Lineage (NCBI taxonomy): Eukaryota > Metazoa > Arthropoda > Insecta > Lepidoptera > Yponomeutidae > Zelleria > Zelleria hepariella. Next base: position 12,946,386 of record OX439395.1, read on the forward strand.
TAAGCTCAAATTTAAAAATATGTTTGTGCTTGTAGGTGCATTTACATAGCTTTGAGTCGTTAAAACATTGTGAAAGTCAATGAAAACAATATTTAAAAAATACTTTTCTCCCGCCACATCGTTCACATTTTATTAATTTAAAATTTCACGGAACGTCATATAGCAAAAAAACATTTAGGTTGTGATCCCTATCACCGGGTGCTATTACCCTGTAAAATGAGTTAGGTACTTTTGTAACACATTGTAAAATGTCATGTCCCTAATGATTGCATAGATAGTGACTCCCACTCCAGACTTCTATTTTTATTATAGTGGCCCTTTTACAGACAGGTCTTAGGTCATGAAAAGGGCACACTAAATCCAGCAAACGGTCGAAACCAAGTGCCAGGACCACGACCAATGTGCAGTAGGTCCTGCCGCCTCCGCTTGCGCTTTGGTACTCTGCGAGTGGCTTGTGGATGCCTCCACTACCTTAGATAGTGACTATCAAAAACTTTAAAATCCCGTTGCTAGTTGTACCTAGGACCTAGTTAGACAAGGATAAACATAAAGCATTGGATTCAAAAGCAAGCGGCATCAGTGGGCAGGTAACAGCAACAATTTTGTTAAGGCCACATTAACAGCTGTTGGCCTAGCGCCAGTGTAGCACAACAAACCAACTGTTTTATGATGGTCACCTGATAGGGAAAGAAACAGAAAGACGGTTTCAAAGATGTAGTCTTAACCTTTTTCAACGCCTTAAGAATCCCCTGGAGGTCTGCAGCCCCCTCGCTCGCACTTTTTAACCTTTTAATTGAATATTAGAATGTTTCAACTTTGGACGATAAAATATAGTTGCAGACATAGATAATAAAGCTATCGACATTCATACCAGGGTACTCTATAATAGCAGAACTATTTAGGGGTTTGTTTACCTACGCTCCTGATTTGATTATTCCTTTACCGAATACTCGCATTATTTCTGTAGAGTTGTACTTCTATCTCCGTATACTATTACACGGTGTATTGCAGCTTGAAATAATGCAGGATCCTGTTGCGATTTCTCCCACTTAAAAAGCTACATTTAACTGTGAGTAAAGGTATTTTTGGTGGAACATTTTGAATGTTAAATAACCCGGTATTAAGTTGGGTGTTTTAAATTTGTTTGCCGGAACGATTTGAATGGTAAACAGAGGAATCCTGTCAGGCAGTAGTGCAAACAAATGTTATGGTGGGATTTTAATATTTCCACCAAATGTAAAGTTGGTTTATTGTTGAAAGTCTTGTCATGTTATTTCGTAGGCTGGATTTTAACAAAATATGCTGTAACTTAGTTTTTATTTCAGCAGTGTTTTAATTTTACCGAAATTCGGTTCGTTTAGACACGGACAGCGCTCTATAAGACTTGATATGGATATTAAAGCTACAATCCCTAAATTCAGTAGATATAGGTGAGTGAAAATTGTCACCGACTGAATCATTCACAAAATTCACAAGTGGTGACTGGTAGAGAGGAGTGGAGAGTAAAAATAAAATTCTTGGAACACTTGTGGCAACAGTGGAACACTTTGTAAGCTACCTACGTAAAAACCTCGTGCCTCTGACATGCCCATTAGCAGTATTTGAACAGAATTTATAAGTTTTTTTTTTTTTTATTCTCTCTCTCTTCTTCAACCTATAGCCACCCAATGCTGAGTGTAGGTCTCTCCATTTTTTAATTCAGCTTATAGCTATTTAGGGCACATCTCAAAATCATAGTGAAAGCTCAACGCAACTTGGGTTTCACGAGGTTTTCCCGCCACAAAAAAGAAAATAATCTAGACAAACGCAGAAAATACATGAAAAAAATCCCATGACCATCAGAATCATTGAAAACAAAACACGGAGGTATCTTAATCCGATAAAGTCCAAGACAGAACCAGTGCTAGCTTTTAAGTGGCTAAAATAAGGCGTAAGGGCAACTCCACATAGAACAGGGCCTATCATGAACTAGACGAAACTTTACGAAATTCCGTCGCGTCATGTAAAAAGAACGCAAGAATAAGTTGCAGGGGGTGTTTTTACGCATGGGTACACTCCCGCGCGAGAGCACTAGGCCTATTATTTTATTTTTGAACTAACCATAGCTACTAGCTATACAGGGTGTCCCGTAATCAACGACAAACGGGAACTGGGTGAAAGGGCAGGTCATAACGGTACTGGGAAAAATAATTAAAAAAATACACTTCGTTAAAAATTTATAGGCATTTTTGGTCACCCTAGACCACAATATTCAGGTACTGTAATCGCATTATTTATAATTTTGACGTATTTTTTTTTTCACATTTTCCTTAGGGCAGGTTTTTTTTATTTTTTATTATTTATTTTCTTAGAATATTAACAAAACATAGATGCTTGACACCCCTAAACCACATGGTTTGTATGGGTGTTGCACATTCCACCTTAACGTGTGGTAATCGTGTGAGGTAGTGGCCACCTCTGGTGTCAGAGTTTTTAGACCGCCCAAAGGGCCTCTGACATTTTCCTTAATAATCATGCTATCAAATCGCATTGATAAATCAAACAGTTTACACTATCGTTGGCTAAAATTAAATAAAGTCTCTTAGTTCCTTAGACCTTAGACCTTAGGACTCTTAGTTAAAAAAATTTTTTTTGCTAACTTTGACACTCAATCGTTTCAATACCTTTGCAAAATATTTTTCCCGTGCCTCTCGATAGCGTACGGTTCGTGAGGAGACCCTCAGCTGTATTACTCCGGGCCATTTCTGGCGCGTTGCCAGCGTGCAAGGCACGCTAGCTGTCACATAAGGCCTTTCGGCATAGCTTCATGGACGCAATAATAATTGTCTTGCCCGGAATGTACTTTTGGTTGTGCGAGGCCTTTGGTCTAGAGTTGGGAAACGTAGAGAGTTGGGAAGCGGTCGGTGGTAACCCAGAATGTTGACGTACCTATTGACTTTCTTTTCCTGTGGGCTATGCCGAATAAGCTGTCAGGAAGCTACAGGTTCCGGGCAAGCCTACTCCGTCTAAAAAATGTCGGCATTGGACGCTGAATTAGAAATCTTATTACGTAGACTTTTTTAGTTTTATTTTTATATTTTATCCCAAACTTTTCGTACGATAGGGTGGAGGGAGGCCAAATACGCAAGCTATGAAGCTAAGGCTACGCTTTTTGCCTACGCTAACCATAGTGTGAGAGTGAAGAAAAATGTGTTACAAAATCTAAGGCGGTGCGTATGAAAAGTATTTTTTTTTAATTAATAACCAAAAATATTGAGACAATGTGAATAAAAAAACTAAGGCCTTTGCATCTACATAATATGATGATCTATGCAGCGTCCAGTGGCACCTTCACTCACACAAGATGGGTGAAGAGACCAATCGGCGCTGCAGTGCCTGGGACATTGTTTTAGATGGAGTAGGCTTGCCCAGCACCTATATATTCTATTCAAAACTAGCCTTTCCCCGCGACTTCGTCACTGTGATTTCTCATTTTCGCAAACTTGCTGAGCAAATCCTTTCTTCGTGCACAAAGAACATTATTGTTTCATCTCCAGCGGTTTCAGCTTTTTTATTATTTTTTATTTACTAAACAGAAACTGTCAGAAACCTTTACGATAACTGTCTGTCAGTCACTCAGTGTGTTATGGTACCTACTGTTTTATTCATAGGTAAGGATGAAACAATGCTTTGAATTATGTAAGAACATGGAGACACCATGAGAAGTTCGTTTATTTTGTGCCTTGTATATTGTGAGAATGTAGTCGATATTCATTATTGGAATTTTATAGGACACTTGGCTGGTAATTCGTTCTGTCGTGTCAATTATTACTATGGGTCGTTTTTTACAAGGAATTTGATTACATTTGGCAAATAAAGAGAGATTTAAGAAGCCTTTCACGCGTTCGTGCACTCTATTCAGTTTCGTTACGGGCGACTTTGCAACGAAAGTGTAAGCGTCTACGTGCTGTTGACTGTACATAAAAGGTGCTAGGGCACGCATGGTATGATGAAATATATCTTGTACAACTATGGTTGCTATGAGTTCGGAAATAGGTAAGTGTTTAGTGTAATTCCAAAGCCCAAAGTCAGTTCTTCGTTCTGACCGCAATGTTTCTTCCGCGCCTCGAATTTCCCTTTCAGTACGTCATTCACGCTCGCCGTTGTTTCATTTCGCGTGACCGAGAAGTCTTTGCTGCCATTATGGCAGGCCCGGATCTAGAGGGGTCCAGCAGGGATATTGTGCCGGGCGTATTTTCAGTATTAGAAAATATTTTAAAAAAATATAGTTCCACCTTTCCTTCTTTAAACTCCAATTATGGAGGAAAAAACAAACTTTGGGAACGATCTTAAAAGTTCCCACAAATCTAGCGTTTTTTTCTTTTCGGGACTGTTTCCTTTTAGGAAATGTTTGATCATTTTTGTTTGTTTGTAAACGTCAGGCCCATTGTCTGAGGATAGATTAACCGTACTTTTGTGAAAATATAGCATAATAGCATTTATTTGATAGGGCATATTTTGTTTCTGCTATTTTTAGTGCATAAGGCATGCAAATTTTGACATTTCTTATAGTGCATATAATCAGACATCAGTGCATATTTATGTATCACTAACACAAAACGCCTAGAGCTAGTCACTTCTGGAGTCAACTTAACAGGACGTCTCCTGCCATCTAGTTTAAATTTACTCAGATATTTATGTTGCAGTTTATGGTATAACTCAAAATCTATTGAGTGTACCCTTCTCGCTCTGTATCTGTGTTATGTATGGCATTTAACAAACGAGTATCTAATCTAACCTCATCTAACAAATGATAACTTAGCCACGTAATAGTAAAAAAAATCGACTGACGAGGATTTTGAACCGCGCACCCAGGCCCGCCCAGGCGCTCAATCGATTTTGCACACGTTTTAACTTTAGTGATTAATAAAAGGGAAGTGCAGTATCGAATTTGGCCCCCCTCAGAGCAATCCTAAATCCGGGTCTGTATTACGGAGGTTGAGGGTTTTAATTGCTTTCGCTAGAAACTTGCCATTCGGCCTGTGGTGGGTTTGGCTGGTATTGTGTTCGTTTTTGGGTTGGCTAGGAATAAAACAGAGGCGCTGCTAGTTTATGTTTGTATAGGGTAAAAGTGTGAGAAGCGCCTGCTGACAGCTGGCTGGGGAACACTTCCGGCATTAGAGAATGAACAATATCGTAGCCCTTATTTTTAGATATAAATCAACGCATGAGTAGAGTTCTGTATCATAAATGGCAGGGTTGGTTAGTCAAGGTTGGCTATGTCTGTGGCACCGTAGCTCTTAAACGGGTGAACCGATTAGGACGCGGTTTTTTATTTCAAAGCAGATTTTCTAGCGAGTGTCCTTAGATAAGTTTTATCGAAGTCGGTTCAGCCGTTTATGAGATACGCCAATTTGAAGCTAAAATGTCGAGAGTAGATTTTTTATATATTTTTATTTAGTAGTTTTTGCGTTCAGGGTTATTTATTTATTTTATTTCATTTGATTTGGCACATCAACAGAACACAGAATTACCAAACACACAAGACACAATACAATAAACATTGCAACATTCTCATTTATGTGCACTTCTTATAGGTGGAAACATTCGCTGCTAAAATTGGATTCGTCAGCCACATTAGGGCTTATCAGCGAAGCCCATAATTCCAACAGCAGCTGTATCGGCTAGAAAGACAAATCATCATCATAGGTGGGCACAGCATGCATGGGTTAAAAATTAAGAAAGACTAACCTCAGTCCCCTGCACCTTCAGCTTCATGTGGTCTTCCCGCGTGGTCTTCCCGTCTTTCCGCTTCTTCCAGCAGTACCCATCGCGCCGGTACCGCACCTTCTTTCTGCTGTAGAGCAGCATCGAGCCGCTTTTTGGCCTGGAGACAATGAAAGGGGTCTTTTGTGAGCAATAATACAAAAAATATATAAAAAACAGGCTAAGTGCGAGTCGGACTCGCGCACGAAGGGTTCCGTACCATTATCTATAAAAACGGCCAAAAAATCACGTTCGTTGTATGGGAGCCCCCTTAAATATTTATTTTATTCAGTTTTTTAGTATTTCTTGTTATAGCGGCAAAAGAAATACATCATCTGTGAAAATTTCAACTGTCTAACTATCACGGTTCATGAGATACAGCCTCGTACCTCCTCCTTTTTTGAAGTCGATAAAGAATATAGAACACAAATAGCACGTAAACCTTTACATTTTGAAGAGTGCACGCGTGTAAGGGTCAACATGCTGTCGACTGGCCATGCCCATATACAGGGTGTCTCAGAAAGGTCCTGTGACACTAAAATAAGTCACTTTACTCATCTATACAAGCAACTTTTTCTAAGGGGCCAAGTGCGAAACCTCGAAAAAACAGTTGTTACTAAAATTCGATACCTAGTAGGTAATTATCTATGTTAGTTGCCATTTTCCGTTTTTGGTTTGTTTTAGCCTAGATAATAGGTATCACCTACTGTACCAAATGTATAGAGCATCTAATTTAGGCATGGTTAAATTGATTAACTGTATACTATTGGCGATCGTGTCCGAGCGACACGAAGATTTCTTCCAAAAATGTATCGTATCTGTATCGTTCTTTTTTGAGGAATTAGAAAAGAAAGAACGACTAAAGTTCCTAATTAGTAATTATCAGTTTAAAAAATTCAGAAACCGGCCGATTATACAATGGTTGATCGAAATTGTATTGTATCCTATCCTGACTGACATAGTAATAAACATAAATTCATCCGCTCTACACGTAATACATAGGCGTTTGACAAAGGCCATATTTTGTTCAAAACGTCAGATTCACGCGCGAAATTTCCAAAGAGAGGGCGAAAAGCTCACATAGAAGCAAAAACAGAAGGCTATGGCCCGGTTTCTGAATTGAGAATTTCACTAATTAAATACTGTATCGTTCTGTCACATTATTTTGTAAGAAATCTGCAGAGACAGAATGATACTTAAGTGTTTGCTTAGCGAATTTCCCAATTCAGAAGTCGGGCTAATATTGACTGACATAGTACACACGACAGCACGTCAGACTGTACACTTTTGTTGTAAAGTCGCCCGTAACGTAACCGAGTAGAGTGCTAGCGTGTAAGGGTCGACGTGCTGTCGTGTGTACGACGGTTGAGCACTGAAAGAATGAAGATAACTTTAAATTTTGCAATTCCTAATCCGAAAAATCGGCCTCGATTATGTCGGACCATGCTTAGTATAGACTTCGGCAGGTACGCGAATGAGGTATGGTGTTATATTTGTTTATTTTAAAAAAACTATTTCATGTTACTCCGGGACCCTAAAAAGCACTTGTATCAAGTTTTATATATTTAGAACAGAAAAAAGACTAAATAATTTCCGATGTAACAAGTTTAATCAGTCTGTTTAGATATCCTATTCAGTATGTTTTATACTTTTCTCTATGTGCCACCCCTATGTCCCAGGCACTGCAGCGCCAAGAGGTCTCTTCACCCATCTAGTGTGAATGAAGGTGTCACTGGACGCTGTATAAATCATCTCATTACGTAGATGCAAGGCCTTAGTTTTCTTTATGTGCCACCTCGTGTATCTGTTGTATTTATTTTGTATCAAACTACCCCAAAAACGTTCAATTGATGACATTTCGACTGACGATAAATCTTGTATTCGACGCATAAATCTGCTCTGATCTATGTTAGTTGCCATTTGCCGTTTTTGCTTTGTTTTGGCCTTTTTTGCCTCTACAAAGTTATCATGATGCTTGTTTTATTTCCTTTCTTTTTTTTTTATAATTGGGTCAAAAGATTGCTGGCAACAAAAGTTTTCACAATTTTCGAGTACAATGTAATGTTTATTTCAGTGCTTCATCAGCGAATAATAAATACCAAAAAATAAATACCTGCAAAAAAATACCAAATAACAAAATAAACAAACAGGTAGGTAGATAACAAAGCCAATTACAAGTTTAAAAAAAAAAGAAAAATAGCATAAATATTGTACCTAAAAAGTTAACGAAGTACTCCTTGGTCCCATTGATGGAAAATGTCTTTTAAAACATTAAGGGCTCTCTCTTGCCGGCACCTTTCTCGAATTCGCACGCACACAGCAATCGACGCGCGGCCGACCGCTCACGCACACTCTTGCACGGTCGACTGCGCGAATAGTGATGTAAAATTGAAGAATCGAAAATTAAGCAGCGCCCAGGGGCATTTTTACTCACAAAATGATGCGTGAAACGACCACGCCGAAGCTGCACTTTCTAGGCCATTTTTTTGATGGAGTAGGCTTACCCAGCACCTCCAGTTCCAGTTTATTCAGCCTAGCCCGAATTGATGCACTTATTAATTTGTCTTTCAAAATTAATGTAGGTAAATTATTCCATCGTCATCAGTTAATACGAGTCCCTGGTAGTAGGTATGTCGTCACAAACATCGAAATGATTTATCATTAATTAAATACCAACGCTATTAAACATTTTTAACACCCGACAATAGCATCGAAAAAGAGGGTCTAAAATGGCCAACAAAAAGGCACTCGGCTCAAAATATTATTTCGAAAATCAGAGCGTGGGGCCGGTCGTTTATTTGACAAATCGCACTGCGTGGAAGAGCCCTCTTTATGGTGGACTATTTGTCTGCTCTTTGGAGATTAAAAAGCTCTGCCGCCCGTAATTCCTGCTTTAACATGTCCCGCGTAATTTCGTTTTATTGTCCTTGCCGTGCATCGCTTCGGTTTATTAATATGTGCCGTGTAATGTAAACATATCCGCGCCATATCGTTTCGATGCGGTGATTTTAAGATATTATTTTGGGGGTTAAAAGCTACGATCCTACTCGGCCAAGAAGTGACGCCGTGCGAATAATCTGAAATTCAGTTACTAGCACAGTTACTAGTCCTCGAAAGCCTATTTCAGATTATTCGTCGTCACTTCTCTGCAGATGGAGCGATGTGGGGATAGTACGAAACATCATCCTGCCCCTGTATTATCTAAAATATCCACCGTAAAAATAACGGTTTTTAAATGTCAAAATAAATATTGTTCATTTCAATAAGGGCTATTTTCGAGTGTTTTGACGCTCGGAGGTTGAGTGGAATTTTTAGATAATAGAGGCGCTGAAGACGATAAAGATTTTTTTTGCGTACCACAAAAACAAACCTAACATTTATGTATTAGCATTAAAACAGGATAAGCATACTAACAAAATGTTTGGACCCTAACCATGTTAAGATTTTTGACTGTAAATATTATTATTAAACTATCAATGCTACCTACAAATCCATTCGTGTGTAAAGTGAATAATGAATCGTGGAAACATGCCATCATACCTGACTTGTTTTTTATCTCGTACACCAATCATTGTTGTGGACATTTTTTAACTCTATTTGCCAATCTTCAAACCCAGGCGGGACCCGTAATTGGTGTTTATTTAAACCTTGTTTCATCGTACGAGTAGGTACATGACGTGTTTTGTTTATTTTCACGTTTTCTGTTCGTTAGTTTAATTTGCTTAGGACTATGTTTTATTAGATTTTTGACGCATACTATACTATAAAACATCAGTTTGTATATTGAAATATTGGTATAAATTAATATTTAGTACCTAATGCAATTATTTATGTATTGTTCAGTGGCACCTTCACTCACACTAGATGGGTGAAGTGACTACTCGCACGCTGCAGTGCCTGTGACATGTATCAATATAAATGCGTGGCGGGAAAGCTCAAATTTTCAGCTTATTCATTATTTTTTTTGTTGTTTAAAATAATGAAAAGAATACTGTTTTATTGTCATGAACCAAAAATGGCTAAACAATAGTAGTCCATAATTTAAACACATTTTTTAACGGATTTAACACTATGTACTATGTAGAGGTATTATGTATAGTGCTCGTGCAAACCTAAGAAAATATTAAAAGTAGCCCATTTTAGCGACAAAATTAAAAAAAAACTGTATAAATTGTGCATTTCCCGCCACCGTACTTTCGTTGAACCTTAAATGAAGTTTAATGTATATTGATATCGCGATGTATAGTTTTCCAATTACTTAGTTTTGATAAACACCAATATCTGCAACTTGGAACTAGGAAATAATGTGGAACCCAAAGACAACTTTAGGTTAACCTAAAAAGAAAGTTATAACATGCAAAGTTAGCAACGACCCAAAAGTCACCTCTAAATTATTATAGTCAAAGCACAAGCTGAAGCTCAAATAAGGCTCTCATGCCAAACAGCCACAATTCGCATTTCAGGCAGTTTTATCGGGGCAGTCTTTTGTTTTTAACTTCATTAGCCTGCAAAAGGCTCTGAAAAACAAAGCCTGACTAACGGTAACGCCGAACGATAAAGCCCGAGCCATCCAAAGTTGTAAAATAGCAAATAAATATATCTCAATCGGCTACATCAATATTTAGACACAGAAGACCTAATACAGGGTATAATCGAATCCACAATAGCGGGGTCAACTAAAGTAGCGTGGCGGGATTTGCACAATTTTCACGGAAAACAGTCAAGTGACGACAGCACGTAGACGTATACACGCTAGCACTCTACTCGGTTACGTTACGGGCGACTTTACAACAAAAGTGTACAGTCTGACGTGCCGTCGTGTGTAGGTACTTAGTGCCCAAAAAACTTGTTTTATGACCAGAACACATAATCAGCTGAATTACTGTTGTTCTGTTGTTTACAATAATGAAAAGAATACTATGTTATTGCCGCAAACGAAAAATCTCTGTACAAAAATTGCTCAATTAATGAAAAAATTTAAAAGCTGTGAAAATTTTGAATTTCCCTCCACGTTGCTATCGTCTAACCTTGTGAATTCTGAATTCGCAGCGAACTCGCAGAGCATTCGCTTCGCTTTCAATTTGCCCGCAACGATAAAGCTCTATCCATCATACAGATTGAACAAATTAATAAGCGAGATTCTTCGACCAAAGTCAATCTTCTGTACTTGTTTACATTTCTCGTTCGGAAACTAATGTCTCGTCGACACGAAACGATTGGCGATTTCAGTTGCACAGCCATCGAACCGATGGTTTGATTCACACAAATATCTAGGGCGAATGCGAAATGTTGCCATAATAAATTGCGATTTTTGGCACCACACTGCAATAACTTCCATGCAAGTACACTCACAGATGAAATATCACGTAACTTGTAATCTACTTTCTGCCTTAACCCTGCTTTCACGTTTTTCCTATCTTCTTCTTAATCGATTCTTCATAGCTGAGGACCGCGACCATGTCGTACTCGCTTCCATTGGGAGCGGTCTTCCGTCATATGGACTGCCCGGTGAATGCTTCCTCCAGCCGCTGCCCTTATCGCATCAGAACATCTTGTTGGTGCCCTTCCCCTGGCGCGTTTTCCATTCACCTGCCCCAATATGAGCTACTTGAGACTATGCCTGAGAGACCGCTGGAAGACGTTCTCCGAGTCTACTGGAACAATCCGGCGTTTGTATGTATGTATGTATGAATGTTCTTTCGACGATAACTTAAGTAAATTTGGTCGGATCGTTATGAAATTTGGTAGGCGGGTAAATGATATTTAAATAATTTTTAAGTTCAAACATGAGCCAAATCGGTCGATGGGTTGCCGAGATATGGGGTTGTTAAGTTTATATGAGGTCGCAAGTTCACAGTTCGGGCAAACATGTGTGAGTCTTGCATTGTTCGTAAACAAGACGCACTAGTTATAGACATAAAGAGCTCTCTTTGTAACAAAATGTCTATACAGGATTGTTTCCGTGCCAAGTGTCTGTATGATTGCATCGTCACATCGCGTGCCGGCAATTAATGTGCCCAATATCTTTGCATTTTACCCTTTTCAGCTGCGAATGAAAAAAACTGTGAAAATTGTGCATTTCACGCCACGCTACTTTATTTGAACCTTAAGCTCTCTCTCTCTTAGGAAAGGCCAGTGCTAAGAGGCTCTACCACGAGTTTCGTCTGGCAGACCTACGGCACCGGCAAAGCAAGTTTCACTATGCCAAAATTGGTTTTCCCGATACCGTAGGTCCGCCGGACGTAATACGTGGTAGAGCCTCAGCTAGATAGAGGGACGTGTTTAGTGTAGAACATAGACCATTGATAAAAATTATAGAGTCCACACATAAACAATGAGAAATAACAGTCAATATTTTGTCTCTGATACATACATAAATACGCTGCATCCTAATCAACCAATCAATCCATCAATCTGGCTGGCTCAGCGACCCAAAGTGGATCTCAGCCTCCGCAACCAAAAGACGCCAGTTCTCCCTGTCCTCCGCTAACTCCCTCCAATCCTCCACCTGGAGCTCACACAGGTCTTTTTCTACCGCAACTTCCCAGCGATATTTGGGATGTCCAACCGGCGGACGCCCTACGGGACGTCCCTCATATATGCTCTCTTCGCAGCCCGATCTTCAGCGGAGTCAACGCTGCATCCTAAAATAACATAACTAAAGCATGAGAAGAAGTCGTTAGCAGCCAACCTTTCAAAGATCATTTTCCATATCCTCGGGCTCTAAAAACACTCCGGCTGCGTCGTCTAGTTCAATTAAGCGGCTGCAGCGCTTGAAGCGATGTTGCAAGCGGCCGCGGTTCGAATACTGATGCGATAGAAAATAGATTGGAGGCCACGAAGTGAGCTGGTACAAATTCAAGAGGAGGACCATAAAGATAAAGTTAAAAGATAAAAGGTAATTATGCAATGGAAAAAGAAAAAAATATACAATGGGTCTGAGTATACCTATAAAATGGTCTGAGTATATGTAAAAAAACTTTTGAACTAATGATTGGTGAGGCATAACTACTAAAGCCGTCTTGCACCACTTCTTAAAGGCCACTCACGAGTAAGTCTCCATTTTAATCGACTTTTGTATGAAGATTTTAGTTAAATGCTGTTTAAACCACACTTAAGAAAGTGGTGCAAGACGGCCTTAATTAAACATTTAAAATTCCCCCTAAATATTAGCTTCAAATTATCTCATAAATGGCTGAACCGATTTTGATAAACATAATTATCTAACCTAACGTTTTTCGACCACTAAAAGGCGTTCTTACCAGTCAAGGGGTAAACAATACTATACGTATACACAAAGTTAGGCATTCGTATAAAATTCAAACGTAAAAGCATTTACAATTCGATGATATGACCAAAGGGGTTTGAGAGAGAAGACTTCAAACATTTTAATCATCGAGAAAACTTTCACCAATCATATTTTCCATAACCTTTTAGTTTTCATTGCCATTTTTTTAATTTTTAGTTCTTCGTAAGAGCTGGCAAATTCAGCTAGAAATCGTCGAAAAAATTTGTTTCTCCTCTCAATTTCCTAGCCACAACTTATGCTTGTAATACACTTTAGTACACTCTAGAAATGTCTTTTATTGTGGAAGAATGTTTTAATCAGTTTACGAAGTCCCCTACTTTTTTTAAGTGCGACTGGGTGTTTTCTTCTAGGAAATGTAATGATAAACATCCTGAGGTAATTCTTCTTCTGGATCTGTCCCTCGATTCTGAGGATCGTGACCATATACAACGTGTTACAAAACATCCTAACTCTTTTTACAGGGTGTAACCTACTGGTCAACAGGATGTCAATTCTGTAAAAAAAAGTTGAAAATAACAATTTTTATTTTATAACCTCAAAATTTAAATTTTTTCATAACATTTTTCTTTTTGGTATTAGCTCAAATTGGTACAAACTTTATTAAAACGTAATTAAATACAAACTATAAATAGGTGAACTAAAATTAAAATAAGCTAAACTAAAACTAAAATTAAAAGAAATTAAACTAAAAATAAAAATAATATTTACAAGTAAAAGACCTGCCCCAGGTCGCTGTCCCGCGGCAGTGAGCCCAGAACGCTGGCGACGTTCCCTCTTTGGATGGCCAGGCTTATCCTCTGGCCGAGGTACGCGCCAGCCCTCTGGTCTCCCGAAGCGTCGATTAGGCGCGCCGCTAGGTCTTTGTAAAGCAGGCGCGCCTCTGGGCCCCATGTGCCCATCGTCTCGACCCCAAACGGCGCAAATATGTAATTGTTTCCAATTGAAACATATTTGCGCCACTTGAGGCTTTCGGCCGCGCCCGCCGCTGAGCCAGCAGCTCTTCCGCTCTGGGAAACATGGGAGGGCGCCAGTGTGTCGGCGCAGGTGGCGTCCCACACCAGCGGCCTCCCATGCTTCCAGGGGATTAATGTCATGCCGTCGGGCCTTTTACCGTCGTCACGGATGATTCCGGGAGGTTCCAGTATAGCCGGAACCCCGGCTGTGGCAAAGGCCCTCCGGATGACATCATTAAGAGCCGCGTGGCGGGGAAGGCGGCCGGCGCTCCGCTGACACGATAGGCCGTGGTGGCCCAGACGATCGACGTCGGCGCCGCAGGGGCAGCGATGGGGCACGGTAATTGCACAACCCAGTCGCAGTCCGATGGCGGTACTGAAAGAGGTATTATCCATCAGAGTCCCTATCGAGGTTGATGGGTGCGCCTGCAGCCAGTAGCCCGACTCTCGCTCGGAAACGGCTAGTAGGCGAGCGCGCTCCGCGACGCTGGTGCAGGAGCGGATTAGTCCGCTCCGCATCAGCTCGCAGAGGGGCTCGTCCCACTGCCTTTGGATGGTGGGATCCTTCGGTGGATCCTCACCAGGGCAGGCCAGTCTCCATGCCTCCTTGGCTTCCCCACAGTATGAGACCTCAATGTCACCCAGTGAAGGGTTAACAATTTTCTTGTACAAGGTCTCGATACTGTGGGTGGAAGACAAGAAGGCAGGCAATGCGACGCTGCTTACTTTCCTGACTCCTAGGCCTCCGAATCTTATGGGGAGTGAGGCCTGGAGCCAGGAACGTTCTGAAATTGAACAATTTAGGATTTGGATTAGGGCCAAATGGATCATCGAATCGATTGGTCCTAGCAGTGCCTCCTGGCTATACAGTGGACTGCATCTTAGATAGTAGGTAAATTTGGGAACGAAAAGGCAAAAACGTATAATTTGAAAGGCCATGTGTGCGTTAATTTTGGTTAGGAGGGGAATCGTGTCAAAAAATTTTGTTTTTTCATCATCTAAAAATTGGGGGAACGCGTCTTCGACGACTGGCGCTCCTAGGAGGCGAAGCGATTCGTTATTTACTACTTTTAAATTTGGGGCCAGACAGTTAAATTCTGAGACTATTGAATTTTGGGATCTTATGTGGTCGAAAACGTAAAGTTCACATTTACTGTGGTTTAGCTCGAGGCCTATCGAATTAAATTTTTCCGAAAGGATTTTTAAGTCGTTTTGTACTGTTTTTATGTCGCCTCCTAGGGTGCCGTCGTCTAGGTACCATATGTTTAATTTGGAATTTAGGGACGTGATAATTTTATGTATAGCCAGGCTGAAGATGGCCGGCCCGAGAGGGTCGCCCTGCTGGCAGCCTACAGCGGAGTCGATCAGATGTTCGCGATATACCAGGTTAGATGGGCAGCTGTAGGCCTGCCAGAGGTAAGGGTATATCTCCGGGGTGCTTTCTTTTACCTCTGCCAGCATGGCGCCCCTGTCGACCGAGTTGAAGGCGTTTTTCACGTCGACCTTGAGGATGACCTCACCTCCTCTCTCCTTTATATAGGTCCGCATAGCGTGCACTGCTGCCTCGCATCCCCCCTTGGATCCGAACCCTAGTTGGGTAGGTTGAAACAGGTTTTTCAGGCCAGGGAGGATGCTGCGGCAGCAGAGCTTGGACGCTATGCGGCGTATGGTGCACCCCACTGCTATGGGGCGGGTCCCGCCATCTTTTTTTGTTAGCGCACAAAGATTCGCCCCGTAGAGCAGTGGGGTCACATCTGGGTTTACCTCCCCGGCCAGCATCAGGTTCACTAGGGCCGTGAGTCGGCTTACTAGAGTTTCGCCGGCCTGGCCGGTCACCCCGCATACCAAGTCTTTTAGGTGTTGCGGGCTGAGACCGTCCAGGCCGCCAGCTGAGCCGTTCTTAAACGACATCACGGCACCTAGGACGTCCTTCCCGATGACTTCTAAGTGTTGGTCACCGGGAAGTGGTGCTGGCGGGAGGCGGAGGGTGTCAAGGGGGGAGGGGTGCTTTACCCTCAAGGCCGACAGTACCTCCGTGGAGTCGGGAGCGATTGCGTCGCTAGAAAATAACAGTTGTGCAGCGCCTTTCAGGTCCCCGTCACTCACTTTTATTTCCACTTTTTTTAATTTTTCGTAGTTGGTCATGGACTGGTCTGGGTGTGGGATGTGAGTCTGGGGAGGGGTGGATGCACAATTTTGTTTTATTAGGGATGTCAAAGATTTTTTTTTTCTGTTTGCCGAGTTTATGTGTAAAATTTCTGACGGGAACCTGAATAGAGCTTCCCAGGCGCCCTTTGTGTTCTCCGAAATGCATTTTTCTATTATAGATGAAAGTTTCTCCGCGACGGTCGTGCGAGCGCCGCGGGGGATACGCTTGACGACCGGGCAGCATCTCCGGAGGGCTCCCAAGGTTTTCCACAGTGGATCGTCTTGGGAGTCTCGGCTGCTGGGGGCCCGGTCGTCGGGTGGGATAGTCTGGGTGGGTCTGTCTGTCGGTCTGTTTTTGTGCGTCTTCCCTACGTGAATATTGAGGCCTCTCTGGTTTTTGAATAGGCGCGCCTGGGGGCAAAGTGGGCACTGCACAAATGCTATTTGGTCACTACCGGCTGTGGGCGCATTGGACAGGCCAGCGGGCTGCGACATGTGGTGTGACCTGGGTGGATACTTAGGTAGAAAAGAAAGAAAAAAAAAATCGCTTACGCTAATAATCTAAAACACAGGTCCAACACTGTTTACACGTTTATAAAAATAAAAAAAACTGGTTATACGAGTACTTATAAATGCACGGTAAAATATTGTTTGATGTGAAGAAATTCCGACACTGTTAGTAAATATCCACTTTAAAAATCTTATGTGATGACTTGGGGTGGCTTGACTTGGCAGTTGGCATGACGTTGGGGTTGGCAGGGCCGGCGGCTTCTATCATTGGCCGCCGCCCTGCCGTGTTGTCTGGTTGCCGGGGCGCCGGCAGGCCGCCGTGGCAACGCCGGGCTGTTTCTTGTTATCGGGCCGCCTGTCAGCGGGGCCGTCACCCTTGCAGAATTTATTGATTTTAATCAGCTGATTTTGACGGTGCCCCGCGACGGCGGCCCTCGTCCACAATGGCCCGGCTACTTAAGGCACTGGCGGCGCTGCTCCTGTCCTTTTGGCCTCGGTGGGAGCCTTTTTCGATGTGTTTTCAATTTTTATTTATTTGACAAGATTTTCTTGGTGTTTCATATTTGAAATTTTTTTTTTTTTTTTTTTTTTTTTTTTTTTTTTTTTTTTTTTTTTTAAATATTTTTGTGGGTGTAGGTGCATTTGCATAGCTTTGGGTTGTTAAAACATTGTGAAAGTCAATGAAAACATTATTTAAAAAATACTTTTCTCCCGCCACAACGTTCACATTTTATTAATTTAAAAATCAACGGAACGTCATAGAGCAAAAAAAAAATTTAGGTTGTGATCCCTATCACCGGGTGCTATTACCCTGTAAAAAGAGTTAGCATCTTTTGTAACACCTTGTATACAATGGTTCTCCACTCATCACTGTCATGGGCGCGATGGGATGCGTGCTGGATGGATCCACCTGCTGCCCTCTTTAGGGCATCGGACCAGCGCATTGGTGTTCTGCCTCTCGCCCGTCGGCCTTACATCTGGCGCAAAATGTCTGTTTTTCCAGAGGACAACGTGGTGACCGCATAAATATGCCATTTTCAATGACAGTTTGTGTCAAATAAATGCAGTGTGAAGTTCGTAAGCACTTCAAACGTCAAATTGAAAGGGTTCGCGATAGATTCAAAAGTAAGAAAATTAAGGGTAGACGATAGCGACGTGGCGGGAAATTCAAATTTTTTTACAGCTTTTTACATTTTGTAGCTAAACTGAGCTATTTTTGTTCAGCGATTTTTCGTTCGCGAGAATAAAACCGTATTCTTTTCATTATTGTAAACAACAGAACAACAATAATTCAGCCGATTATTTGTTCTGGTCTACGAAGCAGTGGTGTTGCCCAAAATACTTGTCGTAGACCAGAACACCTAATCGGCTGAATTATTTTTGTTCTGTTGTTTACAATAAGGAAAAGAATACTATGTTATTGCCGCGAACGAAAAATCGCTGAACAAAAATAGCGCAATTTAGCTACAAAATGTAAAAAAATGAAAATTTTGAATTTCCCGCCACACTACTATCTTCCAGCCTTAAGCCCCGCGGGTCTATTCCTATTTGTGATCTCCAATCAGACGAAACAATTAGCGAAGACGCGTGACTCGATCAGTCACCAGACCAATCGGCTGGAGACATTAATTATTCTAATGTCCCGGTCGCATCCCGGAGGTTATCGGATCCTAACATGTCGTGCCGGAGTGGGACAAATTGCCAATACGTCGGCGACCTTAGTACTGACACCCACTGAGCGTATCTTGTACGATACGCGAATTAAAATTCGCCTCCCAGCCTTTATCATACAAGGCTGGGAGTTGGTAGGCTGATAGAGTAGACTTCACTGAGTCTGGGAAAAAAATATTTATTGGCCGGTCGTGGTTGAAATTTAGAGTTTTTTGACTTCTAAATATTTGGGTAGAGTATCTTTTTTTTTCGTACAAAGCTGTAGTCAGTATTTAAGATAGATCTTACGTCAAAGTATCGTCAAACGATTAGTCTCTACAATCTTGACAGTCCGTTCAAAACGAACATAATGAATCTCGAAGTGTGTGCCTGCCTTTATGTCGAGGATTTAGGTCAGTTTATAGGAGAATGTTTGACCGTTATTGACTTTAAGATTTCAATGCTATTCATATACATGTTTGTATCGTAAGCCTTATAATTTCTACATAATTCGAACAGACAACTTTTATATTTAATCGATTTTTTATAGTAAATAGTGATATTTGCGGATTTTGTACCCTTAACTACGATGACTTATTAGTACCCCACCAACCGTATAATTATTATAGTAATACCACTTTTCTCACTGGAAACCCTATAACTAATCAATTAGGGCTGCCACTCGAGACTGTAGCGAATTTAATTGCAACATGAAGTGCTAAGCGAATGCTTCTGTTGAATTTTAATGTCCTCCCCTTAAGTGCAACGCTGACTTTGTATTTTTGTCAACCCTATTCTGGGCTTCGATGAAAATTTCATTTCCAAGATTTTTTTAACTGCATAATTATAATACAGAGTGCTCTCCAATTCGATAGCGGCTATCGACTCATCAAGGGAACCCTTGAAATCGAATGATCGGACATCAACTTTACTGCTCGAAAACGTTAATACTATCTACTCTTACACTGTACTTACACTTGTACATACTTGTAAAATTTATTTTTTAGGGTTCCGTACCCGAAGTGTGCCAAACGGGACCTTATTTACTCTGCCTCTGCTATCTGTCTGTCCGTCTGTCTGTCCTAACTTTAAAAGGTTGTGTTTGGAACCATAGTAGGTAGCCAGTTCGGAACCCTCAGTGCGCGAGTCCGACTCGCACTTGGCTGGTTTTTACATGTTCCCTTTAAAAGAATGCATATGCACAAAGAAAAGAAAAGACTTTACACAATTTCAAAGAAAGACACTAATTGAGTTACTATCGTAACTTACAAGTAGGCTGTTACATAGCTTACTGCGGCCACAAATTAGCGTATTATTAGCACTAAAGGGCAGTGATTATGAGTAATGGATCACTTGAATTGGCCTCATTTGCATTTTACTAGGGTTTTTCTGCACGTTGTAAAATTACGTTGTAGCGACGCAACGCATTTCTTTTACAAGTTAATTACGTGGGCGGAATTATTAATTTACGTTTGAAACATACCTTGTTAGTTACTCTTTTTTCAAGAGGATTTCAATATCTTCACTCTATTTTCACAAGAAAATAAGAGATGTTTTTTGTATTCTCGATTCTTACCTAATACAGGGTAATTTTTAAATAGCTTAATTCCTGGAACACGTCTAACTTGTAAATGTGATTTCCAACCGCGTATGTGTGTATATATGAATGTTTGTTCGACGATAACTTGAGTATCGCTGATCGGATCGTCATGAAAGGTTTGGTAGGTGGATAAATGAGAAAAAAAAAAAGTACGAACATGAGCCGTATCGGTCAAGGGGTAGCCGAGATATGGGGTCGTGAGTTCACAGTTCGGGGCGAACCACTATTTTATTTCTAAATAAGCCCGTAGCACTAAAACGCATTTCCCTACTACACTATTGACTTTCTCCGAGTCTACTGGAACAATCCGGCGTTTGTATGTATGTATGTATATATGTATGTATATATGTATGTATGAATGTTCGTTCGACGATAACTTGAGTAAATGTAGTCGGATCGTCATGAAATTTGGTAAGCGGGTAAATGAGGCAAAGAGAATTTTTAAGTTAGAACATGAGCCAAATCGGTCGAGGGGTTGCTGAGATATAGGTTCAAAGTTCGGGGCGAACCACTAGTTTAATCGCCGTATTAATCCCGAGGTCTCCATTGACGATCAGCTCTACACGGCGTGGTTTGACAAAGCGACGTGGCTCTCAATAAATCAGGGACACAAATACGTCGACGGTGCCCGGCAAATAGGCTCAGCTAAATACCCAAGCAAATTAGAGCAGTAGCACAGATTCGACCAAATTCGACATCGTTTTTAACCTCCTTCAAAACGGCGGGCTCAATTCGACCCGTATGTTTTTTTTAAAAATGAAAATGAAAAATATTTATTGGCATAATGAGGAGTTGTTTACACTATTGCTTACTCCCACACTAGGCATAGCCTGTCTCGTGGAGGAGGAAAATACGCTTGACAGATCCATATCTACATGCGGCGTGCATGCAAGTAATTCTATAAAATGTTCTTAAAAATCTAAAGTGAGATCAGGATTATTTTAATGTTTGTTACCTCAGAACATTTGTCTACGTGAACCGATTTTGATTTTAAAGGGTCAATACTTCCCATATAGTGAAAAAATGGTGAAGATCTGATGAAGAACTTCGGAGATGGAGAACGGAACTCCTCAACGGAGTACAGCGAATCAGTTGGAATCAGTGCAATAGCTGAATAACCAGTGTACCTTTTCACCAGTGAAATCGGTATATTTTTTTAATGTTGTAAATTTCATTAATGTTTTTTTCAGCGCTTATACATAGGAGCTGGAGGCTGGGATAGTAGTAAAGAGTGGAGGGGCACAAAAGCGCGCTGCGCAGGCAGCGCTGGAATTGTACAAATGCCAACTTTGAAAGAAAAGGAAAAGTTCATTAAGAAAAAGCTTTTTGTTTTTTCTAAAGCACTAACCCGTGCTAGGGAAAATGCGGGTTCAAGTCCTGTCCCGAGTGAATTTTTTCAACTTATTATAAATGTTTTAAGAAAAATCTTTTCGAAAAGTCGCAGAACGAAAGTTGTTTGGAAATCACTGTAGAAGTTGACGTGTTTCAGAAATAAAGCTGTTTAAAAAAAATACCCTTTTGACGCTGCGATAACTGCCTAATTTTGGATCTTACTCGGGGATAACCGACAATTAGTTCTTACATACTACATCTAAAAAACGAAAGTGCGCCTGGCTCAGATGGAATAAAACCTGTCTTGCTGAAACAAATTAGACCGTGCATAATAAAACCGTTCACCCACATCTGCAACCTGAGCCTGTCAGCGGGCATTTTCCCTGAAACGTGGAAAACATCCTCAGTGACACCCATTCACAAGGCTGGGGACAAAACTAACCCATGTAACTTTAGACCCATTTCTCTGCTCAGCATACTTTCCAAAATTTTAGAAAAAGTTGTCCACAATCGCCTGTGCAGATACTTAGAAAACAATAACTTACTTGCACCATGTCAATTCGGTTTCCGACAGGGTAAGTCTACAGAAAATGCCATATCCAAGCTTCTGGAAGTAGTAACAACTCACCTAGATAAAGGTCGGTGCTGCGTTGGTGCCTTTCTAGACCTGGCGAAGGCATTCGACACAGTGTCTGTGCCAATCCTCCTGAGAAAACTGGAGAACATAGGGATCAGGGGAGTGGCCCTGGACTGGTTTCGTAGTTACCTAAGCAACAGGCTCATGGCAACCAGAATAGGAGAAGTCATAAGCTCTCCGTTACCCGTAAACTATGGCGTACCACAAGGCAGTATACTTGGCCCAACTCTATTCCTGGTTTACATTAACGACGTCTCTACCGCACTACCCCCAAAACTTAACGCCGAAGTTGTTTGTTATGCCGATGATACTGCCATTATCTTTAGTGACTCAACCTGGGACTCTGCTCTTAAAAAGGCTACTGTCGGTCTCTCAGAAATTGCTAAGTGGTTATCAAAAAACCTTCTAACACTGAATGCCTCCAAAACCAAATTCTTATGCTTCCACAAAACTAAACACTCTGAACCAAATACAGAAGCTGACATAAAAATACATACCTGCAGCCAGCTCTCAGATCAATGTGAATGTGAATCCATTTGTAGAGTCAACGACATAAAATACTTAGGAGTAATATTAGATGAAAAACTTACGTTCCAAAAACACTTATATAGTCTTGCAGGTAGGGCCCGAAAGCTCATCTATGTCATGAAGCTACTCCGTAATGGTGCCCCCAAAGAAACGCTAAGATTGGTTTATCTATCTTTATGCCAATCCGTGCTCAGCTACTGCATTAGTTGCTGGGGGGGTTCCGGTAAAACACACATGCTAGAAGTAGAAAGGGCACAGCGGGCAGTCCTCAAGGTAATGCACAAAAAACCCCGTATGTACCCCACAACTACACTGTATGAGGAAAGCAAAGTACTGAGTATGAGAAAACTCTTCATCCTCAAGGTTGTTTTGACTCAACACAGAAACTTGATCAACTCCAGTGACTACAACAACCTGTTAAGTAAGAGAGTGTTCAAAATCAAGAAAACATCAACTAACACCTCTTTTGCCAAAAGATTTGCACCATTTCTACACCAACACCTCTACAATACAGCATTAGACGACTGCGACGTAAAACTCTGCACAGTAAATGAAGCTAAAACTAAAATCCTAAGTTGGCTAAACACTAAAGACTACGATGCAACCGAAAACATCCTAACAATCTGTGTCTAATTCATACACTCACACACACATACATCCTCCCTCTCACACAACACATACGCCCTCAATCACCCTATCACCGTTACACACACAAACACACCCTAACACACACACACATTACTCTCAAACACACACATTACTCTCAAACACACACACTATGAGGCTCTTTATCGATAGCTTTTTTCATATTTTTAGTTCCTTACTTAAACGTAGTTAAAATTGCTTTACGGACAAAAATGTCCTTTGTTACTGTCTTCTGCAATTCAACTCTTAATTTAATTCTTAGTTTATATTTTGCAACCCAGTTTATACTTGTACCGCCGTAGTAAGGTAATCCGATAAAATGTTTTTACTTCCCCCACGAGACAGGCCATGCCTAGTGTGGGGGTCAGCAAAATATGTATACTGTACCTAAATGGCAATAAACACTTTTATTTTATTTATTTATTTAAATATAAACCGGCATACAATTTCATGTCGAGTTTGACTCAGCCCTAAATAGACCGATGGTCGTTGGATGAAATGTACACGAATAGAATAACGTTGTTTGCACGAGTAGAGACTAGAGACGTATGTACATACATCTTCATGTTTATGTCATTTTCATAAAGCACAACACAGATCTTTTTAGGCCACCTAAAGGGCCTCTATCATGGCTTAAGAGGAAACGTGGGTAACCTCTGCTCCATACAAAAAGGGAGACCTGTTTCCTCCCTGGATAATTATTTAAAAAATATATGTTTATGCCATTCAATCTATATTTACCTTTTCCATTTCCCTATGTTTGAATAAATATTAATAAAATTTATTTAAATAATTCTGAGAGTGGAAGAGATCCGTTGGCAGACCACCAGCCAGATGGTCGGACGACATAGCCAAAGTAGCCGGAAAACAGTGGTTGCGTCTGGCGCAGGATCGTGAGAGGTGGCGTGAGCATGAAGAGGCCTTTACTCAGCAGTGGGTGTTAACAGGCTGATGATGATGATGAAATAATTAAACCCACCTACTTCAAAAAGTTAAGTTTTTTCCATAATTTTCTGATATTAATGTGACTTCACGCCGTGAATGCGGAAGTTTTTTTAACTACGAGTTTGAATGCGGCCTAAAAACTCTGACACCAGGGGTGGCCACTACCTCATACGAACTATCTTTAAAATCTATGACATGATGCTGATAACCCATCTCAACACGACACCCTTTATTCAACAGGTTAAAGGTTCATTGTATCAACAGGTTTAATAACAAAAATCTGAAAAAAAACTGTCTAAACATTTAAAAAGCCTGGGGGGTTACCCTTGACGGTATTGCGATTCTATTGAAAAAGTTTTAAAATTAATTTCTCTTTGAATTCGCATAGTAATGCTTTGATTTTAAATACTTTGTGATGTTTATTCAAAGGTAAGGCTGTTTTATTCAACAAAAACACAAAATGCGTCTTAATTTGTAAAATATTAAAATTTGTAAATTGCGCCATATTGCGGCCGTATTGGAAAAACGCGTCAAGGGTAGAGGGGCTGAACCTGTCACACCAACCTCCCGATATCTCACTCGACCGCGAAACCGAATCGATTAATGTACCCGATTCACACGATTTGATATTCCATAAATCGATTCGCCATCCGCCTATTTATCTTTCGATTAGTCGGATCGAGACAAACCGGGAAGAGTAAAGGCCTTAAGGCCATTCATTGAGTAGGCAAGCGTAGACTGGGCAGTGCGTTGAAGCAGGTTTGCTTTGAGGGAGGGTTTCGGGCCTGTTTGTACAAAGGACCATGGGCACTTTAGTATGAACAGTATCCAGCATGATCTTCTGAACCAAGCTGTATCCGTTGCTATGCAAACCAGTGACTTATTTAGTGTTGTGGGGGCTCTAGCTTTCAGAAACGCAATAGCTGAGGCTAATAACCGTAGAGCCAAGCCTCCTCACTTCTACATCGCCATTTCTAAGATTTTGGGTTGACTATGACTTAAAGGACCACGGGCACATTAGTATGAAGTCTGGGCCCACTGACAGTTGACACTTGATGAACAATTTTACATCGTCTAACAGCAATAAAACTCATGTCAAACGAAAGCTCTTACGGAGTACTTCAATTTATTATATGGCAGCTTAGTCAAAATCGAGCGCGAAAATGGTGTTTTGGGCATTTTTGTCTAATTTTATGAAGAGTGTCCAACAGTGATCAGCCTGGTGTCACGTGATACCAAAGTGCTGTTGGACAATGTAAACTTTTTCATCAAGTGTCAACTGTCAGTGGGCCCAATATGCCCACGGTCCTTTGTATAAATTTAATAGAATTTCATTGTTTGAGTGTATGTTAAATTTACGATTCCGACCTCCACACCATTGTGAGCTCTAACCAAACGAACATAAGCCGTTGGAAATAAGGTTGTGTGATCTTGTTTTTGCTATGTTGAGTAGGTAGGTAGGTAATCGTATGAGGTAGTGGCCACCCCTGGTGTCAGAGTTTTTAGGCCACCCAAAGGGTCTCTGACATGGCTTAACGATTGTTATTAATGAACAACAACCGGGACCAACGGTTTAACGTGCCTTCCGAAGCACGGAAGCGCTCAGATATTATTGCCACTAGCGGTCACCCATCCATGGACTGACCGCGGCCGTTGTTGCTTAACTTTGCCAATCGATTAAGAACGGCTAGTACAACTAGGCTGTGAGCGCTTGAGTAATGTTGAATAATGTACATTATTGTGTAGTGCACAACATTGCCATGATAACTTTGAATTCAAATTCGAAACCTTCACTTTTGACTAATGAAATAAAAGAAGATATCGGACTGCTATCGACACGCAAAGAAGAAGAAGAAGATTCAAAGTGTAGTGGCCGTAGTTACACCATACTTTGCGAAGCAACTTGCAGCGCAGTGTCAAGTCTGTTGGTCCCCTTTATTCGGATCCAGCGCAATCATTCTTCAGTCGACACATAGAGGGCATAACCGGGCACCGTTCCATCGGGCGAATCGATACTTTAGGCTCGATTTGGCCGAAGATTTAAGCCCCCACGCGACCTGATTGAATTGTTTGGCAGAAGTAGTGTTAAAGGCCACCATACATGAATTGTACAGCCTCTGTAAAAAAATAAGTTATACATGGCTGAGGGTTGTGAGGGAAAATAGCTCCAATAGTCTTATTTATAAGGTGTGGAGGCTTTATAAGCTCTAATTGGCTCGTCAAGGTCACGAATTTTTTTCAACAATAGCCTAGAGTGACTGATCCCGAGAGCATTCGGGTCTATGTCCCCTGGTTTATAATACAAGGCAATAAAAATACAAGGCAGACACGAAAAACATCATGGCTCAAAAATATCGCTTATTGATCGACGCAATTCTTTCATGATAACAGCCGATTGTCCTATTGCCAACAAGGTGTGAAAGGAGGAGACACGCATTCTCGAACGGTATTCCCAAGCAATAAAATTATATCCACCTATCTATTTGATAAAGAAATAACAAAAGCTTGGTATCAACATTAAAAGTCCAGGAAGTAAGGAAGAAAAAACCGCCACAACGAAAAAAAAGCATAAATTGAAACAATTAACACCGTCGCTGCAAAAGCGACCCATTTCCAAAGCAAATCTCGCGTCAGCGCGCAATCTGCGCCCGAATCGATTCTCTAGCCATTAAGAATCGAATCGTATTCGATACCGAGAGCATGGTGACGCGAAATGGTCACCAAAGAAGTTCTACTCAGTACTGAGTACAAGAAGGCTTGCTGCATGATTCTGATGGCTCATGATTACGAAAGTTTAAGTGTAAAAATCATGATTATGTGTCAATACGAGTATTACCCCACCCGCAACACTTTTTTTATGTAGCTTTCATAGCGTCCCACTGCTGGGCAAAGGCCTCCACTTTTTTCTTCCACTAAAATTAAAATATTTTTATACTACAGGGTGCACTCTAAGTCGATAGCGAAACTTTACGTAGGCTGTCTTCTGATCACTACAAACAACTTGTACTAGGTGGCAAAAAAAATGGAGCGAAAAAAAAATCTGCGTTTTCATACATTTGGTGCAGTACTGAGTCGACCTTTTGTATGGAATAGCAGATTTTTTTTTTCGCTCCATTTTATTCGCCACCTGGTACAAGTTGTTTCTAGTGATCAGTAGAGAGCCTACTTAAAGTTCCGCTATCGACTTAGAGTGCACCCTGTAGATAGGCCTATTTTGAGGTTTTATGTTTCCTTGGTTTCAGCCATATCAAAATGCGGCCAAGTCAAATTATCATCGTTATATTAAAAACTTTTTAATATAATGATGATGATTTGACTTTTTAAATAAAAAGTCAGTCTCTCGTCAGTGCAGCACTTCCCATGCTTAATTTTACAGCACGGTTGGAACCGGTTTTGTTTGACATAGGATAGGATAGCTAGAGTTATAAACCCATGGATACCTAAACTCTAATAGGATAGGTACGTAAACTTGTGGATTGAAGATGTTCTTAATATTTTTTACCTTTGCACGATCACTATACATAATTTAAATACAATTTTACTGGATTTAACACTCGTTTTATTTACTTTTTAATGTCCCGAAACGTTGGGAAAATTTAAAAAGGAAAAATAACAAGTGTTAAATAACGATTGTTAAATCCGGTAAGTGTTTCATTTCAAAATCCTTTTTCTTACCGACTATACAAATTATGATTATCATTAACAATGAACCCTGCACTAGAAAACCCTGTATCGTAGGTACTCTATTTTCTATAATTTTCTATTCTATTTCTATTAAATTATGAAGATGTACACTTTTAGTAACGCTTCGAACAAGTTAACCTTCTAATCGAGTGTACTTCTAGCCGAGAGAACGGTGACAGTGGTTCGGTGAATATTTATGCCGACTATTTGCATTCGATATTTTTAACGAGCGAATCGGCTTTGGCGTGACGGGGTTTTTTAATAAAAAAAAGAACTTTTAAGAGTTGGGTCTCCGATTTGGTCAGTTACTATGGTAAAAGCAGGAAATAAACGTTAACTTTATAATTCACTTGCACACGCACCCTCTTTTATGGTTTTAATACTATAATAGAACTAATAAATACTATCACCTATGTAAATAATTTATTTGGCTACATACAACTTTAATACAAATAATTTTAGGTAAGAACATAGGTAGGTAGGTACATTTCTGAAATAAGTTGTTGCTAAATTTATATTTTTAAACAAGTTGGACTTCTAGCACCCTGTATAGATAGATGCTCTATACACCGTGGAATTTTAGCGGTTTTAAAGCCGAAGGCATTTAGTTGCACTAGTGATTCTGAGCCAAATTCCAAAATTTTACTTCAAAACGAGCGAAAAAAAATAAAAAATCGCTAATCGACACCATTTGTATGGAGAAGTGATTTTTTTTTTCGCGCGTTTTGAAATGAAATTTTGTAATTTGGCTCAGAGTCACCAGTGCAACAAAATACCTTCGGCTTTAAAACCACTAAAATTGCACGGAGTATAATATAACTTGTTCGAAGCGTTACTAAAAGTGTACATCTTCAGAAATAGAAAAGAAAATAATAGAAATTTGAGTACCTGCGATACATGGTTATCATGGTATATAATATAGAGTATCTATCTATACAGGGTGCAAACACATTTTAAGTTGTTACCTAAAATTATTTGTATTAAAGTTGTACGTATACGAACTACTTATATTATCATTGGAAGGTTTTTAAGCCAAAAATAAAGTTGTACACTAATTCATTCCGTTAATATCGCCATAAAATAGTGCTAATGTCAGCGGTCCTAAAACTTCGCAACAACGACACATTATTTAGTGGAAGGAACCCGAAAATTGTTTCCTGAAGTATTTAAACTTATAGCCTTACTTCAGAGACTTACGCCGATGGAAATACTACCTACGTTTCGGCAATAAATATGCCCTACATTATAATTTGAATAAAACATCACGATCTACTTTAAGGCACCGAAAGTTTTGGCTCAAAATCTGATTTATAGAAACGGGTTTTTGTCCGAGTTTGTTAGAGAGGAATTTATGGTTGTTTTTAGGGTTCCGAGCCCAAAGGGTGCCAAACGGGACCATATTACTAAGACTCCGCTGTCCTTCTGTCTGTCTGTCTTTCTATCTGTCCGTCTGTCACGCTGTATTTCATGAAGCGTCCGTGATAGCTAGACAGTTGAAATTTTCACAGATGATGTATTTCTGTTGCCGCTATAACAAAAAATACTAAAAACAGAATAAAATAAATATTTAAGGGGGCTCCCATACAACAAACGTGATTTTTTTGCTCGATATTGATAATGGCAACAGGTAGACGCTTGAAATATTCACAGAATATTTAGTTATGTATTCACTTTAAAAATAAATAATTAAATTATAATAAAACAGATAAAACGCATCATGGCATGACAGTGATAGAACCACATTACTAAACAAGAGAAGCATTAAAGTCTTGTTTCCTGGCATGACTTAAGGAATATGAAATTAAAGTACCTGAGGAGCAAATTCGTTAGGGAATACTCAGAATTTGACCCCAGTTTACGAGGCTCTACTGAAGCCCTAAAACCTGATGTAATTACACTAACAGGAAAATAGCAAAACAATTGAAAATACTCAACGATCCAGTATAAAACTAAAAGTGATTTTTCCGTAACAAGAGTTATGTTTGTAAACCACGACAATACTTGGATTTAGGGATGAAAGAAATGTAACTCGTCAGAAGGCCCACCCAAAGTGAACGCAATGTGATAACTTAAAACCCTATGTAATATTATTTTATTACATTTCTAGACACTCATGGTCTTATTTGAGTATTTTTATTTTATATTGTTTTATGTTGTGGTAAACTTGTGATGCTAATTATTTGCATTGTCATTAACTTATGGTTATGTTGTATTTCTGTATTTTTTATAAGTGTCTGTAGTAACAAATAATATTCTTTATTTATCTTTATATTTGCTTCAGCTTCTTTTTGTTTGTTCTGTGTGTCAGACAGATGAATTGTATATCTTCCTCTTTTTATTCGGGTGAATATTTTGGCTGGCTGGAAGAAATTTCTATTGAAATAAGTCCGCCCTTGTATGTAATTTCTCACCATTTGTATTTAAGTTTTTATTTGGTGCAATAAAGTGTAATAATCAAATATTTGCGCAATGGAGAACTCTACTCTCTGCCAACTTCAATGATGGTCACGATCCTCAGCATTGAGGGAACGACTGAATGGATGGAATCAAATATTTTGATCCATCTTACATCGTTGTTGTTCGATTAAGTCGCCATTCTGTAGTATTTATTCTGTGATTTAGGGTTCAAAACTATAGCAATAAATTGGACCATTACAATGGTAGTAAAGCAAGTTTAGCAAATTAAACAAGGTCGGGCCTGGCACGGGACTGTCGCCTTTATACCGATTGTTATAGAACCTATTGTTGCATCACGAACGTTCATTTCCGATGCTAATTTCGTCGAGTTTTTACAGGCAAATGGGATACGAGGTTTAAACCTAGAACTTTTAGGATATTTGGATCAGCAGGTCTCTCGGCTATTTCTGATTGATAGTCTAAACTTCGGTTTCTCTAAGACAGCCTTTGAGAATATAAAACGTGCACCTACAAGATCTGTCTAGTTTCTTAAGTTTTTGCACTAGGTAGATACCCCATTTTTGTCTATTCTTACTACTTACATAATGAAATCCGTTATTGGCTCCATTAATAATTTACATAAGAAGCATTGTAAGTACTGT
The DNA here is from genome assembly GCA_949319315.1 of Zelleria hepariella. NCBI lineage: Eukaryota > Metazoa > Arthropoda > Insecta > Lepidoptera > Yponomeutidae > Zelleria > Zelleria hepariella. Next base: position 12,977,131 of record OX439395.1, read on the forward strand.
ATTGCTGTGGATTTTTGTTAATAAATAATAATAAAAAAAAAAAAAAAAAAAAAAAAAAAAAAAAAAAAAAAAAGATTCCAACTCTATTTTCTGATCTAAAGATTTTTTGGTTAGTTTTAAAGTTACGAATCTCCGTTTATTCGGTTATCGTAAGTGAGGGCTACCGCGCTTGGATTTCCCGCTGGGGGCGCTATTGTTACGTAAGGTCAGAAATGTCACTGATTGTATGGGCTACGCAGGTTTATTTCTAATTGAACGAGCGAGCGAAGCGAGCGAAGTTCTCCGAGTCTACTGGAACAATCCGGCGTTTGTATGTATGTATGTATGTATGTATGAATGTTCGTTCGACGATAACTTGAGTAAATTTAGTCGGATCGTCACGAAATTTGGTAGGCAGGTAAATAAGGTAAAGAGAATTTTTAAGTTCGAACATGAGCCAAATCGGTCGAGGGGTTGCTGAGATATGGGGTCGCGAGTTCAAAGTTCGGGGCAAACCACTAGTTAGAATAATTTTGTGAATATTTTGCAATACATGAGATTGTATTGCAAGCGGTGGTGGTCTAGTGGGTAGAACAGTGGACTCTGAAGCGAAAGGTCCTCGGTTCGATTCCCGGTGCTGGCATGTATCTATGAATTTGTTTAATTTCAAAGTTACGTACATTTGTGAATTTGTAGTAGCAATACCACTCGCAGAATTTGAAGGAAAACATCGTGAGGAAACCTGAGCGTATGAGGCATTATACCCTCAACGCAAAAATCGCCAACCCGCATTGAGCACGCGTGGTGATTAAGCTCGAACTCTCTTGCTGAGAGAAGGCCTTTGCCCAGCTAGTGGGACATGTACAATTGTACAGGCTACATCTTACTTTTTTTTTCTTACATGAGATTGAATCAATGTATCTTTCGGAAAATTATGTTGATTTTTTTTTTCGACCAACTGCGCTTGCTCGATGTTTTTATTGGTATTGGTGCCGTTTTAAGGTAGTCATTCACTAAACATAATATTTTAATGTGAGTAAACTTTTTTTACGTCCGAATGAACTAACTTTAAGAGTTATACTTCAAGACCTTACTCGACAGTGGCGCTACTAAAACGGTAGCCCTCATTTGAGTTCCCGTTGTCAATAAACGTGATACCAACTTGGTACTTGTATGTTATTTAAAAAGCGTCCCAGTAGCACATCCACTCACACTAAAACGCCCCAGTGTCAAGAGTATATTTGTAGAGAATGCTTGCCCATAATCACAGCTTAGTTGGCCTAGCTAGTCCATCCTATCCTACTTATATTATATTCGCGAAAGTAATAATAAGTAAGTAATGTATGGATGGATGGATGTTTGAACGATGAAATTTGGAATAGATATAGCTTAGACATCAGAATAACACATAGACTACATATTATCACGCTTTTACTCTTAGGAGCAAAGTAAAGCATAATATATCCTTTTTCTGTAGTCCACGCGGACGAAATCGGGGGCAAAAGGTAGTAGGAAATATAATGGTCTAATAATAATTCGATATTGCGTGTTTTGCATACGATAGGTCCTATTGTCATAAATGCACGTTAAGGGTTAATCAAACAATTTCCCGTCGGTGAACTCGGCCCTAAACCGGTAGGAATAAAACTCCTTGCCGCTAAACTCCGCACCGCTTAACTTTATAACCTAATATTTCTGCGAACGAATTACCCAATCAGTTGGTGCCAAAAAACTCTCGCCATAGAGCCCCGAGTGCATCAATTGAATCGAATCGAATCAGGCTCTATTTGATTACGGGTACGGATTTTTGTTTTTTTATAACGTTAACTTTGATAAAGGTTTGACGCTTTTATCTCGCTACAAACTTTTGCCCGCGAGTTCGTCCGCGCAGACTTTTTTCAGATATCAGCGAATCCGTTATTGATAAGTAGCTAGTAATTTATAGCTTATTCCATAATTCAGCCAAATCCGTCCAGCCGTGAAAATATATCTAACACACATTCGTGTGATCACCATCAGCCCACCTCCCCACCTCTATCCACTGCTGGCTGGGTATAGGCCTTTTTCCCCTCACGCCACCTCTCACGGTCCCTCGCCATCCGCATCCATGGACCCTCAACCGACACAACGCACATTCAGTAATTCACAATGTTTCGCATCTATAATATTAGAATAACACATAGGCTATATAAATTACAAGATGTTTTATTCACAACCTAGTCCGCGCTCATATTGAAAGCGGGGAAAAATATTGACAACTTCTATCTAAATTTGCGCGGACGGAAGCGCGTGCAAAAGCTAGTCCAAATAACTAGTGGTTCGCCCCGAACTGTGAACTCGCGACCCCATAAATACTTACTAACCCCATATCTCGGCAACCCCTCGACCGATTTGGCTCATGTTCGAACTTAAAAATTCTTTTAATATCATTTACCCGCCTACTAAATTTCATAACGATCCGACTAAATTTACTCAAGTTATCGTCGAACGAACATTCATACATACATACATACATACATACATACATACACACATACATACTTACATACATACAAACGCCGGATTGTTCCAGTAGACTCGGAGAACTTCGCTCGCTTCGCTCACTCGTTCAAAAATCTGAGACGGAACCGCTCTAACTAAAATCATTCTGAATTCAAAATACCCCCGACATTTTGATAACACATAAGTACCTATCTAAAAAAATTCGCTTACAAATTACAAACCTGCTTTCAAATAAAACGCTGGCTACGCTGGCACAGGCAGATAGATACACACAGACAGCCACACATAGCTTTCAAACTTATAACACCCATCTTTTAACGTCGGGGGTTAAAAAATATTAAGCACCAATATCTCACTCGATTCTCGGATTAAGTATTCAAGAAACGACACCAATAAGTTCCATTACAACTCAGCCCCGGGAACGTTCCCTGGAACCACAGAAATTAGGGAACTTTTCCGGGGGAACGCTTAAGGCACCTTAAGGCTCCTAAAGGAAATAAACTTGGGCTATTCTGAAAACTGCCGGCGAAGCAACTTTACAAGTAATCCGAAATATTTATGAACTACCCGCGCTTTGGGTTTAACTTCACATGAGATATTCGAAGGTGTCTACTTTCGAAGCTTATAGCGATAACGTGATACTTTTTAGAAATTTATTATCAGCTAGATTGTACATACTGTTCCGAAAATATTTTTTTTAATTATTTTTTAACTACTTGGTATTAGTTCGGCTCATAGACACCCTGATCGTATTGAATCGGGAGAAAACATTATTGTTTAATGGTTGATTGATTGATTGTTGATTGATTGCTTGTTGATTGATTGCTTGATTGGTTGATTGTTGATTGATTATTGATTCATTAATTGATTTAAAATATTTTACGCTCCTGAATAACACAAAAATAACTCTAATTATGTGAATTCCAACAACTTTCGCTGTGTTCTACGACTTTTCGAATAGTTCGATACTTTTTATTTACTGAGCGTTTCTTGTTTTCTAACGGTGTGCATTTATGCCTACCATTACAGCGCTTCCTTTGCAGCGCGCTTTCGTGCCCCTCCACTCTCCACCACCTTTCCACCCTCTTCTGCTTCTATTTGTTACTTCTCAATACATTTTTTTTTAATGTTCTTTTAAATGTTAACGTGTTTTAGGAATAAAGCTATTTAATAATTGCCCTGTATAGGCAAAAGCTAGTTTATATTATTACTCTGATTAGTGTGCAGTGCGATGTGAAAAAGATCAATAGAACAATGAAGTAGCTAAATGAGAACCTTACAAAGAGTCCAACTAAGAAAGAAGCTAGCAGTTAAGGAGTTAATATTATAAAAGTTGTCCGAGACAAAGCAGTCGGCTGGCGCAGACAAGTTTTAATTTGTTGAACTCGCCCCGCCGGAAGTGGTCCCTCTTGTCTCGGCCGTACTACAGCCTATCTGGGATGTGCCTACGAGCTGTGACATTTTTAAGTTTTTCGGCCTTTGCGTCTAGGATAGATACCGGGTGTTAAAAGACCGCCAACAAAGCGGGAAACCAAGTATTCGCCTCGTCATAAAGAACACATTTGCCCACGGAACTATGCCTGGGAAATCGATGGTTTCAAAAATTTAAAAGGTTCAAAGGCGGAACTTTAAAAAAAATCTGAATAGGTTGCATATCGAGTACTTAACATTTCTTCTCAAGAAGCAATATCAAAATGTTGAACATTTCTTACAAAAAATGTAGTCAAATTGCAACCCGCAATGTATTCTAAACATTGGCACCTCGAGCGTAAGTATTTTAGCCATATGCAAATGCTTGCGCAATATGACTTCTCTGCGTTACACGCTACACGCGTTGCCGTTGCGTGATAAAATATTTTATAAAATCATAACCTAAAAAACCAAAATCAGCAGTGACTCGACCCGTTTCAAACCAAAATTAAAACCGTGGACCCCGCTCCTTCGAGTTCTGAAACTATTAAGCCTGGTTTTATAGGCCCAGTAGCTGGCGGTCAGTGAAGGACAGTTATTGTCTGGCAGCTACTGGGTCCGTGAAAACAAAGTTGAGCCAGTAGCTACTGACCGATCAGTTGCTGTGTGACGTGACAGTGACGGTACTGTATAGACAGCAGAATTAACAGTTGCTGTCTACTGGGTGATCAGTACCTGGGCCTGTGAAAACCAGGTTAGGCTAGTATAAGCACGATGCAAACTTACCGTATCTTGACCTCTTTGGACTGCCATTCGCTGTGTTTGTCGAAACTGATGAGTATTGCCGCGATTTCCTGCAACAAGCAAACAATGCAAACATTAAAATATGATATTTATAAAATATGGTACTTTTATAAACCTGAATTAAGCCTTCTTTGTGGACAACAGTAGACAAATAAATGCTGAAGAAGAAGAAGCTGCTTCGGAAGGCACGTTAACGTTCAATGAAAGTTGCGTGGCGGAAAAGCCCAAGTTTTCACAGTTTTTTAAATTTAGTAGCTAAACTGAGCTATTTTTTGTTTTTTCTAAAGCACTAACCCGTGCTAGGGAATAATTTAGTACTATTTCCAGTAGACGGAGACTAGTTGAAGAAATTCGCATCGACAGTTACTTGACTCGGTAGCTCAATTGGTAGAGCGCACGGTATGCGAGAGGTTGCGGGTTCAAGTCCGTCCCGAGTGAATTTTTTCAACTTATTATAAATGTTTGAGCTATTTTTGTTTAGCCGTTTTTGTTTCTCGATAGTATAATTGTATTTTTTTCATTATTCTAAACAACAGAACAACAATCAAATTGTGCGTTTCACGTCACGCTAATTTCATTAACGTTGTCTTGTTCTCTTTGAGAATAAATACGTCGTTAATATGTTAAATTTTTTGATTTGTTTAATGTATATGATACAGGAATCGATTTTATACATTTTTCTTGACTCGGCTGAGTTCGTACTGCTCTTTTACTACAGTATGAGTAAAGGTGCAGTATAAACGGCAAGACCTACGTTTTGTTATGAGAGTGAGCAAAAACATAAATTATGCTCGTAACCCCGCGTGGGGTAATAATTTTGAGGCTAAAATGAGCGAATGAGATAACAAACGTGGTTGCGATAAAACAAAAGTATCCACACACCCATATCCATGAAGGGGTAAACAGATCAACAATACTAAGCCCTTTGCATCTACGTAATGAGATGATTTATGCAGCGTCCAGTGGCACCTTCGCTCACACAGTGCCTGGAACATTGTTTTAGATGGAGGCTTGTCAGCTCCTTTAACATCCTTACAACTTAGTCGGCCTAGCCCACAGGAAAGACACGTCAAATCGTGTACACACGACAGCACGTCGAGGCTTACACGCTAGCACTCTACTCCATTACGTTACGGGCAACTTTACAACAAAAGTGTGCAGTCTGACGTGCTGTCGTGTGTACAAAAACACCCGACGGAATAAAATGTGCTTAGATAATATAATTTGCGGGTAGGTACCTACCTATTTGCGGGTTTCATTTTGATGTTTTTAATGTAATGAATTTAATGATGCTTACAGTTATGATTGGTATTGTTTCTGCAAAGTCATAAATGTACATACGTAGCATTTGAAATTAAACTAGTCATAGGTAATCGTACATTCCAGCTCTGAGATACGAATCTGGGACCTAACGTAAGGCCGGCCACATACAGACGGAATTCCGGACGGAAAAGTATCTAATCAGGATTCCGAACGCAGTAACTGCATAAAAATCTATGTACTTACCACACACATACAGCGTGCGTAATCTTGATTCGTTTTTCCGTTACGGAAAAATCCCATCTATGTATGGCCGGCCTAAAGGCAACAATAAAATTCTAACCACTACGAGGCGACCACAATTCACCCGGTATAATAGGTAGGTAGGTATAATCCGTGCGGGATCAGAATGGGATAATACCTTTTGGAACTGAGAAGCCCGCGGTCCTGTAGCGCCAGCATTTCGGCAAACTCTAGTTGTCTATGGTAAACTCGCGTCGAAACCTGCTTGTGTTTTCTGTGCGCGTGGGTGTCTGCTCGAGATTTATCCCGTTTTATTCAATTAATGCAATAACATTGAATCCTTTTAGATTACAAACATTAAACATTATTGTATATTTCCAATTTTATAACTCTACTAGCTTTTGCCCGCGACTTCGTCCGCGCAGACTTAGTTTTTTTCCCGTTATCACAATAAAACATAGCCTATTACACTCAGCCATAACGTAGCTTCCCATTAGTGAAGGATTTTTTATAATCGGATGTGTTGTTTTGGAGAATACCCCCTACACTACATACGTACATACTTACAAACTTTTCCTCTTTATAATATTAGTGTTGATAGCTAGTGCCCACGACTTCATTCACGTGGCTAAAAGAAAAAGGATAAACGTGGTGATTTTGCAAATAAAATTGTACCAAGCATATTTTTTACCACCTAGTAGGTATGATGTACTTAAAACACACCCCCTGCACTATCAAAGCGTTGGCCCGAGATTACGCTCCCGTGGACCACGCGTTGTTATCTGCTTCTTCCAAACTGAATGGGGCAAAGATGCATATACCTACTGTTATAGGCGTCAAACGGATTTAACGCGGGTTACCTACATTTCAAGAAACACTCAAAGATTATCTTTTCTTTTTAGCCCTATCCTATTATTTTGAGTCCGCTAATCTGCTACTCCTTATTGCAAACTTTCAGTCTGGGTTGTCTCTGTTCAGTTGGTCTCGCCCCAAGTCTTCGTGCCTTTGTGGCCTTTGTGGTGTCGTGGTGGACACTGCCTCTACCGATGTAAGAGAGCCCTAATGCATAGTTTGATACCCAAGTACGTCTCGTTTGCTTGCGCTGTTTGGTGAATGAATATTTATCAGCATTCGCTGCAGTACGTCACAGGTCTCAACATCTCTCTGGCGTTCTATAAAACTGTAAAACATCTCCAACAGAGCTAGTTAGCGTCACCTACTCGTATTATAGACACGAAGTTACTTAACAGATAAAAACTTTAAGAAATTTTATTTTATTTTTTATTTTGCATCATACTATTTCAAAGAGAACGATCATAATAATTGGGTTCTGACACCAGAAAATATGAGATAATATCAGGAGATACTTAACCATATTATTTCTATCACATTAAATAGTGTTTTTTTCTATGAGCTGCTCTTCTGAAACACCCAACGCGTCTTCTTAGCATCTACGATACCATAGTCTGAAACAACCGTTTTGAATCGTCGGTCTTATTCTTCTTTCGTGTTGAAAGCGTCACACACACACGTCGCGCTGGGGTCGCCTCCAGGAAATCCGATAAGCTGCACTGTGGATCATCAGGACAGGTATGACGACGCGAAGTTGTCGTTATGGTTTAAGATTGGCACAAAACACCTCTTCTGGCTCTATTTCTCACATATCTTTCATGCTGGCAACACCACCACGCACGCGGTTCAGGGATTTTCACATGCTCCAATCTTCTCGTCAGTCTGAAGTAGGTATGTGGAAAGACTATCAGAGTTGTCAACAATGAATAGGCGTCTATTGTAAAAGTGCACCTGTCCAGTGTCCAGTCCTAGGTACTTACTTAATGGAAATAAAGCGATCATGGTAGTAATGTTACACCATCAATGGCTGATGTTATGCGCCTATGGTCGCTCGGGACTCTACACTTGCACAGTACGCACAGCGGATTTTTTGGTCAGAACATCGTATCTTTATTTTTCTTCGAGGTCTGGTGCATCCTATTCTTCCCTGAATAACCAGCAATCAGCAATGCACTCAACGGATGTTTCCGGTCTGGCCAAAAGATCTCAGGATGCAACCGCAACTTTGAAAGATATGTGAGCTTTGATAAAACTGCTGGATGCAGAGTTTTTAAAGTAAGGATTTATTGGCTCTTTCAGATTGTAAGTAGCTATCACTGAACTTATATTTTTTGCCTGTTTTGAGTAGGTAATTAAACTTGTAGATATTTCCTTTATTGCTTTGTTGATATACCATTTTTGTGACAGTGACGGATGACAGCGATAATTAAAAACAACTTCTTCACTGTTGTGCACCGTTTGAGTTTTGCGGCACATTGCGGCCTGTTTGGTGCATTAAAATTCACCGTTGTACAGTTTTCGATGTATTTACGAAAGTAAAATGCTCAACGCTACGTGATGAGATGACAGAGGGTCTTTGGTAAATGGTTGTGTCGTTCACTTTTATACAAATAGCCACTATATGATAATCTTTGTGTGTTTATTTTGCTCCTAAGCACCAAAGCGTGATAATATGTAGCCTATATGTTATTCTGATGTCTCAGCTATCTACATTCCAAATTTCATCCAAATCCGTCCAGCGGATTCAACGTTATAAGGTAACAAACACACTCACTCACTCACAAACTTTCGCATTTATAATATAAGTAGGAAGTAGGATGATAGAACGTAGAACTAAATTTTTTTTTACTGACGCTACTCGAGAACTGTCATTTTCGATTCAGTTCCAAAAGGTATTATCCCATTCTGATTCCGCACGGATTATAGGTAGGTTTTCGATCTTATTATTCCAAATGCGTAAGTCAGAGGAGTGAACGCAAAAGTTATGAATAATTTACACGTTTTATACTCGCGCGGAGATGACCCACAAAAATAAACTTTTCGCTTTGAATCTCTACAGATACAGCAATCGAAAGTTGGGTTGTCATGTGTTTCTTTGAATCTCTACAGATACAGCAATCGAAAGTTGGGTTGTCATGTGTTTCTTTGAATCTCTACAGATACAGCAATCGAAAGTTGTTTTGTCGTGTGTTTCTTTGAATCTCGACAGATACAGCGATCGAAAGTTGGGTTGTCATGTGTTTCTTTGAATCTCGACAGATACAGCAATAGAAAGTTGGGTTGGTGTTTCGTTGAATCTCTACAGATACAGCAATCGAAAGTTGGGTTGTCATATGTTTCTTTGAATCTCTACAGATACAGCAATAGAAAGTTGGGTTGGTGTTTCGTTGAATCTCTACAGATGCAGCAATCGAAAGTTGGGTTGTCATGTGTTTCTTTGAATAATTTTTTATACAAACCCTATTCTGTATACAGAGTGTTGACTAATAGTAAGAAGTAGCTGAACTCATAAATCTGCATGCATGGACTCTCCGCCGCAATGACGATGTCGTCTGACCATGTGGCGTTAAAGCTGTTTATATTCCAAATTGCATCCAAATCTGTCTGGCCGTTTCAGCGTGAGAGAAAAAACCAACTCACTCGAGTTCTGCGATCCGCGTACAGAGTTCTACGTTCCACGTTCTTTCTAATGTATGGGGCTGCTTGGAACCGTTCACACTGAAGAGGTCAGAACGCGGAGTTCTCGTGAAGCAAATCTGAGAACTTTGAACTCGGAACACGGAACTCCGGGGCAGTGTGTCCGGCGCTTTACATTTATCGCGCAGGTGTAGTTGCGGTCAAAAGACATTTTTTAAGAAGCAAAAAGTTGGAGATCCTCTCTGTATGTTCAAGTTCAGTTACTTTTGGGGCTGTAACAAGCGCTTTGGGGCTGTAACATTTGTTTTTATAGGGTTCCGCACCCAAAGGGTACCAAACAGGACCCTATTATTCTGCTTTGGCAATCAACCAGTTCGCATAATTTGTCTTTGCTCTATCGTAAAAACGGTAACACATAAACTTTGTCTTATGTGATTATAGCATATTTTATTGCATTCTACAGTGTGACCAAAATAACAAAAATTGGGATGCGTACATGACACAGTGTGATGGCACGGAACCCTCGGTGCGCGAGTCCGACTCGCACTTAGCCGGTTTTTTTCCATCAGGTTAGCTTTAGGCCTACAATTTGCATGTTTAGTCCTCTGTGGCACCTCACATAAAAAACATTGGCTTACTTGGCAAAAACTTGGCTTAAATATAAAATACTCCCTTATTCTTCGTACATAAGTTATGGAAAAAGGTTTCGGTTTTCGTACTGACTTTGGCAAAAGCCTACAAGTTTAAGTTTACCGATGGGATGTTAGCTGATACTGCAATATTATGATTGAGAGCTTTGATTCCAGGTTTCTTGAGTGAGTAAAGTGCCACTGGACTCCATAATAAGTATATGAAGTGTATTAAATTGTTGCAAATGCGTAAGTATTTCTTCTATATTATTACTTTACCTATGTCTTGATATTGAAGACCGGAGGGGTATACGTTTATGTAGAATCTTTAGGTTTACTGTAAATGTAATCATAAAGATTTTTTAAAAATTCGTTAGGGACAAGACTTGAACCCGCAACTTCTTGCATACCATGCAGGTGCTCTACCAATTAGAAGGGTGTTTTGGAAAAACAACCAATGTCACATTGAACAAAAAATGGAAATAACGCTCGAACAACATAGAACAAAACTCGAATCTTGAACCCATGTTTAGACCGGACATTGGTTGTTTTTGCTCCTTAAGTTAGACCTAAAGTGTAGTATGAAGTTCAAAGAGTCCATAGAGCAAAAAAAAATTTTTTTACCGAAATGTGACCTTGGTTGTTTTTCCAAAACACCCTCCTGAGCTACCGAGTCAAGTAGGTAACTGTCGATGCGAATTTCCTAAACTCAATTTTTTTATTCGAGTCCACGGAATGACAGTTGCTACAAAGGATTTATCTGACAGTTGCATACTAGCAACTGTCATTCCGTGGACTCGAATTAAAAATTCGAGTTTACGTTACTCGTCTTACGGACGATGGGGCGCCACCTAGTGGGATAGTTTTCACTTGTCTACACCACCCAATGCTTTAAAAGTAAGTAAGTAAGATGTAGCCTGTACAATTGTACATGTCCCACTAGCTGGGCAAAGGCCTTCTCTCAGAGAGAGAGTTCGAGCTTAATCACCACGCGTGCTCAATTCGGGTTGGCGATTTTTGCGTTGAGGGTATAATGCCTCACACGCTCAGGTTTCCTCACGATGTTTTCCTTCACCGTCAGCGAGTGGTATTGCTACTAAAAATTCACAATGTACGTAACTTTGAAATTAAACAAAGTCATAGATACATGCCCGCACCGGGAATCGAACCTAGGACCTTTCACTTCAGAGTCCACTGTTCTACCCACTAGACCACCACCGCTTCAATCTTTATATTTCCCTGACACGGGTTAGTGTTTTAGAAAATATAAAAAATGTAATCATGTTTTAAGCCGTGAAATAGACACACTTCGTTGTGACCCGATTGTTCAATATTTCTCTCAAGGGTTCTCTCCTAAAAAAAATGTCGAACCTGAAGCTAGGGACCGCTTAGTTCCCTAACTAATTCATTCAACCACTTAAGCATTCCGTTCCGGCCTCCTTCGGATTATATTCGATGCAATAAATCTCGCCGCCAAGTACGTGAGGTCCCGAAATGTTTGTATTATTTAGCCCAAGATGGCGGCCGGAGCGTTTGGCGCGCTTTTTTGACAGCTGTCACAATCAGCTGGCTGTTGTGGGAACCGGAAGGTATAAGTGCGTTTCACGAAAGAGTTCCCTTGACGAAATTCTTATTACAATGTTGTAGGGATAATTTTTTTCAACCCACGGGAATTATTTCGTGAAACGCATGTAAATGGTAGGAAGGAAATTTTAATTTGTGGTTGTGTTAGGTGTCGTGCTAATGTGCTGAAATGTAGGGTCGTTTTTGGAGTATTAATGTTTATATTTTTAGGTTGTGTATTCATTTTTGAGGTTATGGCGCATGGCATCAATTCGAATTGTATTGTGATGTACCCTAAAAACTATGATGGTATCATGCCCTGCATACCTTAGCACTAGAAGGATCTCTAGGTGGCTAGTAACAATGCAGTTAAGGTTACAAAATTAGCCAAAAAAAAGACTAGTTACTAAATTTTTTACTGTATCATTCTGCCATCAGTATGCTAAGAAGAAGAAGAAGAAACAATCATCAGATGAAATGCAAGATAATAAAGTAAGTGAATAAATTATCGCATAAAACAAAGAACTCTCATTAAACTCCTTTTCCGTCGTATAACAACCTTAATCGCATCCCATAATTAAGTTTATCGTAAAAAGAAGAGGGGAAAGATACAAACGTTTTTCAGGTATTTTTTGAAATATAATAATATCTTTTATACTTTTTTTGCAAGAATACTCGAAGAATTTTTGATGTACCCAACCCATGCTCTGTATTAGGAACAACGAAATAATTGGATAACTTTATTTTCTTTCTTTATTTCAACTCAATAGAAGGTGGGAAAAAGTTCAATTGTTTTATCTATCTATCTTCTATCTATATATATACATATAAATGAATCGCCGTGCATTAGTCTCGCTAAAACTAAGAAACGGCTTGACCGATTTGCATATTTACTGTTTTTTTTAGTTCATCATAGTTCAGGGTAGGTTTAAAAGCAAAGAAATATGGGAAAAGTTAAAGGATTAGCTGAAAAACGGAAGAAATAAAAATTGGTCATTTTGTATTGGAATCGCTATTTTTGACGCGGAGCGTCAAACTATTTCAGGTGGTACGAAGTTCACCGGCTCAGCTAGTTACCACATAAATTGGGAGGAAACTCAAACTCGGTCATACAAAACCGACGCATCTACGTAACTCTCTTAGGTCTATCGGTGTCGTAGCGCTGCTACGCGATATGTATGCTACGCCGTAGCTGCTTGCTACGAGTAGCTACTTGCTACGAATTTCTATCATTCAATATCCTATATGAGTGATATGAGTGATTTGCGGACTAGAATTAGAAAGAAACTCTTGGTTTGCAACATGTTGCATCAAAACGAGACAGAACGGTATTTAACAAAACTTCCAATTCAGAAACCGGCGGGAACTTGATTGTTTCTTATGTGTTTGTCAAACTTAACAAAACAATTAATTGTAACGCCTATGGAACCTTGCGTTGCTCTTCGCCGGTTTTTTTTTTATTGTTTCTTATGTGTATGTCAAACTTAACAAAACAATTAATAGTAACGCCTATGGAACCTTGCGTTGCTCTTCGCCGGTTTTTTTTTGTTTGTTCCATCACCACATATAACAAAATAAATGTGCTAAACATATGCACGCCTGGCGATTTTACCGGCATAATAAAAAACGTTCTCTTTTTATGCGCCCAAAAATAATGCTCACGTAAATATTCATAAGTTGACTTGACGACTGTATGTACATTTTTATGGGGGACCGGAAATTGTATTAACTTAGTGCGGAAAAATGTAAATCAGCGGCCAAAACGTTCGTGAAACTTTTTGGCGGTAAATAATTACTAATTACCTTACCAAAAAGCTTACGCTTATAATGACAGACATACGATCTAAAATGGCTCAGTTGATTCTTGTTCATGTCGATAAAAACTTTGTACACGTTGCATCACACCAGGGGCCTTAGCTTGTAACGCAATGGCGTGTCGATGGCGTCCCAGTAGAAGGACAAAACCGGGATTTCCTCGTTTTTCTCCTACAACCAGCGAACTAATCCTCTAGAATTAGAATCAGAATATTCTTTGCTGTACTACAAAAACATTAAAAGGCCCGCCAGCATTAATAAATTGTAATTGAAGCCGTCAGCTGGGAGCTGAGCTGGAGCCCTTTTTGGCACCATCGCGTTACAGGCTAAGGCCCCTGTTCACTTTGGCAGCTAATATGCCGTTACTAAGGTTTCCTCAGGGCAGTGACAGAGTAGAGGCCCAGAGTAGGACGGCGGTCGGTGGGAAGACCAGCAGCTCTGTGGTCGGATGAAATCGTTGTGTCGGCGGAGGGTCCATGGATGCGGATGGCGAGGGACCGTGAGAGGCGCGAGGGGAAAGAGGGCAACAGTGGGCAGAGATGGGCTGATGATGATGATTATGAATAAATTAAATAAATTTTATTAAAAAAAGGAAAACATAGGGACATGGCATAGGTACATATAAATTGAATGGCACAAACATATTTTTTCTAAAATAATTATCCAGGGAGGAAACAGGACTCCCTTTTTGTATTTTTTGTATGGAGCAGCCGGCTACCCGCGTTCCGTCTTAATGGTGCAGCCTATGTAAATTTCAGTTGGTCAACGGTTTCGAAAAAAAAAACAATTATATTGTAATCTGTATTTTATGGTTCCCACGATACAAGTTAGGCCTAGTGGGGGAATCACCATCTAATCCTGTTAATTTAAATTTGTCGAAAAATCGCTATGTACCTACTAATCTTTATTTGAAAACTTGTTTGTGTAATCTTACAATACCTATGTATACGTATACTGTGCTTGCTTTTTTTTGTAAATAAAGAAATTATTTTATCTTATCTAGTACTTCAGATAATCACTTGCACGGTGACTGTAGTGCAAAATATATGTTTTAAATTTTTACTCAAGCTAGACAAAAAAGCCAACCAACGAAGGCCAACAGAGTACAAGAAAAACATAGTAATCTCTCTTTTTTTGTAAAGAAAAAATCTAAGTAAATAGCCTAAATTAATTCGCACTAAAAGGCGTCTTTACGCCTTTAAGATAAGGGTGACAGTAAACAAAGAGCGGCGTAACGCTACCGATAGTCATGTCAGAAGGTAGGCTCATTATAATAAAAACCGGCCAAGTGCGAGTGGAATTCGCGCACCAAGGGTTCCGTACAACCTATGCATTTATTTGGAAGAAAAAAAATACGGCATACAGCGCCATATATAGTTGACATTTGGAACTAATATAGAGAGTGCCATCGCGGCAATAACTTAGTATTATTTTCATTATTGTAAACAACAGAACAACAATAATTCAGCCGATTATGTGTTCTGGTCTACGAAGCAGTGGCACAGCCCAAAAAACTTATCGTAGACTAGAACACATAATCGGCTGAATTATTGTTGTTCTATTGTTTACAATAATGAAAAGAATACTATGTTATTGCCGCGAACGAAAAATCGCTGAACAAAAATAGCTCAGTTTAGCTACAAAATGTAAAAAAAAATTAAAATTTTGAATTTCTCGCCACGTTGCTATCGTCCACCCCTAAACTCTTATCGCCCAGTCGGAGTTAAACATCGTTTAGTTTTCGAACTGTCGGTAAAGCAGTGACAGTTTTACATACTTCTTCGTAGATGGCGCCGCTGTGCACCAGTAAAAGTAACAGTTGTAAATACATACATAACGACCAAGTCAACAAGGCACCCGGTTTGTATGCGTCTGCCTAGGTGCCAGGTGCATAGTTGGCTTGGTCAAGTCGTACTGCCCCTGTACTCGTATTATCTTAAATATCCACCTTATAAATAACGGTTTTTTAATGTCAAAAAAAGGATTGTTCATTTCAATAACGGCTATTTTCAAGTGTTTTGACGCTCGTAGGTTGAGTGGATTTTTTAGATAATAGAGGCGCAGGTTAGGTACATTCAAATCTAAACATGCGCTGCTTTACCGACACTACTAAATACCTAGAGCTTTACTCCCAGACCTAGTTGCTCTTCTGTAATCTCATACACTGTGGTGTCGCGGATGCAATAAAAACGTTGATATAGTCTTCAGTTGACGGCGGCGGTAAGAAATAAGGTGTCGTCGCACGGAAGGTAAGGGCATATTTATATCGAGCAACAAGTTCATTAAAGTATGCCACTTTTTGCGTGAACAAGATAAGCTTCTTGCTTGGAGCTTGAAAAAGAGAAAACGCATAAATGAGTTTGTTTAGAACTTATTCGTACTCGAACTCAAGTAGGTGATCTCAGAAAAGTCAAATGCTAATTAATGTCAAGCCTTGGCTAATGTCAATGTCAATCTCAAGATAGTGTCTATTAATATGCCGACAGCTAGTTTGACATTAGCCAAGGCTTGACATTCGCATTTGACTTTTCTGAGTTCACCTACTTGAAATCGAACTGAAGTAGACTCAGACGACTATTAATACAAGATTTCATTTCTGACGCGCATAACTTACCCGGCCATGTAGTTGTAGAGAATTTAATGATAATTCCTTTACTTAAAGAAAGACCTTTACTTACATCTCGTAGATAAATACAGCGTGCAGTCACTATGATACATATCCGATGAAAAATATTGCCAGGCAGGCGCTCTAGTGACATAAACATTATATTTTAAAATAATTAATAACGCTTTCTTCCTAGCATCTGAAATGTTTAAATGAAAGCAGATATAAAGATCCTCGCATCTGAAATGTTAGCTGATATAAAGATTTAATTAACGTTCAATCAGTGTATCCAAGCCCTAAGTACAATGGCGTTCTTAACTCTGTTTACTCAGTGAAAAGGCCATGATTGCAACATCAAACAGAGTCGGGCTGCGGGGACGCGATTGCCCCACATTTACCATTACTACAACCGCCTCGAATTGGTAATTGGAATTAATAAACGCGCGTTTTTGGTAACAATTATCGGATAATATGTTGATCCTGTCTGCTCGTGTAAATTTAAGCCAATAACGACGATGAAGTATTAATACAGGGTAGGTAGTAATCATTGAACGAACGAGCGAAGTTCTCCGAGTCTACTGGAACAATCTGGCGTTTCTATGTATGTATGAATGTTCGTTCGACGATAACTTGAGTAAATTTAGTCGGATCGTCATGAAATTTGGTAAGCAGGTAAATGAGGCCAAGAGAATTTTTAAGTTCGAACATGAGCCAAATCGGTTGAGGGGTTACTGAGATATGGGGTCGCGAGTTCATAGTTCGGGGCGAACCACTAGTTTAAGGCAGTGGCCAGAGTTTTTAGACCGCCCAAAGAGCCTCTGACATGGCTTAACGATTGTTATTGGTCAACAAGAACCGGGACCAACGGTTTAAGGTGCCTTCCGAAGCACGTAAGCGCTCAGATATTATTGCCACTAGCGGTCACCCATCCGTGGACTGACCGCGGCCGTTGTTGCTTAACTTTGCCAATCGATTAAGACTGGCTAGTCCAACGAGGCTATGAGCGCTTCACAGACTTATACAATACAGGATGTATTAGATATATTTTATTTAGGTCAAACTTTAGTGGGTAGAACTGTGGACTCTGAAGCGAAAGGTCCTTGGTTCGATTCCCGGTGCGGGCATGTATCTATGACTTTGTTTAATTTCAAAGTTACGTACATTTGTGAATTTGTAGTAGCAATACCACTCGCTGACGGTGAAGGAAAACATCGTGAGGAAACCTGAGCGTATGAGACATTATACCCTCAACGCAAAAATCGCCAACCCGCATTGAGCCCGCGTGGTGATTAAGCTCGAACTCTCTCTCTGAGAGAAGGCCTTTGCCCAGCTAGTGGGACATGTACAATTGTACAGGCTACATCTTACTTACAAACTTTAAGTGGCTGCTCTATTCATTGATAAATATTTTTTTACTAAGATTTTTTTATGGACAAAGAGGCATTTTGACATTCGGTCGTTACGGATCGAATAAACGAAAAACTTGCCACTATGAAATGAAAAAGTGCTTTTTCCGGGTATATTGATAAATTTTAAATCTCTACTTTCTTTAAACATTTATAATAAATTGAAAAAATTCACTCGGGACAGGACTTGAACCCGCAACCTCTCGCATACCGTGCAGGCGCTCTACCAATTGAGCTACCGAGTCAAGTAACTGTCGATGCAAATTTCTTCAACTAGTCTCCGTCAACTGGACGGGGGGCTTTACTTTCTCCTTCAGAGAAGGTTTTTGCCCAGCTAGTGGGCCTTG
Source organism: Zelleria hepariella (assembly GCA_949319315.1). Classification (NCBI taxonomy): domain Eukaryota; kingdom Metazoa; phylum Arthropoda; class Insecta; order Lepidoptera; family Yponomeutidae; genus Zelleria; species Zelleria hepariella. The sequence goes on from OX439395.1 coordinate 12,995,183, forward strand.
TACTGGCTACATCTTACCTTTTCTATCTCGAATCAGAATTTCCTCATGAGTATACAACATTCTTACAGCAGTAAAACATACAATAGGTAACAATTATTCTAGTCTAGCGCACCTTGGTGTCTCAAAGTTAAAACCAAATCTAACTTAGCAAACAAACAAAATAACAGGCAAAGTTCAAATGCACTTCGCAATTAGCAGACTAAGATTAACTCCCTCATTATCTAAGTTGCTAACTCATTATCCTGGTACAAGTTACTTGCTCAACAAAAAAAAATGAAAGGTGCAGCTCAACCTAAGAGCTATGTGACAGTAGCATAGATTTTCAATTTCAATTTATTTCGATCAACTATGTGGATCATGATTCATGACACAGGATCGTGAGAGGTGGCGTGAGCATGAAGAGGCCTTTACTCAGCAGTGGGTTAAATCTAATATTCCTGTTGACTTAAAATTTATTGACATCTTAAAAAAATATTGAAATTATTATTAATTATATTGTTTTGCATTATGTACTCAAAAGATTTGCATGCCTTAAATAGGTTGAATGTGCTGAGCTTTTAAATATCAACTATTTTAACATCTGAAATGTACCTACCACGTTCAAAGCAAATAAATATCTTGAATCTTGATGGGTGTCAGCGGGCCGATGATGATGATGATGATGTGGATAGTAAAACAAAGTACAAGATGTTAGTAATAAATAATGTAACTTCACCCCCAGGGGTCTACCGGCTAAGGCGAAGCCGATTACCATTGGCGAAAATCGAAGTTTGTTTTTTTTTATATACTGCCACCCAGTTCATTTTACTGCCACCCAGTTCTTTTTTCATAAATCGAACTTCGATTTTACCCAATGGTAATCGGCTTCATCTTAGCCGGTAGACCCCCTGGTCTTTCGACCTTCGACCAACAACTGACGATAAGCACAATATTATGAACCTGAAAGACGCCGTTCCTATTTGGTTGCGCCTATTTGGGTGGTAGCCTCTAACTATGGTATGCAAGCCTAGTAGGTACCTACTTTTGTTCCGAAATCTTACTAATTCCACGTAATTATATGAACTTTCGCATTAATAATATTAGTGTGAGAATTTCTTGTGTCCTCATTCATACAAGTTATAACTGTGGCGTAATTATAGCTGTGGCATATCAATTGTTTCATATACCACTTGACTGTTCCTATAAATTCAGTTTGTTCGAAATCTTACGAAAAATTTGTTTGATATGTTAGTTATTAAATACAACCCAGTGGATCTACAAAACTCACGTAGATCTATTTCGGCACCGTAGCTGTGCTACGCAGTATGCTACGCCGTAGCTGCTTGCTACGACATCCGTGGTTCAAGATCCACTTGTCATTAAACCCAGACTTTGGTCTTATTCTTCTGTTACTTTTGTTTTGTATCTTAAAACCGACGCCAGCGTTTAATGTGGACTAGTTAATTCGGTGATTTAATACGGGGTTTAAGTTGCCGCGCGGTGTAATAGGGTAATGCTGAAATTAATTTAAAGCGCAGTTCTGGGTCTCCTTGGGACTTCGTCTTGACAAAGTTGCGTAGCATCGTAGATGTGTGGTTTTATTTAGTTATCTGGGATACATTTTCGACATTAGCAGAAGCAATATTTTTTGCGTCTCGTGCCTGTGATTCCTTCGTTTCAACTGCCGTTTATGATTTTCCGCTAGTTTAACTTCCTCGGAAATTTATCAACTTACGATTCTTATTATTTTTCGGTGACAAAATGCTATAGAGACGCAAAAATTAAATTTGACTTGAAAACTGTGAAAAGGTACAAAATATATTCGTTGAATATCAGAAAGTAATGAACTATAATTTTTAATTACACCCTGTACTCTCCGGACCAAAGAGTAATGACGATAATTAATTTGTAATAGGTTTGGGTTCTACTCTATGCAACTATCTTCTTTTTGTTCAAAGTTTAAAGGGAAAAATATCGGGCGTATTTTAAATTTTAAATTTAGTAAAACAAGATCCCGGTTTCTGAACTGAGAAATTCGCTAAGCAAGCACTTAAGTATCGCCTCTGCGGATTTCTCACAAAAGAACGTGACAGAACGATACTTAAGTATTTATTTAGTAAAATTCTCAATTCAGAAACCGGGCCATAGTCCTAAGATTGGTGTGCCCAAAACTTTGGACTTTTGTCGAATGTCGACATTGCACACAGCCCAGTAGCACTCTGTGCAACTTGTACATGTCCTTTTATTTCTACAAGATATATTTTAGTGGTCGTTTACCGACAGCTTAGTTCACAAAGAGGCATTGACAAAACAGGTTACCTCGAACCCATTACCGGTAGGTCTAGCCGCCTCCGCTTGCGCTTCGGTACTCATGCGATTGGCTCATGAATGACTCCACTGCCTTCTCTTTAGGATGATACCGAAACTTGTACATATCATCATCATCATCATCAATTCCTGTCATCTAATCTGGTTATAGGGCTCCCAAAATAGTTTTTCATTCGGGCCGATTTTGCGCCTTCATTTCAGGTGGGGCGGGAGCAAATTTCACGCTCGGCAGAGCCAATACGCCCCGCTCCCCCCTCACCGGGAAGGCGATAGGTACTCGTAAGTCCGGCCACATACAGACGGATTTTTTCCATAAAGTAAAAACGAATCAGGATCCCAAACGCAGTAACTGCACACAAATCTATGAACATTCCGGACGTAACATAACCGTATGGGTGTGGTAGGTTCACAGATTTGTATGCAGTTACCGCAGTCGGAATCCTGATTCGAGTTTTTTCCGTCCGGAATTCCGTCTGTATGCGGCCGGCCTCAGGCGGTCGACCTAATAGCAGTAACAGACGATCGAATTTGGTACGGCCGAACCACGAACGCGGAGCGGTGTCGGACCATATTCGATCGTGGTACATCGAACATTATTATTATTATTTACGCTTCGGTTGGTTCGAAGCGTTTGCATATCGAACGCATACGATACGCACTGCTGACACTGAAACGGATGGGCAATCTGTGGTTCGGTACGGTGATGTGGCGTGAACACTGAACAGCGCACCGAACATTGCGTTGGTTCGGCCGCACCGAAGTTCGATCGTCTGTTACTACCATAAGTACTGCAAAGGTGCTACAATAGACATACCTATCCCAAGTAGTCCCTCGGCGGGCAATCGGAAATTATAGCGAGCAGGATACGAGGGCAATGAGTGGACGATTAACGCGCTATTGATCGAATGACCCATTTCAGCGTAATATGTTAAACGCGCTGTAATGTAACGTGAGTGGAATATAAGCCTAATTTCGTTGAAAACGTCCACAACTGTGCCCGTATGACCGGTTGTAGGATAACAAAAGATGTACCCAATCGCGGTCTTTTCAAAGGGGCATAAGCATAAATAATAAAAATAAAAAAAACATAAACGATCCGCGGCTGACCGCTAAACGGCGCTGACATCGGTCAGCTGTCAAAATTGGTAAAGGAAAAATTTATATAACTTTTTTTTGTCATTGCTTTTTGACGGATATTGTGTTGCAGTGTCATTGAAAAGCCTTCTTAATCTGTGAAATGAAGTGAAATGTATGAAATATGACGCGTCACAGATTCAAAATTCTGTCTGTCAAAATTCGTAAACTCTAATTTCTGCTGGAGTGTACCTACTACCGCTATCATGTCTTTAGGTAGAAGCTATTTACGAAAACCAAAGTATTGCCTTTCGAGAACTCCGAGGAACTTCATTTCAAAACTTGCAGTTTTCCCAATTAATTTGTAAAAAGATGAAAAAGTACTATTTTTCTTTCTCGACACCGCTGCAAGTTTTGGTCGTCTAGCCTCTCGTACTAAACGAATACATCAAGAGCTCACCAGCGGCAACTATAGGTTATTGTTGCATGGAACTAACCGGAAATTAAGGCGCCCACCTTCGCTTGAGTTTAGTTCTTTAATTTTGAAAACTACTGACTGTACAGCTCACTAGGTTTAGCCATAACTGGCTACGACCACGTCGCTAAAGCAATTTGGTTAGTAAAATTATTCTCCAATACTACAAAATTAGCGAAACGTCATGAATTTATAATTATATTAAAGTACAATCTTGCTCCTCTTTTTCCGAACACATTGATGTCCATCCAAAGTTGGTTAGAAGATATCACTTTTAACGATAAGACCGGCATTTTTACTTGAAATATAAGGATAAGGATTGGTTTCTAAAATACTGTGTGTAAAAGTTCTGTTATTGCGAAATCTATGTGTGAGGAAATACTGATTTCAATTGTAGCAGCTTTTAATATTTCAAAGCCCTCTTACCTACTTAAAAACTTGGCCTATCGATATTTGTATGGCCATTGTCGAAAACAACTTTAAAACTTTCACGGTCGGAATCGGCCCTTAAAGAAGACTGTCACTTAATGACATAACTGTCAAAAGTAACGACCATTAACGTCCGAAGTGCGCTCTAAAAAGTATCAGGACATCATAAATCCATAGGCGGCGCGGCTCTTTATCTCGCGCCATTAATATAAAGATGGTGGCCGGAGTCGCAAAACTGTATCGTAAGTACTAGGGCGGCAGAAGTTCCGCGGAAGTACACTTTTGCCTCACGTCTCCACTTTTCCCCACATCCTCAAAATATTATTATTAATGTTTAAAATTTCATTTCACATTAGATTTGACATTTGACTTGTTTGCATGAGAATACACTTTTTAAATCGTGATAGATATTAATTTGTAAAATATAAACCATAAAAGACCTAAAAGACCTTACTTTACCATAGCAGAGATGCATCAAATGGCAAACATAAGGCAAACATCAAATCAAACAGGTAATTTTTTGGACTACCAGTTCAAGGGCTCATATTTTTGTGCTCACAGGTGAATGCAGGTGAAAAATTATGCTGTAAAAGTCACACGTCTTTTTTTAATCCTGATTCTTTTTTTAATTAAGAAACAGCCAGGGTTCTTAAATCTAGGATCTGTGTTGCTCTATCTGTTATGTACCTTTCTATCCTAGCGCCGAGTTTTCGCATGATATCGCCTTCTAAACAATGTGCCATTAAAATTACATTAATCATGTTTAGGAAGGCCGAAAGGAGCGGTCCCGCAAGTTTGTTGGCGGTAATGTGATGACCGAAGACGGCAGTGTGTGAAGTTGCCAACTTTCTAGGTTAGGTGTTTAGGGTAAGCGTATGGTAAGTGCGTCTTTTAGAATAACTCTTAACTCAGTTTCTGTTTAATGCGTTGAGCAAAACTTAAAAATGTTATTTTAATGTCAAAATTAAGGCATTTGCATCTACGTAATGAGATGACTTTATACGACGTCCACTATAAGGGGTAAGTGACCTCATGGACGCTGCAGGTTCCAGGCTTGCCCAGCACCTTTACCATCCTAGCTTAGAAAGACGATGGCATGTTGGGAGCCAACTAAGCCGCGAGTTTCCTCACGATGTACACCTTAATTAATTGAGTCACAAAAATCTCAATCCTCCTATACCTTTTGCCCATGAAACAAAAATTGCTGAACAAACATTGCCCAGTTTACCTACAAAATTAAAAAAAAAAAACTGAGAAAATTTGAGCTTTCCTGCCCCGCAACTTTCATTGCCCCTAAGACAATATTGAATGAAATACTTTCCTAAAAACACAACACAGTTTAGTTTACTGTTGGTAGGTATCCATCGAGTCCATTGTTGAACGTTTCTTTTATCCAGCGCTCTGTAGATATAACAAACAAGTACATTGTATAGCACCCTGTAGGCAAACACCGATGAATTGAACATGTTTTCTGTTCGGCTTTTTTTTATTTCAGCCCGGACTTTTTAGACCTTTTCCTGTCACGAATGTAGGTGAGGGAATTGCGGTGAATGGAATCGGTTTTTATCTCTTTCTAATATATAACATTACTGTTTCTGTATTTGCCATGTTGTATAGTCTAAAATATGCCGAGCACATACGTTGTTGAATCTACTGTACAAAAAATATTGCGAGGAAACCAACGGCTTCATTGGCCCATTGCGTATTGAAAGTGTACTATAATATGAATATTTTGACGTTCAATGTAAATAATTTATTTATGGCATATTGAATAAAAACAATTGATTCTGATTCTGATTTTATATCCTGTTACTTCATCTGGGTATAAAGGGTAATTTTTAAATATTTTTAAAATAATTTTGAAATAGCTTTATTCCTGAAACATGTCAACTTATGAATGTGATTTCCAACAACTTTTGTTCTAGACGTTTTACTAAAAATGATCTACGTTATTTGTTTCTAATTTTGACACTACAATAATTCCTAACATTGTCTTACAGTGGTTATGGTCATGACCTTTACAAGCTCCAAAAAGTGCAAACGACTGCAAACTTAGCAAAACCAAAGCTCATTAATAATATTGCACAAAACTAAGTTGGTGGTTGATGCAGATAAACATCGCAAAGTAGAACATCAGCTTTGCATTTGTGTGTTAATAAACGTCCCATATTAAGGGTGGACGTTAGCAACGTGGCGGGAAATTCAAAATTTTCACAGTTTTTTACATTTTGTAGCTAAACTGAGCTATTTTTGTTCAGCGATTTTTCGTTCGCGGCAATAAAACAGTATTCTTTTCAATATTGATTCAATCGAAATTTACAATACTATGTTATTGCCGCGAACGAAAAATCGCTGAACAAAAATAGCTCAGTTTAGCTACAAAATGTAAAAAACTGTGAAAATTTTGAATTTCCCGCCACGCTGCTATTTTCCAGCCTTAAGTACGACACCGACACACTGTCCATCTATATACTAGTATATACACCGTGCAATTTTAGTGGTTTTAAAGCCGAAGGTATTTTGTTGCACTCGTGATTCTGAGCCAAATTCCAAAATTTTACTTCAAAACAGGCGAAAAAAAAAACACTTCCCAATACAAACGGCTATCGCCAATCGACACCATTTATTTTGTATGGAGAAGTGAATTTTTTGTCGCTAGTTTTGGAATGAAATTTTGTAATTTGGCTCAGAATCCCCAGTGCAACAAAATACCTGGAGTTTTTTAAAGTTAGACCGTTTTGGGAGCGGCAGGGCCTGCCGCATGTGAGCACAAGTGGGATTCCCCTGCCAATGCCTCACAGCCCTGCTCAATTGCATTGGCTGGGACATGTCCACCGCATGGACCCTGCTCGGTTGCCGAGAGCTGTCACGCTTGGTGAAGTACCGCATGCCAAGTGTTGGTAGGCCAATGCTGCAGTAGTATCCGTACTCCATATTATTATGTTCATATTATAATAGTATCCTGACACACTGATTTATGAAAAAGTAGAGCTTAAACTACTGGAGATAACGCGAAAGGAAAATTATTGTATTCCTTTAGGTTTAAAAGTGCACTAAGAAATAATGTTCTGAATCCCCTTAAGAAAAAGTGTTTTTTTTGCTAAAAATGCATCGAAAAAGAAGATATGTTTTTTTTCCATTGGCGGCGCGAGTTGTGCCTTGGTTATCACCTTAACAAGCCCCAGAAGTTTGTATGAGAAACATTCACGGGAACGACATCGCGGGAGAGAGAGAGAGAGAGAACACTTTATTGTACACCAGAAGGTTAGTCATACATACCCCTAGAACGCGAGGCAACGTAAATCAAGGCAACACCTCACATACTCACAGGTAAACTCCTCTACAAAAGAACTATACCCAACGTGATTCAAAGGTATAAAACCAGTCCAACTGCAGTTAAAGCCTCAACAATGATGTTTTTGGTTGAGCTTAGAGGAAACACTGAAAAACTTTCACTGTCCTGGGGGCGCGGGCTGGGTGATAGGCGGAAGCGTTTTGTCCCAAATGACACATCTATTGTTTGATATTTAAACGGAAGGCCGACGTGTATTAGAAATATTTCGAATCAAAGCAAACACCCCAGGGGGTCTACTGGCTAAGATGAAGCCGATTACCATTGCCGAAAATCGAAGTTCGATTTATGAAAAATGGACAAGGGTGGCAGTAAAATAAACTGGGTGGCAGTACATTTTTCAAAAATCGAACTTCGATTTTCGCCAATGGTAATCGGCTTCATCTTAGCCAGTAGACCCCCTGGGGTGTTCGCACGTCGCGGTTATTGTAGAACAAATAAAATTGAACAAGGTCATTTGTGAATATAAAAAAAAAACTTATTTTTAGTTTCAAGCGTTACTTCAAACTATAGTCCCTGAGTCGGGTGTCACTAACCAAAACAACACCCCGTATAAGTAATATAGGTCCATGCTCCAGTGACTAAAATATCGCCCCTTTACCAACGCGTAGCTACTACAAAGGCGGTTCAGTTTTTGCCACATGGCTTTGAGCCATGATAAATGTGGCGCGCGAGGTCGTCTCGTATCGCGCGCTGATACGGCCCGTGAATTAGGTGATGAATCGACTGTCGCTTGTAGGCCTTCATGATTCAGGAATTTAGGCTGCGGGCTGGGCCCCGAGTCCGTAATGCGTGTGGTTGTTCAACATCGAACTAAATCCCATAGAATCCGCATTACGTATAAAATCACAATAAAAATTGTCCCCACAGAAACAAAAGATATCAGCAATAGAACAATACGAAACATCATTTCGACCATACGTCTAATATTCGAATGTCAACCTTATTGCATTAGTGTACTGTTTTACTTTAATTGCATGGACTACGAGCAAATAAGCTCCCAAAGGCAGTTGGGCATCTATTTTTCCAGACACATTTCAGAGTTCTATGTTGTATCTAGTTTTATCCTTGATCGAAGAGCTTCAAGAGCTTGTAGGCCTTCATGATTCAGGAATTTAGGCTGCGGGCTGGGCCCCGAGTCCGTAATGCGTGTGGTTGTTCAATATAATTGAACGAGCGAGCGAAGCGAGCGAAGTTCTCCGAGTCTACAGGAACAATCCGGCGTTTGTATGTATGTATGTATGTATGTATGAATGTTCGTTCGACGATAACTTGAGTAAATTTAGTCGGATCGTTATGAAATTTGGTAGGCGGGTAAATGAAATTAAAATAATTTTTAAGTTCGAACATGAGCCAAATCGGTCGAGGGGTTGCCGAGATATCGGGTTGTTAAGTTTATATGGGGTCGCGAGTTCACAGTTCGGGGCGAACCACTAGTTTTAATAACTTAGCGCTTACAGCCTTGTTGGAGTAGCCGTTCTTAATCGATTGGCAAGGTTAAGCAACAACGGCCGTGGTCCGTCCATGGATGGGTGACCGCTAGTGGCAATAATATCTGAGCGCTTCCGTGCTTTGGAAGGCACGTTAAACCGTTGATCAAGGTCAGGAATTTCAAAAAGTCTACATTCAAAAAGTCTACGTTAAACGTTAAACGTTTCGGCGTTTTGACCGTAGGCCGTGCCCAGTTAAAATACTAACTTTTACAGAACAAAACTGCCTTTATTTCGACGAATCAATCAGTAGAATTTCTCCGCGAGGTGAAATTGCCCATGCTTGGTTTGCGCCAGTTCTCAGAACTTATTTATTAGTTAACATGGCTCAGTCCTCGCATAACACAACAACAGTTGTGTGTGTGATATTGTTTGGAGCGGGGCCCGTTTCACCAACTTGCACGGTTCCTCTACTCCCGAAAATTACCACCCTACAAATAGATTGAGTCTATTATAAATGCACACACAGTTACCTACACAGTATGCGATGGAGATGGCCTGTCAAAAAATCTTTGCACATTCGTCGGTTTGCTGATGATTCGCCGCTTAACCTACCATATTTTTTTAAATAAACGTTCCTTTTTTTATTTCTATCTAGTTATCTATGCAGCCCATAAATAAAGCCCACCGCTGGGCATAGGCCTCTTCCTTTTCACGCCAACCCCCTCGGTCCAATGCAAATCTCGTTCATTGTCCTCCCGCTCTCTTGACAATCGAGCTTTCGTTCTACCCACCAACTGTCGACCAATGGGCATCGTCACATCCTATTTTTTTTTATTCTATAAATCGAAAATATAGACAAATATAAGAAACTAATTTGAATATTTTGTTAATTTTGTATGTAAATATTTTTTTATTAATTATTAAAAATGTCTAAAAGTTTTGTTTATGACGTCACCAATGGCATTATGTACTAAGTTCATTGCATTAATTCATGCTTTTAAAAAATAAAAATATGTTGACGTTTCACAAACGTCAGTGTTAAGTCAACAAGAAGGTTATTTTCGCAGTTATTTGACACTTTTGACAGTTGTTGTTGACGAATGTATTTTTTCAATGCCCATTCTAGGCCACCATCCATGAATGCCTTAGTCAACCGATAGTTTATTATTTAGTTGGCTAATAAACGTAGCTATTACCAGCCTCTTGTTATCCCAGACCATATTAATAAACCTTGGCTAGAGTTTTAATCGGCGGTTTAGCAAGAGTTTTAATCTGAGGTTAAAACCGCCGCTGCAAGCGGCCCCCCAAATCCTTACAAAGCTGTGCTAGATTTCTTCTCTGCTCTAACCACTCACTGGCAGCTGTTTTGATTTATAACCAGTCTTGCCCTTTTTTCCCCCTAGAAATAAGGTCGAAAGTTGCTCGTGGGACATCTGTTACGCTGTCCAGTGTTTATTTATTTGGAGGTTAGCTTTTTGTTAGTTTTGTGGTTAGAGTGGTGTTTTTGGAGTGTGCGCTTTGAAATATGGTGCGAACTATCGTGTTAAACTGAGCAGTAGAATTCCGTTAAGTTGGCACATCGTCATGAGTTTTTTTTTTATGTATTCCAACAACTTTAGTTTTAGAGTTTTTTATAGGGTCAGTTCATACAGGGTAATTTGAAAAATATTGAAAAGCTATTTTTAAATTGAAATTCAAATACGTATATTGTATGAATTTTTACACTTATTCTTTCGTAAGTACTGCACATTTTGTAAACGGTTAAACTTACTTGTATTTATATCGGTCTAGCCGACTAGTTTTGGTTCTCACCGACATAAACACAATAAGTAAATATAAGTAACAAAATGTATGAATTTATAACGATAATGGTAATTTTTATTGTAGGTCTCCTTATTATTCAGAATTTAGGTGCCGCACACACCGCCCGGAGTTCTGCGTTCCGCGTACAGAGTTCTGCGTTCCGCGTTCAGTGCGTTCCACGTTCAGAGGTCTGCGTTCCGCGTTCAGAGCTCTGCGTTCCGCGTTCAGAGTTCTGCGTTCCGAGTTCAGAGTTCTGTGTACCGCGTTCTTTCTAATGTTTGGGGTTGCTTGGAACCGTTCACACTGAAGCGGTCAGAACGCGGAATTCTCGTGAAGTGAATCTGAGAACTCTGAACTTGGAATGTAGAACTCTGGGGCAGTGTGTCCGGCGCCTTATACAACGTGTTACAAAACATCGTAACTCTTTTTACAGAGTGTAACCTAGTGGTCAACAGGATGTCAAATCATTAAAAAAAAAGTCGAAAAAAACAATTTTTATTTTATTACCTAAAAATTGAAAATTGTTCATGACTTTTTTGTTTTTGCTTATGCACAAAATTTTAAAATATGTTTGTGCGTGTAGGTGCATTAACATAGCTTTGAGTTGTTAAAACATTGTGAAAGTCAATGAAAACAATATTTAAAAAATACTTTTCTCCCGCCACAGTGTTCACATTTTATTCATTTAGAAATCAACGGGACGTCATAGAGCAAAAAAAAATATTTAAGTTGTGATCCCTATCACCGGGTGCTATTACCCTGTAAAAGAGTTAGGTACTTTTATAACACCTTGTAGAAACTTTTTTTTGACATAGTTTTTTTTTATGAAAAAAAAATTTACATTCTCCCAACCGGGTTTTCTCTCTCAAGTTTAGAATAGGAATGAAGTAACCTTCATAGAGCCTCCAAAACCCTTCACAAGATTTTATTAACACTAAAGACCCCAGCGTTTAACTTTGACCCTTAACAGACATAACTTTAAGGATCACTTTACGATGGCCTAACCCTTTAAAACTAAAGTACCTCACATATTTTGGCTCCAATTTTCGTCGCCAATTCTGTTCAGGAAAAAGTGCACGGAATTTTGCGTCTTGACGTTTATGTATTAAAGTCGTTAATCCAATGTACATTGAACTCAATAAAGCATACCATCAGCGAACAGTAAAAAGTCGACGACGTCTACATTAACAGAATTGGTCCTAAAGGGATGGGCAGAGTCGATAGAACTAACATATCGATAGATTTTAAAACTTAAACTCTCGTAAGCACTGCACTGCACTGCCATTAAGTGAAACCGGTAAAGCGATATAAAAATATCGATAGATATCTATTATTTTTTGTAGAAGACATGAAACCGGGAAGAACGCTTTTTCATTGCCTATAACTTAGAAAAACTTTAATAATCCTGAATGTAGAGGTAGGTAGGTAATCGTATGAGGTAGTGGCCACCCCTGGTGTCAGAGTTTTTAGGCCACCCAAAGGGTCTCTGACATGGCTGTAGAGGTAGAAACGCATGACCAAAACCAATGTGAATAGATGAAAATAGAACATCGTTCCAACTTCATTGGATTATGTAGGTGCACTACTAACCAAGGCCTTTGCATCTCCGTAATGAGATGATCTAAACAGCGTCCTGTGGCACTTTCACTCACACTAGACTACAGTTCCTGGGACAATGTTTAAGATGGAGTAGGCTTGCCCAGCACCTATAACCATCCTAACAGCTTAGTCGGGCTAGCCCACAGGAAAGACAAGTCAATACGTGTGGAGCCAACTTATCTCGGGTTTCCTCGCGATGTTTTCCTTCAACGTTAGCGAGTGGTTTTGCTACTTCTGTACATAACTTTAGTAGATAATAAACGAAAGTCGTAGGTGCATGTCAGCACCTGGAATCGAACCCGGGCTTCTCGGTAGGCTCCAGTTGCAATCCGTCTTTATGAACTTTTGAAGGGTAAAACTACAGGCTATATAACCTACTTCTGGACTAGTGTCGATAGTGTTCCCCCATCCCTATTGCTAAAACTAATGGAACGAATTCGCCGTGCAGGCAGGCGGACGACGGAACGTCTAAACAGAGCTATTTCACGGTACAACCACTTTGGACACTCTCTTTCAATCGTGACACTTATCCTTTCTTATTAGTATGGGGCCAGACTGAACGCCCGGGACAGTTCGACCCAGTGGGATCTTTTGTGCCACCCCCGTCCTTATTCCTGCTCAGGACGTGCAAAGACCGAGGTCATAAGCTTTAGAACGACACCGAGGTTGAGGAACTTATATTCTTCCGGTCTAATGTCATTGTATCTAGTAATGTGCAAGGAAAGTAGGTTTCTTGGTACATAACCCGGTTTTGTACTAAGAATATTTTTTCTTTGTACATAGCTAGTTACTATACTCGAGGCTCCTCCTAGGCCTTATTTTTTTCTTTTTTTTATGTCCATTGATGTAATAATATAATTTCATTTAGATCGGCGTAAAGAGGTATAATATTGCTGCTTAAAAAGTAACGTGTAGTTCTCGTGGAATATTAAACTAAGCATCATTTAAGTAACATTTTCCAAGTCAGTAATTTTGCGAATTTTGAGATGTGATTTTGAAGCTTTGATATAAGTGGTAGGTGAGGCTACGCAGGATAGTTTGTGTGTATCATAATAAGATATGCTTTTGGTGTTCTAATATAGGTAACGCAATCACACGATCATCGCAATTCCGCGATAATACAAGGTGTTACAAAAATACCTAACTCTTTTTACAGGGTGTAACCTACTGGTCAACAGGATGTCAAATCTGTAAAAAAAGTTGAAAAAATCGATTTCTATTTTATAACCTCAAAATTTGAAAAAAAATCATAACTTTTTTGTTTTTGTTAATAGCTCAAATTTTAAAATATGTTTGTGCGTGTAGGTGCATTTACATAGCTTTAAGTTGTTAAAACATTGTGAAAGTCAATGAAAACAATATTTAAAAAATACTTTTCTCCCGCCACATCGTTCATATTTTATTAATTAAAAAATTAATAGAACGTCATAGAGCAAAAAAAATGTAGGTTGTGATCCCTATCACCGGGTGCTATTACCCTGTAAAAAGAGTTAGGTACTTTTGTAATACCTTGTATAGTTTGCGTGAACTGAGACTATTAGGTATAGCCTGTAACTTCATGGCTATCAGATCTCTTGCATGTCATGGGCAAGAACTATTCTGCAGCCTGCAACATTTCTCCTCCTCATTGCATCGGTATCCTCATCACTGAGGGTCGTGGTCATTCGATCAGAGCAATCCTTGTCGTACGACGCATCGCCAGTTGTTCCTATCTGCGATTAGGTATAATATCTATGGCAACGTATACTGTGGTGTGGTATACGATGCCATATATTTTTATACAAGGTATAACATTTTTAACGGAAAAGTATACCATGTGTGTCCGCACCGCCAAGCTATTCGACGTCCGCCGTTCGAATGGAAACCAGTTGACTTGAGAAATTGCACCTCTCAGTTTAAAGACTTAATTAGGGGTTATAGATCACCTTCGAAGTCTAGCTGAGGGCTCCGATCAATGCAGTTTTTGCCGGAGCATGGATAGAGTAAAGTAATGTATTTTCACGGGCTTGTATGTCTGTCTACGTGACATTCAGCGACATAGCTCATAGTAAGTGTTGCGCCCATGACCGTGGTGAATGGAGAACAATTTTATATGGTCATGATCCTCAGAATTTAGGGACCGATCCAGAAGAAGTATTTCCATCCTAAGTAGGGTGGACCAAAAATGGACGTCAAGCGTGAAAATCTAGATACTTAATACCAAGCTCTATCCAAGACATCCCTATGTATGTTCTGCAGCTGAACTCCAGCCATTTTGTGGTGTTGGGATACGGGGTTTTTTCTGGTATAGATCCGGTATTTGGATAAAATAGTAGGACCTATACAATGCTGCTCAATCATTTTCTTCACAGTTAGCGAACCGTATTGCTGCTACAGATTCATACATTATTTATTTTGCGTATGGCACATTACGCAGCGAATATTAAAGAAGGGAAGGCCATTGATCCAATCTGTCACTTCCGCATCGGTCTCGTGGATCTTTTGGATCCACGATTTCTATTGACCACTGCGGGCAATGGTCCGTGATATTGGAAATGCTCTGCATCTCCCCGCAAGAGCAGTGCGGGTCCGTCCCAAACTTCTATCTGTACATCAGCTCGACACATCTACCCTGCGAAATATAAACGAAACAGTACTGTTTCCGAGCCGTCTGAATAGAGCCACAGCCGCGTAAGATAACGCCGCAGGAGCAACTTCACTAAGGACACCGGACACCTCTATCTCTGAAGCCTCGTTCACACATCGACAAGTACAGTAGCGATTTACCTTGCTACTATGCCACGTTTCAGTTATCTATAGAAGCGAGTACATGGTTGGGATTTTAACCGTGAGTAATTGACCTCGAGAGAGGGGAAGAGATCGTTTGGGAGACCACCAGCCAGATGGTCCGATGACATAGCCCAAGAAGCCGGAAAGCAGTGGCTGCGTCTGGCACAGATTCGTGAGCGGTGGTGTGAGCATAAAGAAGCCTTTATTCAGCAGTGGGTGTCAACAGGCTGATGATAATGATTATGATGATGATGAATTGATAAAGAAGAAGATTGCATGTTTAAATAATATCGTTTGAAGTAGAATAGAAAGCGTCGTTCCATTTTTCGGAGAGTCAAATGTGATGTCCACTTACCATACCTACGTCTCCTGTACCCCCAAATACCTAATAGTGGGACTACGCTACGCTACGTCAGCAGTAGCTACCATAAAAAATATACCGTAAGGTTTTTTTTTTCTTTTTCGTTTTTGAAAGAAAATTGTTTCCATAAATCTCAATCCTGAGATAAACTAATGGCAAAGAAACTGGGATTTTATTTTAGCGAAATGGCGAGACGCTATTTATTACTGAACCAACAACTCACAATCTCTGTTTCCTAAACTCGCCACAGCACTTGTCAAAGTGTAAATAGGCCCTGTGAACTTGTTGAGAGCAAGTTGTAGGCTATTCGCGAGTCGAAAGTTTCTCCTCTCCGCCCCATTCCCCGCCAAGTGTCCGCACTTTCTGATCGCGTTGTTTACAACTACTTACAGGCTCTCAAGTCTGTTAATTTTATTGATATTCGATGGAGAATTATTGCAGTTTGTTTGTTTGTTATCTTTTTCGAAGCCTATTTGACCGTTAATTGATAGGGAATCGTGAAAAGCTACTGTCAAATTCAAATAAAGAAACCCACATCTAGTGGGAGTGAAGGTGCCACTCGACGCTGTATAAATCATCTCATTACCTACGTACCTATAGATGCAAAGGCTAGTTTAGTTTATTGTCAAATTAGTTTGCCTTAAAAAACAGGCACTACTGTAAAATATTAATTTAAAGTAGCTTTTTGACACAATAACAATCGATGGCATTTGATTAACATGTGGTACGTCACTGCTCTAGGTATTAGATAATAATTATCATTACTTTATTTATTCAGGGTGTCAAAAGACCGCCAACAAAGCGGGAAACCATGGATTGTCCTCATCATGACGAACATTTTTGCCCAAGGATGCTTGGGAAATCAACGGTTTCCGAGATAATGAGGTCCAAAGTCGGACTTTCAACGTAAAAAGTTTTTACGTTCCGATATTTTTTTTTTGTTAATGTAAAAGAACACATGCAAGTTAAATTATAATACCTATCGTCAGTTTATTTTTACGATTGTAAAATGGTTTTAACAAATCTACAATATTGTAGCAACACCTTCGGATATAAAAAACACCCTCGCCATCACAAAAACCGATACAAAAACCTTTAGGGTAGCAAATTAAACAATCGCACACTTCCTGCTCACCTTCGTAGCAACATTTTTATGTCCCTTTTTTACCCTTGATCGAAAGCAATCTCAATAGGAAAGGGTTTAAGCTAAAACGGGCAGGAAAAAGGACGTCGTCGACAGATGGTCGGATAAAGGGATGTAGTGTTAGCTGTGAAAATTATGGTTTGAGTTTACTTCGAATATTATTTTAAACATGTAAAAAATACAATAACACATTTTAGGGTACCTACGTTCTATTCATGACAATGCCAAACAATAACTATTTCATGCTGAAATAATACCCCCTCAAATGTATGGAGAAGTGAATATCAACTGTGCAAAGCTTTTCTTTGACGAGATATTATAACAAAAAGTTTTACTTTTATTAAGCCAAAGGAGTTTTGTTCTAGAACTTTCTCTTACACCTTTTCTCTTTCTCTTAAAATTCGCCATAGGTCTATTTATTTATGAAACTGTTGGAGAATCTAAATAAATAATGATAATATTTTTTAAGCATTTTTTTAACAAAAGTTTTCTAAGACATTTTAAAAGAAAATGGGAAAGTTTTTTTTTTTAATATAAAGTTAATTTTTGCTATCAGTCCTGAGACTGAAGTTGTGTATGAGTATGGCGTTTGATGGCAGTCTGTCCTGTGACAGCTGCTTTCTTATTTGATTTACATTTATTTATTTTTATGGCTTATTTTGTTTTATTTTTAAAAGATGCAACGGGAACGTTGTTTAGGCTCGCCAGTGCAACGAAACCCCTACAGTTAGTGCTATGAAAAAAAAGCAATAACGTTGTGTTAGGTTTAAAACTTCGCGCCAAGTAGAGCCTTCAACATTTTCCCACCCTACCCCATATCCCAATCCTATTGAAAACGCGGGTACAAGAAGATCTCCGGTGACAAGCTCAAGACACAACTCGAAGTGACTCCGCCGTGGCGTTACACGAACGGTTCGGTCGATCCGCTAAATACGGTTCCCGTTTATCGCCTTTTCCCGTGATCACGGACGTCGCGAACGCGCTAGACTCCATCTAACGCGCCAAGGCAAATCATCTAGGAAAACATACGTAGTGGAAAGTTTGAAGAATTCCCTCTCTTTAAGGCGCTGAACATAGTGAATTAGCGCGCGCGCAAAAAAAAATGCACAAAATTTATTCCTGTATCAAATACACTAAAAAAATCGAAAATGTTCACATATCAAACCCTAGAATTAGGTGAAAGCTGCTTTTTGTTTTTTCTAAAGCACTAACCCGTGCTAGGTTGCGGGTTCAAGTCCTGTCCCGAGTGAATTTTTTCAACTTATTATAAATGTTTAGGTGAAAGCTATCTAAAACAGCCAGTTTTGTGTTGATACGCCGAGGCACTGGTTGATTGTTTTTACACCACTATGCGCAAACGGTGTTCATCCCTGGTGCGGAGGGTGCGGGCCAGCCCCAACAGTATCCTGCGCATGTTTGCAGGCCGATTTGATTTTGAGTACATGAACCATTGCTCTATGGTTCATGTACTCAAAAACAAAGATATGTAAATAATATGTGTAAATCAATGTTACTAACAGTAGGTTAAACTTAGGTTAAATTATTTATTACTAACGACTTGTACTGTGTTTTATGATCCTCGTAGTTGATTGAAATAAATTGAATTTAATTGAATTGAATTGAATAAACAGATTGCAAGATATTTTGTTTGAAAAAAAGTGCGCCGCCTATTTTTTTTCATCAAAAATATCTTCAAAACGTTTACGAATCTCAACACAAAACTGGCTGTGTTAGATAGGTCTCACCTAATTCTAGGGTTTGATATGTGAAAATTATCGATTTGTTTAGTGTATTTGATACAGGACTCGATTTTCTGCATTTTTCTTGGCGCGCGGGCTATTCACTATGCACCACGCTTTAAACCATCCACGTTGTATTACAATTAACTAGGTCCTACTCAACTCTTATATCAACAGCATTAAATTGAAAGACCGCCTGCCCATTTATTTGCCAGCCCCCCGAGCACGAGGCACGACCGACTTAGGTCTTAAAACACGAATCTAAAATAACAGTATTCAACTGTTCGGTACACTATTATAATAACAACTCCCAGTTTGCGAGTTATAAAGGAATGCCCGGGCTTCTACTCTAGGTTTGGAGAGCGTTTAACATACAACGGGTTACAAAAGATCCATTTTAACCTGTAACCTACGTCAACAGGAACACATTTCTGTTAAAAAAAGTTGAGGAAAACAAATTTTATTTTAGAACCTCAAAATAGTTTTTTTTTAATGATTTAGTTGAAATTCAAACACGTGATTGTGTGCGTAAGTGCATTGGCGGTGAAATTCAATGAAAATCCCATGCAACAAACGTGATTTTTTTACCCTTTTTATGGATAATGGTACGGAACCCTTCGTGCGCGAGTCCGACTCGCACTTGGCCGGTTTTTTTGACCCCTTGTAAAACGTGTTTATAATGATTAGTAAAAACACCAGTCAACCTTTGTCTTACGAATTAAAGTAGCCCCTAGAGTCGACTGCACTGCTTTTATTTGTTGAAGAGCTTTGTTGAGGTCTTTGAATCAGCCAATCGATGCAGTCGCTAGTATCTATTTTGTCTGGTATAATTGTGGTAGGTTTGAGGTAGAAACTGGTCTTGATAGAAACCCCAGTACTCCCCCCGACTTAAACCCGCTTTTCGTTTGTTTGGTCCGCCTGTAACTCATTATTAATATCTGGGCTATTTGCATATAATGAGTGGCTAGAGCGGCCGAAATATGCCCGCTGCTAGTTAGCGGTTTTACGACGTAAAGCCTTGAACACACGTCAACTTACCTCCAACTGTTGAAAGCGGGTCGAAAGAAGCTTTAAGACGAGGCTTCGATTTTGATTTGCAACCTCGTTCACGCAAGTGGAAATGTCACCCGAAGCACAATCGAAATAAAACTCAAAATGGGTTGCGCTGCAGCGTGGCGGTTACGACAATCGCGCTAGAAGTTCCCGCCCGTTTTTATTGTTTTTTTAACTTTTGTTCAAGACAAATCTACTTGAATAAAATAAAACAGCGTATGATTACTAAATGCTACATTTTCTTTTTATTGTAAAAGTTGGAGAGATAAAGGTCCTGTACTCTCGATAAAAAATTGATAATAGACGAAAAAGGGCACTGATTTCGACAAAAAATATATCGAGGGAAAATTATCAAATCTCGTTTCTTACCAAGAAAGGGTGATTTTAAAGTATGTTAAAATTACACAATTCTAGAATAAGTAGTTGACTCAAAAAAAATTTTTGTATTGGCTAGTAAAAATCAAAGCCTCGTCTTATAACCCGCATCTTGATTGCAGTTAGTAAGCAAATATAATGTCTCTGCCTACCCCTCTGGGATACAAGCGTGAGTATGTATGTATGTGTACGAGTATTTAGGTAGATGAAGAGTTAGGTGAAACTAGATAGGTGAAGAGACAATACGGACGCTATAGTTGTAGGATTGCCCAGACCTACCTAGCTACGCCATCCTGTCAGCCTAGCCCAAAATAATGACAAGAGTAATACATTCAGAACTATAAGCCACGGGTCTTATAACGATAAAGAAATATATGGTCAGTGGCCTACCGTACCGCTAACATAGAGCCAATATTTAGCGTAAAAATCTAAATGATCGACACACCATATTATTATGTGACTAATCTGAGTAGCTACCACGAGTGCGAAAAAGCTGTGCCGGACGTCTGCCAGACGTCTGTCATGTATCCTAATACTATAGTAGTAAGGTTGTTTATCCAACTTATCACTTTCAGTGACAGTGACAGTTAGCACTCGTGGTAGCTGTACTGGGCTGAATGGCGACGATACTCAATAAATTTCAATCTGTCATTACCGGTACTGGCCATAGAGGGTGGCGAAGAAAACAAATATTAGAGTCAATAAAAGTTAGAGCCATTTATTTCTACCCGTTGTGCGTTGGATTTTAAACAGTACCGACTGGCTGGCTTTAATTGCTTGCTAGGTGAAACGGTCTCGGATTTTACGGTGTTTTTTAGCCGGGGGGTGTTTTTCGAATGGGTTTTATGTCAGGTTTACGTTCAATTAGGATTTTTTAATTTTTTATTATTTACGGGGCTGTGCAGAGAGTTTTACGGCCCCCTCGAATGCTTCCGGAAACCATTTTGAAATGCAGATTCGTGTAGTAACCTTGGTAATTATTGTGGACCATGTGTTCTTTAGTTCGGTTCGGAGTGAAAACTTATTATTAATAGCTTAGACTTTAAATATTTTTTCAGAGCTATTTTAAATCTATCACAGTTATTATAGAGCACGCTATTTAGAACAACGTACGTCCTTGCTGTTCAAAGCTCTGGCTTAGCATTAGACACCGCTCTACGTAGACCAAAAGAATTCGATTTATGAAAAATTAACTGGGTGGCAGTAAAATGAACTGGTTGGCAGTACATTTTTCAAAAATCGAAGGCTAAGATGAAGCCGATTACCATTGGCGAAAATCGAAGTTCGATTTATGAAAAATTTACTGGGTGGCAGTACATTTTTCAAAAATCGAATTTCCATTTTCGCCAATGGTAATCGGCTTCGTCTTAGCCGGTGGACCCCCTGTAATAACTTCACCTACATTCCATCTCGTTAATATCAGTAACACCGAGGGATATGCGTGATAAATATCGCCAAAGATAGAGCTCGTTACCTTATTACCTAAAAAACAAAACTTAAGGTTACACGACAAAGCGTGAAGCCACTTCAGAAGCCGTTTCAGCTACCCCAGCCTCCATTGGCTCGTCGATCAGCTGCCTTTGTCTCAGGCGTGCTTGAGGGCTATCTGTGGAGATCTCTAGAGCGCTAGCCCTGTTTAGATATCGCACTTGACTAGCCGACAGTATGTGCTTAGATAAAGGAGTGTTCCTACGGTGTTCTTAGACAGGCGAAGAAGGATTGCGCTCAGATGGTTTACCTCCTTTTCACTCTGCTAGGCACTAGGCAGTTTCTTTTTACGCAAACCCAAGCTCAGAAGCTAATCTCGTCCGAAATAATTGATTTATTTATTCATGCAAAAAGAAAAAAGTCAAATAATACAATCAATTTCAATAAAATTCACAAAAAAGCTTCATCTTAAATTAAAACTAAGATTAATAAAATAAAATCATAAAATGCATCGTAAAATTAAAATAAAATACGGAATGTCAAAAACTATAAGTAACTAAACAACCCGCCCCGAACCATATCTGACCCAAAGGTCCCCAACACGCTGGCAGCGTTTCCGCGCTGCACAGCGAGGGAGACTCTTTGCATCAAAAATGCCCCGGAGCGAGAGTCAAAACCACGGTCATTGATAGGTTGATTATAATTATTGTAACTTTTAATTATTCGCGATATTCAGACATATTTTTTTATAAAGTTAATTAATTCACCTACCAAACTGACCGCGATTATATTTCATAGCTCCATTCTTCAGATATAGGAAGATGAGTTTAAGTTACCAGGTAGTTTACTTCATTATACTAGGTAGAATCGCACGCTTTTAGATACAATTCGATTAAAAATCGAAAAACAACAAAATCGATATCTCGATACCCACCCGGCCGGCCGCCCGGCCCGGTTCACGCCATTACTTTTTCGTGCGAGGTAGAAGACACGCGCGTCCCCGGTCTCTGTTAAAACTAGTAACGGAAAAGTTTTATCATGTCGAAACGTACAAATGAAGATCGTATTAAACGCTATCATAAAAAGATAAAAAAGCTAGAAGAAGAACAAAAGCAATTAATAACGGCTCGACGCCGATGGAACGTTATTTATTCCGATTCAGATTCGGACAATGAAGGTAAGTTTTTCTTTCCCATTTTGTAGTCGTTATTATGATTATCCATGATAATAAAATTAAAAAGTGGTTTCAAATAAAGCATCTCTAAGTCTGCCGGGAGGTTAACTGCGGGTTACACACGATGGCGTGACATGATGCTTCAAAAAACCTGGAGGTTGACTGCGGGTCATTCACGAAGGTTATTATGTACTTTACCTAAAGGTAAAAATACCAATACACAAATACCGAAAGAGTACTTTCGTGTATCATCCACAAAATAATATTCAATTATATTTTATTTGTCTCTTCAAGATTTTAATGTGAGATTACCCACCTTTTTTTTACGAAATTAAATTACTTAACAGAACGTTATTTAATTGCAGGAATCGAAACCACAAATAATGCAGTGAGCCCCATGGCTGTGACCAATGATGATTCCATGGCCAATGATAATTTAATGGCCGATGACACTCCTGTGACCTGTGACACTCTCGCAACTATCGAGAACCACGCGGAGAACCCCGATGATGTAGGCGTGTCCCAAGACGTGCAAATCCCAAGTTCAGAGCTAGACCTGGAAATTCGCTTAGCACTGGGAGATCCCGCCGAAGAAATTCCCGTATTCGGTGAAAATATTCACCCAGACCTAGCCCAACGTTGGCAACCATTACTCCGAAAAGGCCTGACAAAAGATATTAAAGAAAAATTGACAAAAGACCACAGCATACCAGATAATTGTCGGCTTTTAAAAGCCCCAAGCCTTAACCCAGAGATTGCAGCCGACGTAGTTCGAGCTAGAGATAAGAAGATGGAGTTAAAACAAGCTCAACTGGGTTTAGGTATAACAGCTATATCCAAAGCTATGACAACATTAATCAGTGACGGGAAAAAAGTTGATGTTATCAAACTTCTATCTGAAGGATGCAGAGTCCTATGTGATCTCCACTACGTGGAAACTCAGACACGTACCAAACTGATAACGCCTTGTTTGGACAAGTCATTTACAAACATAATGCAGGACGAAGAGCGAGATGACACTCTATTTGGCAACAAATTGTCAGAAAAGATTAAGGCAGCAAAGTCCATAGAGAAACAGGGCTTGCAAATAAAGAGGAGTGCCCCGATTTCGGCCAAATCTGTGCCCCAACAAGCTACCCGAGGCAAGCAGTCGGGAAACTGGTCAAATCCTCCTCGATACCCCTCGTCGGCGAACAGGGGGGGGCGAGGAGGGGTGTACACTGCGAACAGGCAGATGCCGAGTACGAGCTACCCGAGCTACCGGAGAATTCAATCCCAAGCGACATACACAGCGCCGCCACCGCCGCCACCGCCTCCACCAGCGGGGCCACAGACCAGGCAGCAAGCGGCGCGGGGGCGTGCCCCAATGCGATATTAGCGCAGGTACACGCTGGCAAATTACACTACTCTTACGAATGTTGGCTAGGCGTAACAAAAAATACTTTTGTTTTAGATTGTATACTAAATGGCTATCGTATTCCTACGAATAATACAATAAGGCAGCTTAACATACCAACTAATAATTCTTTTTCTCAAACAGAAAAACAAGATATGAAGCTTGCTATTACAAATTTATTAGACTTAGGCGCAATATCGATGAGTAAAAACGAGGACACACAATATTTATCGCCAATATTTCTAGCCCCTAAACCTAACGGCACCTTTAGGTTCATCCTAAATTTGAAAGCCTTTAACAAATTCGTACAGAAAGACCACTTCAAAATGGAAGACTATAGAACAGCCATTAGCTTGCTACCGACAAACGGTTATCTAGCGACAATCGACCTCAAAGAATCGTATTTGTTAGTTCCCATCCATTCAGATGACAAAAAATATCTTAGATTTACTTTTGAGGGTATTATGTACGAATTTAATGCGATGCCTTACGGCCTTTCTACCGCTCCAAGGACTTTCACCAAAATAATGAAAGAAGTGGTTGGTTATTTAAGAGGTCGTGGATATAGCTCAGTTTCATACTTAGACGATACCCTCTGTCTAGGACATACCTATCATGAATGCCTTCGTAACGTCCAGGAAACTGTGAAACTTCTCGAATGCTTGGGTTTCGTAATAAACTACGAAAAAAGCATGCTGCAACCGAGACAGCAATGTAAATTTTTAGGCTTTATTTTCGACACAGTAGATATGTCAATATCATTACCCGAAAATAAGCGTATTAGCATACTGCAGTTAACAAACAAGTTCTTAAAACTTCCGCGTTGTACTATTCGAGAATTTTCTCAGTTTATCGGCGTATTGACAGCAGCTTGCCCAGCTGTGAGATACGGTTGGGTATACACAAAAAAAATGGAGAGAGAAAAGTTTCTTGCTCTCCAAAACCACTCTGACTATGACACAAAGTTTAGACCATCTACCCACATATTACCGGATTTACGTTGGTGGGAGAAAAATATTTTAAAAACCAAGAACTCAGTAGTTCCTGCTAATTATGACTTAGAAATATTTACAGATGCGTCATTGACTGGTTAGGGTGCCGTCTGTAACAATATGCGCGCAAACGGACATTGGAAAGAAAGTGAACTTAAGTTTCACATTAATTATTTAGAACTCCAAGCCGCCTTCCTCGGCCTTAAATGTTATGCACAAAATAAATCCAATTGCGCCATATTGATGCGGATTGACAACACAACTGCAATAAGTTACATCAACAGAATGGGTGGCATTCAGTTCCCTCACTTGAATGAGCTAGCTAGGGCCATTTGGCAGTGGTGCGAGGAGCGAGGTCTGTGGGTTTTCGCTTCTTATATAAATACAAAAGACAATGTAGAAGCCGACGAGGAGTCAAGACGAGTCAATCCCGATACTGAATTAGAACTTAGTTCACAAGCTTTTCAGACCATTGTGGAACAACTTGGCACACCACACATAGACCTCTTTGCCTCTCGCGCTAATGCCAAGTGTGAGACATACGTCTCATGGAAGCCTGATCCCGACGCTATCACTGTTGATGCATTTACGTTCTCTTGGCAAAAATATTATTTTTACTGTTTTCCCCCATTTTCAGTAATTCTCAAATGCCTACAAAAAATTGTTAATGAACAATCCACAGGAATATTTGTTTTTCCATATTGGCCTTCTCAGGCGTGGTTCCCACTGTTATACAGTTTGCGGATATCTGAAATTATTTTTCTAAACGACTCTTTACGGTCTCATTACAGGCTGCACCTACCACAGAAGATTACCCTGGGTGCCACAGTAGTCTCAGGCAGGCGTTCACACGACGAGGCGTCCCCCGCGAAGCGTTAGACCTAATGATAGCTTCTCTCGCAGCTAGCACCCTCAAGCAGTACAATACTTGTTACAAGTTATGGTGGAATTACTGTGTAAACAATAATTGTAATTTCCTAGAAGCTCACATAAAGTCAGTAATTATTTTCTTGACAGAGCAATTTCAGAAAGGAGCATCGTATGGGTCATTCTTTGAAAGGTCGATTTTTTTGGTCACACCCTAGTATCTACTAAACTATACATCACACAGTACTAAATTAGCACTTAATCGTCTACTTAACTAACGGTCCATTGAGGCATATCAAATAAAATCAATATTTTATAGAGGAAATTGCCTAAATATCCCTTTGAAGGTCAAAAAATGGGTGATTTTGCGAGTATTTTGCATGTCACACGCCTGTGGGCCTGGTATGTTTTTGTTTGTGGTTTTACTCATGTGCCCACTACTTTGCTAATTTATACCTTTCTAAATGCCCAATGAGTGCCTCTATCCAATCGTATATCCAGCATTGTAACAGAATGAAAACTCTTGTGTCGGTAGACATTCCTAGAAATGTCACGCGGCGAGCAAAGTTTAAATGGTGCAACGAAAGTATGTTTTTATACAAGCTTAAATACGCGGCAAGTTTCTAGTTACTGGTGCAAAATATCGTCAAATGGTCCTTGTCAACTATTATGGTTCGTATGTGTCGCTATCTTTCATGCCTAAACTTTTACGTATGTTCTTGACTTTTTTTAAACTTTGGTTCGGTAAGGTAGCTGAAAGTGGTGGCATGTTTTGCTAGTATAGTAAACAAGACTACACTAAACTGTCCTAAGTACATGAATGCGTATATCCCTGAGTAGGTATTGTCGTAAAAATAAATACGATTGCTTCTATAGTTTAAGAGAAATAGCTACATTTTAGTTATTTCTGAGATCGGTGGCACTGAGATCGGTGGATTTATGCCACCGATCTCAGTTATTAGCCAAGGATCTCAAAGAAATTTTCAACATATTGTATCAATTTCACAGATGCTTTAGATACCACACCGAACGAGATGCTATGACTAATTCAAAATGTATCAGTTTGTTTCTATGGACTAAAGTTTAGACTTCATTTAAGCTATTAAGGTACTGTTTTTTGCAAGGAAATGTAATTTCACGCAAATAAAAAGCAAAATCCGTATAGACAGACAATTTTAGTGTATAATTATAACAGTCACACATATAATAGAGCATTGGTCGCCGATGCGAGAGAACCAGGTTCGATTCCCAGCGCAGGCATGTAACATGACTTTGTTTCTTTTCAAAGTTACATAAATTTGTAAATTTGAAGTAGCTAAACCCCTCCTTAATGTGAGGAAAAACATCGTGATGAAACCCGCAACTTAGTTGGCTCCACACGTAATGACTTCTCTTGTGGGCTAGGCCGACCAAGCTGTCAGGATGGGCAAGCCTACTCCATCTAAAACAATGTCCCAGATACTGCAGCGCCGACTGGTCTCTTCACCCATCTAGTGTAAGTGAAGGTGCCACCGGACGCTGTATAAATAGATGCAAAGGCTTGTTGACTATAATTTTGCATGTTTAGCTTAGGGATTGATCTTTTACAATGATTTTATGAAAATAAAGATATGATTTTTTTGATAATTTTTATGATGTTTAATAGAAATGTTTTGCTTAATTTAGCCCTCTTTTATCTGTGTCAGTTCATGAGAGACGTTTAAATTTAGAAAAAACGTTTATTATTCACTGTAATTACTGTTTATAATAATTTTAGACACTGTCTGAGATCGGTGGCCTTTTTGCTGAGATCGGTGGCTTGTCAAAAAAGAAGATTTTTTTTTCATTAATCTATAAAGCCTACAGGTGTGCCTCATCGACATATTGACTAGTTTTTAAGCCATCTTTTACGGTGTATTTTTAATTTTCACCTATCTTGAAAAAAAATAAAAGCCACCGATCTCAGCGAAGAACGCTTTTCTCAGGAATGATCCGTATGGTTCCCTAAACAGTCACAGGTCCGCTCTTTCGTTACTTTTGGGTAACAAAATAGGTTCTGATGAACAAATATCGCGAATCTTAAAAGGTGCTTTTAGGATTAGGCCTAGTGTACCCAAATATAGACATGTATGGGATCCTCAAACAGTTCTCGACTTTGTATCGGACTGGTACCCAAATATAAGTTTACCTTTAGATAAACTAACAAAAAAGTTGGCTGTTCTTATTGCACTCTGCACCGCGCATCGCGTACAAACATTTTCAGTAATCAAAACAAGCGATATTGTGATTTCTCAAAATCAAATACTTATAACCATATCGGATCTCATTAAAACGTCAGCTCCAGGTCGTGAGCATACGACCTTGCTAATACCTTACTTTAATCAAAAACCAAATATTTGTCCAGCAAAATGTTTAGAAGATTATTTAGCAGTTACCAAAAATTTGAGAAATTGTAACGAAATAGATAGATTATTTATAACACACATGCGTCCACACAAGTGCGCTACGGCACAAACCATCAGTCGATGGATAAAAGACGTGTTAGCGGCGAGTGGGATCGATGTGGCGACGTTCAGCGCGCATAGCGCGCGGCATGCCGCCACATCGAGCGCGCGCGCAGCGGGTGTCTCAGTTGATACTATCCGCAAGACGGCTAGCTGGACACCCAATTCGCAAGCATTTGCAAAGTTTTATAACCGCCCAATCATCACGGAAAACTTTGCAAATGCATTGTTTGCATCTAGGCAAGATAATGTTTGATTTCCTATCCTATGTGTTAATTATTTAAAATAATCATGTTAATTTCTTTTGTTAAATTATAAAAGTTTGATTACTTATTATTAAAACCCAAATTAGTTTGATCAAAACGTAGTTTGATTGATTTAAATAGAAGCACCGTTAATAGGCCAAGGCTAAAATTATATCTATAAATCAACACAAAAACTTTTGAAAAATGTAGATTCTCTGAACATCTACCTGGTAACTTAAACTCATCTTCCTATATCTGAAGAATGGAGCTATGAAATATAATATATGATCAAACGAACTTCACAAGCGAAGTTCGATCATTATTATATGAATAGCTCCATTCGAAGATATAGGAACCCACCCTCCGCAACCCATGAACATGACAAAAGTTTTTGAAAAACTCTCTAAAGTAATGGCGTGAACCGGGCCGGGCGGCCGGCCGGGTGGGTATCGAGATATCGATTTTGTTGTTTTTCGATTTTTAATCGAATTGTATCTAAAAGCGTGCGATTCTACCTAGTATAATGAAGTAAACTACCTGGTAACTTAAACTCATCTTCCTATATCTTCGAATGGAGCTATTCATATAATAATGATCGAACTTCGCTTGTGAAGTTCGTTTGATCATATATTAGATCCGTTTTGAACCAAATTATGGTCATAAGGATAGCACAGATTAAGACAATTGTACCGTATATTGACAGCCGTATTCCGGTTCTTCTATGGCCACGCCTGTAGGTGCCATCTTTGAAATGCTTTGTGAATTTGTGCTGAAAACGGCTTATTGCCCGAAGGCTCTCCGTTTAAGGCCCCGTATAAGGCTAACTAGCGCCACCAATGTTGAAAAAATCATATCTTCCTTTAGAAAAAGTTTCTGACAAAATCCTAAGATGAGCTCATGCGCCATGCTTTTCTAGATTTTTAAGTGTAGGTACCCAACTCAATTTCTAGTCTTAAGCTAAAAAATTTCCGATAACCGCCAAAAACGGCCGCTTTTGGCGGTTATCGAAATTTTTTTAGCTTAAAAGTAAATTTCGAAGAGGATATCTACACTTAAAAATCTAGAAAAGCATGGCGCATAGGCTCATCTTAGGATTTTTTCAGAAACTTCTTCTAAAGGAAGATATGATTTTTTCAACATTGGTGGCGCTAGTTAGCCTTATACGGGGCCTTAAGCTTGAGCAAAAATGCTTTCGCATGCCCGGTATCCGACTGTTCTCCTTAAGGCTCGGTATAAGGCTAACTAGCGCCACCAATGTTAAAAAAATCATATCTTCCTTTAGAAGAAGTTTCTGAAAAAATCCTAAGATGAGCCTA
This sequence comes from Zelleria hepariella, assembly GCA_949319315.1. Taxonomy (NCBI): domain Eukaryota; kingdom Metazoa; phylum Arthropoda; class Insecta; order Lepidoptera; family Yponomeutidae; genus Zelleria; species Zelleria hepariella. The sequence goes on from OX439395.1 coordinate 13,024,997, forward strand.
TGCGCCATGCTTTTCTGAATTTTACTTTTAAGATGAATTCTGAATTTTACTTCGAAATTTACTTTTAAGCTAAAAAATTTTCGGTAACCGCCTTTTTTGGTGGTTATCGAATTTTTTTTAGCTTAAGACTAGAAATTGAGTTGGGCACCTACACTTAAAAATCTAGAAAAGCATGGCGCATGAGCTCATCTTAGGATTTTGTCAGAAACTTCTTCTAAAGGGACATATGATTTTTTCAACATTGGTGGCGCTAGTTAGCCTTATACCGAGCCTTAAAAGGTCGCATTTCGAGACCGATTCTCGTGAAATTTTGTGAACAGGTTCGATGCCAATGATTAAGTATTTTTAAAATTTTCAAAATGGCGGTGATACCAAATTCAGCATTTTGAAATTTTTGAATTGTTGAAAGTATTAAAAATGTGAATAAAATTGTATTTCAGCCATTTCGAAAAATGGTACACAAACTGGCGAAGTCACAAAATTTATAAAAAATAATGGTTCCATAATTTCATACCTAACTCTGGTGGAACAGGTAGGTAGTTATACAGGCGAAAAGCTAACACATTCGAGGTAACTAAAACGGCCCACCCGGGCACTCTTCGCGCCCCATGTTTACCAGCTCACCGGGGACATTGCTGCTAAACATTGACCTCAAAACGTGACCCGAAAGGTCAGGGAGTTTGGATCGATGAAACTTTCGGCTTTTCTTTCGTTCGCGCCTTTTGATTGATTCGGTGGATCACAAAAAACCATAGTGAGTTGTTCTACACACCAAAATGGAACTGGGACAAAATGGAAATATAAACAAACTGGCGACCCGCTCTGGCTTCGCCGAAAGTGCAATTTAAGAAAAAATAAACACATCCGCTACAAATAATCCCGGGGGTGGCCACTACCTCATACCATTACCTACCCACCTACAAATAATCCCTTCGTGAAGAGGCTTTAACTCAGCTGATGATGATGAGGAAATCCAAACCTATAAGAGGAGTTAGCGCATAAACAGACAGATAGACAGACGACTTTGTTTTATACTAATACTATCGGGCTCTATCTATGACAATGTCCCAGACACTGCAGCGCCGAGTGGTCTCTTCACCTATCTAGTATGAGTGAAGATGCCACTGGACGGTGTATAAATCATCTCATTACGTAGATGCAAAGGCCTTAGTTTTTTTTTAATCTATAGATGCCTCGCAGTGTAGCGCATTTACAATAGTTATTTGAAATTTAAATCGTCCTTCGTTTCATTGGGATTTGGGTCGCATCGCGTTGAAATCGTCTACCTCTTCCAAATCGTACTTTCAGAGGTTTCAGAATAAGGTCCGAGGTCAGAGGTACGCACCTTTGTTTTACGCGTCCCGCTCAACAGTTACGCAACTTTCTTGGGAAATCCAAAGTCGGCTATTTAATGGGAAACGGCATTTTGAAAGGGTCATAAAAACGAGCCAATGAATAAAATTCAGGACAACTGCCTCACAAAATACGAAGTCTCGATTTGAGTTTTGGAATAATTTGCCATCGTAGTCGTGTGAAAGAAAGGGTCGGGAAACCACATGTTACTGACAGCGGATAACATGGGTAAGAGAATGTCACCCGTGTCATTAAAGAAAACATTTAGGATGAACTTCAAAACACTCGCCCTCTCGCTCTAATTAATACAGTCAACGCGAGACAACGCTAGGTTTTTAACTCCGTCATAAATGTTTTCTTTAATGACGCGGGTTATATTGTGCTATTTTAGGCTAATCGCAAACCATAATCTCTGACTAATCTTTAAATCCCTTAAATAAGAAAAGAAATGCATTGAATAGAGCCACGTATGGAGTATTCAGACAAAGTTAGATTTTTATACATAGGTAGCAGAGTAACAACGTGAAAATATAAACATCATGAGATTGGCAATCAAAATGACTAAAGAGTATTAAACTAGTATGATTAGTAAAGTTTTTTAGCGACCGTTAATGAGCCGTTAGTCTAATTTCGTCTAATAAATGTCTAATAAACACGGCTATCTAATTTAGCTTTTTCTGAAGATATTATTAATCTGTGGGAAATTTGACAGCCACATCCCGGTTCTTGTATGGCCAAGCCTATGAGCGCCATCTACCAAGGGCTTTGAATTCAGCTTTTAACTGTCAGTTGAAAACGGGCCATTTTCTTGGACATGAAGCACGGCTAAGAAAACAAAAGGAAACAATTAAAATAACTAGAAATTGGCGTTGCTATTTTTGTTACGAAATCGTACACAATTTAGCTTCATCATAATAACAGATTGTAAGTAACAGTAAAACCAATTTCACGGCAGAGGCGCTCGAGGGAAAGTTTTATTACAAACATAAACGCCTTTCTGGCCGACCCCTTTTATAATAATACAAGTGGCTGGGTTGTAGACATAGTGGAAGCGAAAGTCTTAAGTCCTAGAGTTATTCCTACGACTTGAGCAAGTTGGTACATGGTACATCCCATGCTAAAGTGAAGAGACTAAAGTTATGTCTGACAGTGTGCCCCAAACATGTCTCTGGAAATGAGAGAGTGTAGTATACAAGGTGTTACAAAAGATCCTAACTCTTTTTACGGGTTAATAGCACCCGGTTATAGGGATCACAACCTAAATATTTTTTGTTGCTTTGTGACGTTCCGTTGAGGTGAAAACCTAGGCACAACTAGCGCTGCCAATGGAAAAAAAACATATCTTCTTTTTGGATGCGTTTTTTGCTAAAAACTCGTAATTAGGTTATCAACGCGAGGCTTAACTATTTTTAGGACCTAAGGTTTAAATTCCACAATCTACAGGGTGCACTCTAAGTCGATAGCGGAACTTTAAGTGGGCTATCTACTGATCAATACAAACAACTTGTACTAGGTGGCGAAAAGAAATGGAGTGAAAAAAATATCTGCTGTTCCATACAAAAGGTCGACTCAGTACTGTGCCAGATGTATGAAACAGCTGATATTTTTTTCGCTCCATTTTTGTCGCCACCTAGTACAAGTTGTTTGTATTGATCAGTAGACAGCCTACTTAAAGTTCCGCTATCGACTTAGAGTGCACCCTGTAGAAAGTGGCCACTTTTGGCGATACAAATTTTATTCGTAGGTTCTAGGCTAGACTTTGTGTGAAAATTGTCTGTTATTAAATAATTGTTACATTGAGCGCTTCAAGCAAGAGTAAGAAAGACCTTCCTTTTCCTTCGAGATGTGTCGAATGCGAGATTGCCAAGAATTAGCCCCCTGGTAGTTGCTCCAAGTAGGTCCCAGGCCTAACAGTTCGCCTGTACTGGTCACATTAAGCCTAACTCGTACATTTGGGGAGGGCGTTCAGACTAGTTTATTCTTTTATCAGATGACCTACAAGAGAGACCGCCTTAATTGGGCCGTTTTATACGAGAGACGCTGGTTTAGGTCGCTTTCAGACGAGGCGATATAAGCCGCGCGAGGTTTTTAGGTATAAAAATGTAACTGACTTTTTTTTACGGAAGTTTCTCTCCTATACATTTGTGTGATAGATGGCAAGTTTAAAATTTTACTACTTACAGTACTGGCTTTTGACGACAAGGCCAACTTTTTCAATACCAGTTGATACCTACATATGGAATGAATTTAAATAGTTTATGTAATTTTATTTCGCACTAACTTACTCACATTATTCTACAACACCAAATGTTGAGTGGTAGAAAATGCTATCTAGCATTAAGTACCTTTTTACATCATTGTTTTAAACTTTTGTGCAATAAATAATTTAATAATAATGAAAGTTGTGTCCGAAGTAGCTTGCTAGGCAGGAAGATTAGCAATCGTAAGGATGGTCTAACTAGTCACCTCATTTCGACGATGCTGTTTTAGGAGGAGCGGGTGATCATGCTCCTCGACTATAAAGGGAAATTTCCCGCCAAGCAGATGTTGTGCTTGGGGACCGGCCGGGTCCAACTGAACATAGTTGGACGATCTATATATACTCAGCCACGAAAGATATTTTGCTGGCGCGATGCAGGATTAGTAGCGAGTAGAGTAATTGCCTAACTTTATGTAGCAGTTTCCTGTACGACCGATAGGGGTCGCTACACTGTTACTTTCATATTTGGTTATATCGCTATCAGTTCGTTTACCGAATCCTCCTTGTTGGTAAGTGTACCAATTTGCGTAATTGCGCTAACGTGGTTGACTGAAAAAAGGATTGAATATTAAGGTATACCCAAACAAACGCGCGGTTCTCGCGCCATCACGTGGTGTCGCTGGAATTTGCGATCCACAATCGCGTCACAAAACTCGCCTCGTCTAAGCCCGTCTTTCTAAACAAAGTTCCTCAACTCCGGTGTTGTTTTTGGCTAACTTCGCACTTAGTCTTCCTTCCCGCTAGTTATTGTGTTAATGGTGATAAAGTCGTGTTCTAGGAAGTGGGTTTTGAAAGTGCATTATGCTAAGCCAAGTTGGTTATTCAGATAGATATGGCTCTGTAATGCATCGGTTACTTAAAATTTCGTGGAGACAGGTTTTTGGCTCTAGAATGAAATCGTGTCTATCATAATAATTATTTTCTACAAATATTTTCAAATCTGGAAGTGTGTTTATTTGTAGATAGATAGATACCCTTAATTGCGAAATAATCTATTTTCGCATGACAAAAATTAAAAAGATTTTTAGGTTGCGGGTTTAAAGTCCCTAATAGGACTTAAGTCCTGTCCCGAGCGAATTGGAAGGGTTGTTAACACGCTCAGCGCGAAGCGAGGCATTATATACCTCGTTAGCCGTTTGCACTCAGTGCGGAGGCGAAAAAACAGTTCTTGCTCTTTCTTGCGACTGGAGTTTTTATGACTTTTTTTTGTAAACAAAAGAGACCACCTAAGTAGACCTTTTGACTATATCCCTAAGTACCTGTTAAGACCAATCAAATATCACGAGGCATATAATGCCTCGATGCAACAGAGTAGTAAAATTTTGCGTTCCGTGCAAGACGAGGCGCATTGAGCCTCGTGAGGACCTCGCCCGAGGTTAATCGATATTTTGTTTTAGTGTCGTTCGATATTCGATATTTCGATACTCATGAAACAACAGCAAAAAAGGAGTTGACTACAGTGACCGAATGTCCTCATATTATAGTTCTCTAAAAAGAGGACTAAAATGGTATCGAAAGGTTATGGTAGAGTTGATTTTTGGAACTGCTATAGTTAACGCTTGGGTTCTTTTTAATATGAAAACTAAATCAAAGATGCCAAAAAAAGAATTGATTGAAGCTGTAATTGAAAAATTTACCGTAGTGCCTTATATCGTTAAAGAAAACATGTTGGATTCTGCAGCATCCACATCTGCGCATCAATATAAAATATTGGATAAAAAACGACGATGCACCGGCTGTTACGAAAAAGTAAGACAGACTTTCAAGCAAGGAAGCCGACAAAAAAGTGAAGAAAGTTAAAGGTTATTGTGAAAAATGCGCCAAAGCTCTTTGTTTAAATTGTTTTAATGAAAAACATTAATGTACCTATTTCTTAAAATAAAATATCGATGCAATTTTTCTTTTTCATTTCCCATCACTACGTTTTTATCGATTTGTGTAAACATAGTGCGTCAACGAGGCGCAAACTACCTCGCATTTTGGTTTCTCTCAGGACACCACGAGGTTCAAAGCGCCTCTTAGTGGTTTTTTTTCAAATATTTCATTCAAATTTCGTATGATCCTTGGGCGAGGGTAGGTACAAAAAGCCTGTACTATTAGCTATAGATACATGTAGTCCATTTTACAGTTGGCACTACTTTCATAATTTTAAACGTGTTTGAAGTCACTAAGGCACGCGAGGCACAATTGACCACGCGCTGCACCGAATTGAATTTCCCAAACGAGGCAGATTGAACCTCTCGCCGCACCATACTGCAAGTAACTAATTCGAGCCTCCGCAATGAGCGTGTTAAGCTACTTCACTGATTCCGAATGCTGTCCTGTCCGTTGAGGATTTCCGTTCTCTATCTCCGAAGTTCTTCTCTGAAGACTACACGAGAAATATACCCTTTCAAGCAAAAAAATAATCGTCATCATCGGTCCGCCTTGAAAAAAGTTCTGAGGTAACAAACATAAAAAAAACATACAGGTCGAATTGAGTACCTCCCCCTTTTTTTAAGTCGGTTAAATAAATTACGTATCATTTATGTGCTTTATATTGGCTTTTTGTTGTTATTTCTTGTTTTTTAGTTTGTGTAAGACGCATTAAAAATGTGGAAACTTGAATTGTTCCCATTCAATAACAAGCCTGCTAATCGTCAACAGTTTGTGGTGGAAATAAATTATGACAGACACGATTACGTCCTAGAACCAAAAGCCAAGTGTAACGTATTATTATAGGTTCTATTTTGACAGAATTCTAACGACTTTTGACTGTGAACTTACACGTTAGAAACAATGTAGAACATTGAACATTGCTCGTTGTAGCATTACAGCTTACAGTTAACAACTTTAAAAGCACAGAAACATTTTGAACAATCCTTTATATTATCTAGTTATACTTTGACCCAGTTGAATAGTTGGCTATAAACTTTTTGTCTTTGTTCTAGTTACTTCCTGCTAAGCGAGGCAAGTGCTCAATATTTCTCTATGACGTAGGAAGGAGGCAACTTTTTAATAAAAATAGTTTAACAGACTTCAAGTGCCAACAATCTTGAACTTGTGATCGGTGAAGTAGCTATGCCACTCGCTAACAGACTGTAAAGAAAACATCGTGAAGAAACCCGCGTATTAGTTGGCTTTCCTGGGGGCTAGACCGACTAACCTGCCAGGATGGCATAGGTGCTGTGCAAGCCTACTTCATCTAAATAATGTCCCAGGTACTGCACGTCCCAGTGGTCACATTACCCATCTAGCGTGAGTGAAGGTGCCACTGGACGCTATATAAACCATCTCATACTTCATCGCTTCCTCTTCGCATTAAACCAGTTCAGCGCACGATAACCACACTTACCAATGTGTTATTTTTTAAGTATCTACCTGCATTACAAAATGTATTATTTTTTTAAGCTCGAGATCCTTGGAGTTTCTTTACCATGCTTCTTCTCCAAGAACGATCAGAGCTAGTGAAGCTGGAGAAAAAAAAGTAGCTAGATACTTAGTATTAGATAGTAATAAGTATCTGATTTATATACTTTTTTTTTTACTTCAGATAATATTTTGACGTTCAATGTAAATAATTTATTTATGGCATATTGAATAAAAACAATTGATTCTGATTCTTCTTCAGCATATTCGTCATAATTAAGTAGATGCAAAGGCTATCGGTGGACTACAGAGCGGCTACAAAGTGATGGCCTGCATAATCATTAACTCATCATCATCATCATCATCATCACCATCATCATCATCATCATCATCATCGGACCGTACCGTTAACATCACTCGGCAAGCAGTGATTGCGTCTGGCCCAGTATTGCAAAAAGTGGCTTGAGCATGAAGAGGCCTTTACTCAGCAATCCTTACTACAAGGTTTGATAACTACTAAATTAAAAATTAAAAATTCCCTCGACCTTTAAGCTTCAAATAAATATATCACATAAACGGATGAACCGATTTTGACCAAACATATCTAAGAATACTCACTAGAAAACTTGCTTTCAATAAAAAAAAAACTGCATCCAAATCGGTTCACTCGTTTAAGAGCTACACGGTGCCATAGTAAGACTCTCTCTCAATTATAATAATACTAGTGGTTCGCCCCGAACTATGAACTCGCGACCCCATATAAACTTAACAACCCCATATCTCATCAACCCCTCGACCGATTTGGCTCATGTTCGAACTTAAAAATTCTCTTGGCCTCATTTACCTGCCTACCAAATTTCATGACGATCCGACTAAATTTACTCAAGTTATCGTCGAACGAACATTCATACATACATACATACATACATACATACATACATACATACATACAAACGCCGGATTGTTCCAGTAGACTCGGAGAACTTCGCTCGCTTCGCTCGCTCGTTCAACTAATTTATTTCATTATAGTAATTCTCTGTAAATAGATCATTTTGGTGTACAATAAAGAATATTCTATCTATTTAAGACACACACACACACACACACATACAGACGGACACACATAGCAGTTAAACTTATAACACCCATTCATGTAGGGGGTAAAAAAATAACACGTTTTTTACCTCTTTTCTTAGAAAAACTAACCTCAATTCACTGTCAACCTTCAACCCACATGTTACTATGTAGGTAGCCTAAACAATCAATGCCTAAGCGAAACCCGTGTGACATCACAGCCAAAAATAGTCAAAGCCGGCCCAGTCTCCATACAAAATGGCAGCGATATATTTTTTTCATGCTAAGCTGAAAGAAATTCTGTAAGCGGCCGTGCTCAGCTTGCATTTCACCTTTGACGCACAGAAATAGACTCTATTTCCTGAAAGTTAGACCCGGTTTTTCTGTGGGCGGGGAATTAAAAAGGTCTTTTTTCGTGCCTGCTTTCCGTAGCAGGCGACACATGCCTAATGAGCCATGGACAATAAAAAGTATCTACTGTTTTCGTTTTCCCTTTTGGAAGAGAGCTCCAGTTGACATTTTTCTTCTTTTGTTTTTTTTTTAAAAGGTTGAACAAAAAGGTTGATGTTAGCGGGCCTCTTTGGATTGTGATTTGATTTGATAGGATCGATTGTTCTGATACGAAATATATCTAATATCGACATACTGGCCGTTTACAACGTGCTGAACAGAACAAAAATAACAAATATAAAGTTGTTGGATTGTAGCTGTAGCTGTTTTGTTTTTTACAGCTTGTTGTGGGAAGTGCAAAGGCTTCATCTTCCTTTTCTATTGTATATTCTGTTGTCCATTGTGAGTATCAAAGTTGCTCTTTCCGACCATCTATATCAAACTTTGCTTTTTCTAGCAATTAATTATCATTATTATTATTATTGTTCATCGTTTTCCTTTCATGTTTTCTTTTAGTCCTGTCCATGTAAAGGTTGTTTGAAAGATACCGCTCTTAGCGATAGGACAATCCTGTACTCTTAGGTTAAGAAAATTCTCACAAATACCTATTTACTTTTTGGTGAAATTCCGGATGTTTATTAATAAAGCTGTAAAATTGCAAAAATGGTGTTCTATGGGTTCTATAGGTAGAGATTTACATTATACACCGTGAACAATAGTGGTTTTAAAGGCGAAGGTATTTTTTTGTACTGCCAAATTCCAAAATTTCCCTTTAAAATTAGCGAAAAAAATCACTTTTCCATACAAACTCTATCGCCAAACCATTTGTATGGTCGTTTTTTTTTTTCGTGCATTTTGGAATGTTTTGGAATTTGCCTCAGAAGCACCAGTGCAACAAAAGCTTTATAACCACTAAAATTTCACAGTGTATAATGTAGATCTCTATCTAAAGAACACTATTTTACTTTCAGCATGTTTGTAATTTTTTTGTTTTCTTTATAAACGTCCGGAATTTCACCAAAAACTAAATGTATATTTGTGGGGTATTCGGCTTTAAAACCACTAAAAGTTCACGGTGTAGATATCTAGTTCTCTAGCCAAGAAAGCTATCTCTCCGTGGCTAGATGACCCACCTATAGCGTGTGAGGCACAGTCCGATGCCGTTCGGATTGTTTTGTTAGCAAGTTAGTAATTAATGGTTTAGTATCACGCTCGAGGATGCTTCGGACTGGGCGAGTCATTTAGTCGAGGCAAGTCATTTAGTAAATAAAATCAGTCGCTAAGTAGGTGCCCTGAAAATCTTTCGCATCGTGCACATTATGCAATCGAAACCGCTTGAAATCGCTTATCATTTTGAAGCGGTGCTTTAAAATGATACAATGATACTAATGACTTTCCAAGTATTGAATTATACCTAAATATACGATCGTATATTTTAAATCGTGATTGCACTGAAATCGTGTTTCTTTCATATCATCGTGTCCGTCGGTCGTTCCTTTATTTTTTTCCGAGAATCGAGTAAATTACAAATTCATTAATTAATAATTATCCGATAAAAGTATAGTTTCATTATGTATAGTGTTTGTGCAAGCCTAAGGGCGCGTTTATATGACACGAGTTGTGTTATGTATGTGGCCAAGGGCGGATCCAGGATTATTTTCTGAAGGGGCAGACACATTTTATAAGATAAAAGAGCGCGCGAAGAGCGCCGTAAAAATTGCCTTCTTCATTATTAAAGAAGCTTAAAATACAAGACTTTTCTTTCTAAAAAAAGCTAAATAAAATAATATCAGCGGTAAAAGCGTTTGAAAAAAATAATTATTCGTCTCATTTATCTGCGCGCTAAGAAAATATCAAATTGCAAGGATTTCAAGGTCACACATAGTTACTAAATTACTCTACTAAACTACTAGCCTTGTCCAAACCAGGCACAAGCCTGTAGGAAACCGGGCAGAGGCGAAGGTCAGAGCTCTATGGTGTGCAAAGTGATATGTTCACGCTTTTTATGGTGGAATTTAGGGTTTGTTTTTGCTCCAACATAGGTGGTTAATGGAGTCACAAAAATACTTCCTAGCATTAATAGTTGTCAGCTCAAGCTCGAGCTCAAGTAGGTGATCTCAGAAAGAAAATCACCCCAAGTGCCTCTCCATCACTGCAGGTTGGCAGTCAGCGCCCTTCGCCGCTTTCTGTTCATGCCTGTCCTGAATCACCCCTTGGCTAATGACAATGTCAAGCTCAAACTCAAGCTCGAGCTTGAGTAGTTTAGCTTGAGCTTGACATTGACATTAGCCAAGGTCTCAAGTCGGTGATTTTGTTTTCTGAGATCACCTACTTGAGGTCAAGCTTGGGCTGACGACTATTAATACCACCCCTAGATAATTAAATTAATATGATTGTGTCCCAAGCACAAGCGTACTTAGTCCTAACATTACAAAAGTGAAGTATGGAGTTACCTACAGGGTTTTTAAAGATCGCCGACGGACTCGAAAGCAATGCGGATCATAAGGTTTAGAAGACAAAAAGTACTTGGACGCTAATCAAACTACACTGACAATTTAAAAAAAAAAGTTTTTTTAATGAAGAAGATTTTTTTGAAAAACAAATCGCGCTTTCATCAAATTCTTAGAACAAAAGTTTAGTTGTCGAGTTTCAGGAATAAAGCTACCAATGGCCCGTTTTCAGAAAAAAAACCTAGTTCTTTCTTTCTCCATTGGTCGCGCTCATAATACGGCTATCATTTGAAATTTCATCAGTGTTGCCAACGGTACGACAAATTGCCGTATTGTGTAATAATCATAATCATAACCAGAAACAAAATTCATTGCTTGCAAATTTTATCGCATCACGTAGTTGTGGTCGGCATCCTACCTACTACTCGTATTCTATATTTTATCCAAAACCATTTTATGTTTTTGCTTTCACGAATAAAACTTGCAAATATATGACGCGGCAATTTAATCGGTTGAACATGGCAAACCTGATTTTTATCTGTGCTGTTTGTGTATCTTTAGTACTAGTACTTTCTAATCTGTGAATCTGTGGGCAAAAGCGTTATTTGACTGCCGTATTTTCTGCGCCATCTATTTTTAAAAGCTATTTTAAAATCAGCTTTTAACTGTCAGTTGAAAACGGCTAATGACTGACGTGCTCTAATTTTCCCGGCAACGCCTACAAACTTTTCAACCCGCGATATTTCAAAAAAACTACAATCCTGTAACCGCGTTACCCCATTCAATAGACTAGGCGTGTGCACAATTTGCCGTCACAGACGGCAAAGGCAGCTACGGCAAAGCGAATTGAAATTAATGCATGCTCTTTTGCCGTCTGCCACTTTATTTCCCTGGGTGCTGTGCGGTGTTCTCAAATAGAGTTTGAGATGAACGAGTTGGAAAATTAGTGCTGCGAAGTACTTAGTAGTTGTAAACTTGTAACATGACAGTTAAGAAATATGTACTTTGTCTGGAAGATATCGCTTTAAGCAATAATACCGACATTGTGTATTCATAGGTTAAGAAAACTCGTAATTTTTTGGTGTTCTATTCTTTTTGCAACACGTGCTCGAAATGGTAAACGGTGAAAGGCAAGTCCCGGTTTCTGAATTGAGAAATTCGCTAAGCAAATGCGTTAGTATCGTCCTGTCTCTGCAGATTTCTCACAAAAGAGCGTGACAGAAAGATAGTTAAGTAATTGCTCAGCAACAGTCTCAATTCAGAAACCGGGCATAGGCCTCGTTACGTCGGTGTCGGCCTCAAGCACCTTAGCGACACCGCCTTAAGAGTTCCCTGTACAAGCGTGGGAACTCGGCGATGGCCAAGTGTGTGAAACACTGTTTTCTATAGCTGTTTCACCAAGAGCGACACGGGAAGCGGGAAAAGTGAGAGGCAATGCGGCTGTATGAGTCTACGTGTGTGCGTGTCCTTTCGCGAGTATGTAGTTGTAGTTGTAATGCTCAGCTGCCATTTCTACATTTTATTAGCTATTTCAAAAATCTTATTTTTCTGACAAGTACAATACATTATTGATGTTCCCAAGGTAGTTAGACTCCAATAGACAGTGTAATAATATAAGTAAATAACAGCTCTGCTGAAGGTAACCCCTTTTTCGGCGCGAAAAACGCATCGCTCTAATTTCTTTCAGGCTATTTTTTTTTTATTATAAAAACTATTTGCAAACCTCCTTATTGCAAAATCCATATAAACAAAGTTTCAGCAAAATCCAGCCTGTGGTTTAGAAATTAAACCTGAACTACGTTTGTATGGGAAAATAGTGCTCTAGCGCTTTTGATTATGTTTTTTTTTCAATTTTGAGGTTATAAAATAAAAATTGTTTTTTTTTCAACTTTTTTTTACAGATTTGACATCCTGTTGACCATTAGGATACACCCTCTAAAAAGAGTTAGGATGTTTTGTAACACGTTGTATATTCTCTGCTCCACACTTGTTGTCGCGAATGATCGCGATTCATGTATTTTATCATAGTGAATGTGGGTAGAACGCACAGTTTTTATATAGCCGGCCGGCGGCGGGAGTCGGCGGCGCGGCGCGCGGCAGACACTTGCAAGCGAGCAACTGACCGAGTGTGTAGTGTTCAGTGGAGCTCAGGCTCATCTTCAGTTTAGGCCGGGGGCCAAGGTGTAACAGTGGAGCTCAGGCTCATCTTCAGTTTAGGCCGAGGGCCAAGGAATAACAGTGGAGCTCAGGCTCATCTTCAGTTTAGGCCGGGGGCCAAGGTATAACAGTGGAGCTCAGGCTCATCTTCAGTTTAGGCCGAGAGCCAAGGTATAAAAGGTAACAGTGGAGTTCATGCTCAGAGACCGTTTCTTCATGCTCAAGCTCAGAGGCCGTTTGGTCATACTCAAGCTCAGAGGCCGTTTGGCCATATACAAGCTCAGGACCCTTTGGTCACGCTCAAGCTCAGAGGCCGTTTGGCCACGTTTACGCTCAGAGGCCGTTTGGCCAGTACAAGCTCAGGACCCTTTGGTCACGCTCAAGCTCAGAGGCCGTTTGGCCACGTTTACGCTCAGAGGCCGTTTGGCCAGTACAAACTCAGGACCCTTTGGTCACGCTCAAGCTCAGAGGCCGTTTGGCCACGTTTACGCTCAGAGGCCGTTTGGCCAGTACAAGCTCAGGACCCTTTGGTCACGCTCAAGCTCAGAGGCCGTTTGGCCACGTTTACGCTCAGAGGCCGTTTGGCCAGTACAAACTCAGGACCCTTTGGTCACGCTCAAGCTCAGAGGCCGTTTGGCCACGTTTACGCTCAGAGGCCGTATGGCCAGTACAAACTCAGGACCCTTTGGTCACGCTCAAGCTCAGAGGCCGTTTGGCCACGTTTACGCTCAGAGGCCGTTTGGCCAGTACAAACTCAGGACCCTTTGGTCACGCTCAAGCTCAGAGGCCGTTTGGCCACGTTTACGCTCAGTGGCCGTTTGGCCAGTACAAGCTCAGGACCCTTTGGTCACGCTCAAGCTCAGAGGCCGTTTGGCCACGTTTACGCTCAGAGGCCGTTTGGCCAGTACAAGCTCAGGACCCTTTGGTCACGCTCAAGCTCAGAGGCCGTTTGGCCACGTTTACGCTCAGAGGCCGTTTGGCCAGTACAAGCTCAGGACCCTTTGGTCACGCTCACGCTCAGACGCCGTTTGGTCATGCTCACGCTCAGAGGCCGTTTGGCCATGTACATGCTCAGGACCCTTTGGTCATGTTCACGCTCAGAGGCCGTTTGGTCATGCTCACGCTCAGCGGCCGTTTGGCCATGTACACGCTCAGGACCCTTTGGTCACGTTCACGCTCAGAGGCCATTTGGTCATGCTCAGACTAGACCGTTGGGTCATGCTCAGTGCTCAGTTTCTCAGGTACCTATCAGATTGCTCAGCTCAGTTGCGAGGCAAGGGGTCGCTATAAGGGGAGGTTGGAGGCGACAAGGAGACGTCTCAGCTCAGCTCAGTTAAAACATCTTTACGCGTATTGATATTCAGTTCAAATCGAAGTAAATAACATGTCATGTCTCAGATCTAATGCATTCGCATAGTACCAATAATCTCAGGATTTCGTTTTTAAACTATACCTACTCAGTGGCTCAAGCAGAAGACGCATCAGAGATATCTACCTAGTACTGTATCATATCGCCCATAGCTAAAGGTTGACGATACTCAGGCAAAGTGAATCAATGTGGCGACACTTGTCGAAAAGGTTGACAGCCCTTTCTCTATCAAGCTATCAAGCAAGTAGGGCAGAAAGTTCCCTTCGCAAGGGCGCGGAGGGCGTAATGAGCCTTGTCGAATCGAAGATGAGCCCGCTTTTCCTGCCTAAATCTAACCCGGCTGTCTCCGTGTGCGAGCCTCAATGTTTGACCCTGTACAAAAGTCTTTACTTTTTGTGGGTGACACAAATGTTATTTCGCTCGACTTCAAATAAGTCAACTACTAAATGAAACATTTTAAAAACCACCGACATTTTACCTTCAAATTAGCATAATATATGCATGCATATCTTATAAACGGCTGAACCGATTTTGAGAAAAACGTATTAATCAAAGAACACTCGCTGGAAAACTAGCATTAAAATTTCAAAAAAGGGCATCCAAATCGTTTTTTTTTTGTTTGTTTTGCATTGTTTCTTTCGACAATTTACTATCTATTTGTATAAAACTTGACACCACTTGCCATCCAAATCGGTTTACCCGTTTAAGAGCAATGTTGATACAGACACACATACTTAGCGATCAAACTTATAACACCCCTCTTTTTGGGTCGGAAATTAAAAATAAAGAGCTCTCAAAGAGCTTCATTTGACATAATTTTTCTCACGTGCACGAGCCAAGCGACACGGTATGCTTGAAATCGAGCGAATTTTTGACCTTTTAATAAATCTTTGAGTGTTTCAATTTGTATTTATCAAAATGGCAAAAATCTGCGCGTGCGGAGTGCTTCAAGGAACCCGTTAACATTTTGATCAAGAGCCAATATTTTGGTTAAGAATATTTAGGTTAACTTGCTGAACATAATATAATCAGGGACCAAATCAAAGAGTCAATTCGGTCCAAACGTTTGTGCGAGATTTATGAAATGGGGCACTCGGTCTCGCTTTGATAGTAGGGTTGTAATTCAGAAGTAATTAGCATTTCGATTGAGATTAACCTAACTTGTGGTGTCCCGTTGAATAGAAGGTTGCTTTTCAAGCAAGAGCTCCCGGTTTGAATCCCATGGGGGGCTTGTAAGTACCTTTTTTCAGGGACAACAATGTTTTTTATTTGAGTAGGCTTGCCCAGCACCTATACCATCCTGACAGCTTATTCACCCTAGACCACAGGAAAGACAAGTCAATACGTGTGGAGGCAACTAAGCCGCGGGTTTCCCCACGATGTTTCTCCTTCACCGTTAGCGAGTGGTTTTTTGCCACTTCAAATTCACAAATGTACGCAACTTTGAAAAAAAATAACAAAGTCTTAGGCACATGCCTGCGCTGGGAATCGAACCTGGGTCTCTCGCTTCCGAGTCCAATGTTCTACCACCACACGATTCTGTATTAGTACAGTAATAAATAAGTTAGTTCTTTAGTACCTATACTGTTTCACGGTGTAGCATTTCAGTTAAAGAGAGAAGCGAGTAACTGAACTAAAGTAACTGAAGACTCTCCTAAACTGTTTGACTTCGTCGAGTTTCCTGCCTTTTAAGCGCGCGCCCTTCGCGAAGGCAGAGCCGTATCCAGGGTTTTACATAACACGTTTAGCCCCTATATTCTCAAAAATAAGCACCGTAAATATTCCCACTATCAAATGTCAAAACAAAGACTTTTCATTTCAATAAGATCTACTTTCCCGCAAATAAACAGGTTTTGGTTTTGACGCGTGAGTGACTTAGTTTAGAATAGATGTGCAGGGCATGTCTTAGGTCAATCCATGACACGCTAGGATACGTCATTTTGTTCGATATACGCACTTATTCCAAGTGCGATAAGAGCCAATGTATTTAACCGAGCGTGACGCTGACTCTATTTACCACCACCAGAAAGCGAACCTCACGCTTGTGATACTACAATTCTACTCATCCTGCACGCATCTATAAAATGAGCCTATGATTTGCGAATCGATTTGCAATACCAATTGCTAACTGTGAAAGAAACCACCGGCAACCCGCGGTTTCGTTGGCTCCGCACGTACCCGTGCCTCTTTCCTGTGGACTAGATTGACTGAGCTGTAAGGCGCCAGCCACGCAGAAGAGACGTGGGGACGAAGACGCGGCGCCTGACCTGACGTTTTGCATTGTCCGCGCCCCGTCTGTTCTATATTTTGTCTTGCGTCGCGTCTTTGTCACCGTCGTGTGACGGTGACGTGGCGTCCACGCCGCGTTTTCGTCCCATGTCTCGTCTGTGTGTGTCTGGCCCCTAACGGTATAGAACCTAGTCCGTTTATGAGTTGTTACGTTTTCATCGGATAGTGCCCATGTTTCCCGGTTTGTCAGTAGGCTCCGTCTTACCCTTGATACGTCCCTGGGTTACGAGTTGAATGAAGTGTTTCAAATGACGCGGAAATTGGCTTCGTTAGAGCATTATTTAATGGCAGCTCTCTCTGAGGCTGAGTTTCCCTTTTGGACTTTTTGGCGCTTCAAACTCGCTGCTTTAGGGATTAAATGACGGCTCACAAGTTGAGCTGAGTTTTGCCGCTACTGTTTGTTAGTTTAACCGACTTCAAAAAAAGAGAAGCTACTCAATTCGACCCCTATTTTTTATGAGGCACCTCATAACTTTTTTCTACGTGGACCGATTTTGAAGTCGGTTTTTTTTTTATTTAGTTATTTTATATTATTCATTGCAGTATTTTACAAGATCTAACCGAACGGAAAGGAATTTTACCCTTGATACATTTTTTTCAATAGTTTATAAAATTCTAATAGGTAGTACTTAATAGTTAGGTAAGCCTAGAATCTCTTTGCTTAACTATTTTTAGGACCCAGATCACAAAACCTATTAATTAAATTTGCACAAGTCAAAAGTGGGCGTTTTTTTCTTGAGCAGGATTTATTCGTAGGTTCCAGGTTCTGGAATCTAGGCCTTAGGCCCAATACAGATAAATTAGGTCCTTTAAATAGTTAAGCCTAAGGATTCTCATTTGACCGCTCGTTTGTAGCAAAAAAACGCATCCAAAAAGAAGATATGTTCTTTTTGCATCGTCGGTGGCGCTAGTAGATGTGGTAAAGATAAATAAAATAATTTCAATTTCTTTCGATTATAAAGCGGTCACCACAATGGCACCATCGGGCGCACTTCGAAAAGAAATCGCGAACATTACGCAACCTAACCCATCGCATGCCGCCCGTTCGTTGCAAACAGCTCTTCCTTTCCAACATTCAATATAACACTTTTACCGGCGGTTAACGGGCTTCCTTCGCCCCCCGCACCATTCCGCGCCCCTTGTTTACACCTTCCGTTTACACGGACCCATTTTTACTCGTTTGTGTGTATGTAAATAGCCCTGGATGGAAGTGGACAGAAGATCGCCTTGAAGGTGCTGATCATTGAAAATCCCAGACAACTCTACAAAAGCATAATAATTTCATCTTCAGTTGTTCACATCCCTAAATATACTAGAAATGATTTGATCTTCAAACGACTAAACAGCACTTCTAGATTTAGAGATTTTCTCGTTTCTGGATTTAGTTCAAATTCAAACACAGTCATGATTGTGTGCTTAAGTGCATTGGCATAGTTTTAAGTTTATCAAATACGGTGAAAATTAGTGAAAACCATAATCAGCGAAAATACTTTTCTTCTGCCAACGGAGCGTCATAGAGTAGAGCAAAAAGAATATTTGGTATGTGATCCCTATCACCGGGTGATATTACCCTGTAAAAAGAGTTAGGATCTTATCTTGTATTGATATAGCTGTCATGCACGTCATGCAACACATATTTTATGTCTGTCTGCTATATTGATGCCGACCTTCTTTTATTTCTTTAGGTACAGGGTATGCACCCGGGGTAAAGTGTGAAAACTTGCGGGGTCACCTGTTTTTTTATTCTTCTTTTTTGCCGTTTGTTTTCTGCCAGAATTTGTGCGATCGCTATCAATTACACTTTGACTATGTACAAAAAATTGAAGTTAAAAACTAAAACCCGACTACTAAAAGGCTTAAAACAAGACCTGTTTATCCTTAAAATAGACTCATAGATAATTAATCGTAGTCGGAGGACACCACATTCGCATTTGATAAACCGATGGCCTCCGACTACGATTAATTATCTATGAGTCTATTTTAAGGATAAACAGGTCTTGTTTTAAGCCTTTTAGTAGTCGGGTTTTAGTTTTTAACTTCAATTTTTTTTTTGAGCTTTTAGTAAGTTATTTTGGACGATCACCCAGAATAGAACCAAGAAGGGCATAAAAAACACATTTTGGAATTTTTTGTTCTATTTGTTATGTTGACGCTACATGTGTTATAAATTTTTGAAAAGGTCTTTTAAAGCCCTTTCATTTGATACCCATGACGATGGTATCCGATAATTTTAATTTTTAGGTCCACCACTTTAGGGCGCAGCACAGCCGCCATCTTGGTTTTTTTCAAAATTAAACTATCCTATGTTACCTGGGTGATTAAGATGAATCCAACGACACCTCATTTGTTGAAATCGGCCGAGTAGTTTAGGCTCTGCGAGGGAACAGATGAACACACAAACATACATACATACATACATACATACATACATACATACATACATACATACATACGCTGCTAAAATCATAACCCTCCTTTTTGCTTCGCGTAGTCGGGTAAAAAAGAGCTTTGTTTTAATATTCAAATGATTAAGTTGCTAATTACCTACTGAAGAGATTGGCGTGAAAGATAAGATATAGTCCCAGGAGTGGATGTTGTGTGGTCTGTATAATTCTCGTGGGTTGATCTGATGGGTTGATAAAAGTGAATATAGCCCAAGAATGTCCTTACTTTTCATCTACTGGTTACCAATTTGTATTAAGTTGAAAACGAATTACCAATTTGCATTAATTGCATTTGCCAGTGAGTAAGCCCACTGATGGGTAAATAACAGGCCTCTTATGTACTTTTCATGCCAGCACCATCGGTTAAATACCAATCTCTCGATCATTGTCCTCTCCCTGTCTTGAAAATTATTACATCATCGACCCATCCAGCTTTTGGTCTACCCACTGACCGCTAACTCATTCTTATGTTAGTATTATACAATACACCCCACTTAGATGCTTCTTTATTTTAATTAACTTTTTGAATAAAATACTTCCCGGCCACGAAGCCGCATAAACCTCTTTACTTTAACACAAAGTAATAAACATAACAGTACTAAACACACCACATTAGAAGGTCTGAAAATGACATACGGTCCAGGCACTTATTACGTAGCTAACTAACTGCCATGCCATCCTATTTATTTTAACACCCCGCCACCACATAAACATATCCTAGCCACTATAGAAGGTTAACTCAATGGTCAAAGAATCGTGAACTTTCTTCGCAAAGAGCTTCTTCTCTGAAAGTTAAAGGATTCGGTATTAAGCTTGTTAAAAAAAGGTGTTAGTCATTATGAGTATATTTCATATATTTATCATCTTATTATTTAACTAGTTAAATTAAAACCTCATGTATGAAATATTTGGGTTATGTCGTCGACATAGGATATGTTACGGGCCTGATATTTCTATTCAAATCAGTTTCAATTATTTATAATCAGTATTCTGTGTTATATCTTCATTTCTTTCCAATTATATTCCAAAGCTTATTAACAAAATAATAAGCTTTTAGGGGCCAGCTGCCGTTACTAAGAAGACTCTCTAGCATGTGCGTGGTTCCAAAGTATTTGGTCTTCCTCACAGATATTTCTGTGGTCATCCTCCTATGCGGTGCATAGTGGATAAGCCCGCGCGCAAAGAAAAATGCACAAAACCGAAACTGGCTATTTTAGATAGCTCTCAACTAATTCTAGTGTTTGATATGTGAACATTTTCGATTTGTTCAGTGTATTTGATACAGGAATCGATTTTGTGCATTTTTCTTTGCGCGCGGGCTATTCACTACGCACGGCGCCTTAACTTCAAAGTGACATTTGCATAATAGTATGTGTGAGTGCGTGGTTTCGCTCAATTCCGGGTTAAACTTCTGATGTGAACATACCGCACCGTCATACTGTTGGAGGCATAAATCCTAAGTTAATTCATATATTATGCAAACATTCATAGTGTCATTTCATATCTCGGCTTCGCAATGTTACATTTGACTTGTCGAGGGTAGATGATATCACCGCTTTACGCTGTAAGGCTCATTTACACTGATAGAGCGGTGAAGAGGCAAATCTGAGCACCTACCACAAGTGCGAATATTGTCTGCCGGATGTCTGCCGGATGTCTGCTCAAAATATGGTACCTATTGTAATGTTGGTTAATGACTCACAGATTTTTTTTATATTTTTATTTTAGAGTTGAAGTAATTTTGTTGTACTGGTTTTTGTTCATAATTTTAGTTCAGAAACTTTCCAAAATACTCGAAAAACTTCTCTATTCCTTGTTTTTTCTATCTATGCGACGATTCGTAGCGCGTAGGCCTTTGTATCGACGTGAGGAGATGATTTATAACTACAGCGTCCAGTGGCATCTTCACTTAGACTGGATGGTTAAAGATAACTCCGATGATAACACACCTATTTATAGATATGATATTATTGGTACCTACGTACCAAATATCAGCAGGTAGGTACACCTTACCACGATGGTATGCTCAAGATAATTTTATTGATACAATGTACTCTACATAACGATAGAAGAGTTTGATGGCTCACTGCTGATTAAAGTAAGTTATCAAGATAAAAAAATATATTACGAAATAAAATGTAATAATTCTAACGTCTCATTTTCTGGCTGTCTTTATCAATTCTTCCAGATCAGTTCCAGATAAAAATAAAAAACTTGCCTGATTAAAACTCCAGAATCACTAAAAATATGTGTTTATTTGTAATAAACACTTCGCCTTTGCATCTACGTAATGAGATTATTGATACAGCGTCCAGTGGCACCTTCACTCACACTAGGTAGGTAAAGAAGAGACCACTCGTCGCTGCAGTGCCTGGGACATCGTTTTTAGATGGAGTAGGCTTGTCCAGCACCTATTATAGGTTAAGAATATAAATTGAGTGCATTCTTCGTCAACAAACAATGTACCTACCAGTTTGACGATTTTTTTTTGGAGTAAATAAATAAATAAAGCCTAAACTATCTAAACATGTACCAACCAAACACTGAAGCGTCCGATTGCACACTGGACGCTGTATAAGTCATCACCAAAGGCCTTTATTTATGATAATTTTTTTATGTAACAAATTGACACATTTCTTTAGATTGTACGGTGTGAATGAACCCTTAATAGCCGCGGGTCTCGGGTGTGTATGCTATGGAAATGGATTTATCCTTAACAAGGGACATCGAGTTAAAAGGTAACGGGATCCTGCCCATGATCCCTCGTGGCATTTCTAGACCAGCACGTCTAGCATCAGAAACTATACCTATTAATAGTATCCAAGCTAATAGTATGTACTTATTTACAGATCTACGCGTCTAGCTGCCGATTTCTGAATTGAGAAATTCGCTAAGCAAATGGGTAGGTAAGCATCGTCCTGTCTATGCAGATTTCTCACAAAAGAGCGTGACAGAACGATAGTTAAGTATTTGCCTAGCAAAATTCTCAATTCAGAAACCGGGCCTAAGTGCTGTAATATCCATCACAGTTTAAACTCAGACCTTAAATTAAACCTCGTATGAAAATTAATCGACAGATAGGTTTTAA
The DNA here is from genome assembly GCA_949319315.1 of Zelleria hepariella. Lineage (NCBI taxonomy): Eukaryota > Metazoa > Arthropoda > Insecta > Lepidoptera > Yponomeutidae > Zelleria > Zelleria hepariella. Next base: position 13,047,219 of record OX439395.1, read on the forward strand.
ACTAGCCTTTTTAGTTTAAACTGTGATTGATAATATTACGGGCTTAAAGGTAATTAATTTACCTACTAAACTAACCGTGATTCGATCCGTTTCGAACCAAAATTATAGGTCCACGCGCCTCTGTGTATCGAGGAGCTGCCCGGCTAGTAGATATGCCAGGCTGCGATGCGACTGTTATCTATGTTCACCCGCGAGATACTCTTTCTTTCTACTTCTTTTCATAAATTATTGTAAACAACAGAAAAAACAATAACTCAGCCGATTATGTGTTCTGGTCATAAAACTAGTTTCTAGTATCACTGGTTTGTAGACCACAAAACAAAATCAGCTTAATAAAATTATTGTTGTTCTGTTGTTTACAATAATGAAAATAGACTATTACATTTCAGTGCCCTAAAACAAAAATAGCTACACAAAAATTGCTCAGTTAGCTTTAGGTTAGCTTCAACATTTAAAGAAAACTGAAAAAATGGGCTTTCCTGCCACCTTTTATTTTTACCACCTTGGATAAAGGTTTGGGCGCTAAAAGCAACACTCGTAATGGGCATTGTCAAATCTTATTTTTTATTGTATAAATCGAAAATATAGACAAATATAAGAAACTAATTTGAATATTTTCTTAATTTTTAATGTACTTAACTATTTTTTTATTATTTATTTAAACTTTCTAAAAGTTTTGTGTGTGACGTCACCACTGGCATTATGTACTAAGTTCATTGCATTCATTCATGCTTTTAAAAAATAAAAATATGTTGACGTTTGACAAATGTCAGTGTCAAATCAACAAGAGTTGTGTGTTTTGACAGTTGTTGTTGTTGACGAATGTTTTTTTTTAATTTTTTATTTGTAGGCAATGGAACTACCGCATTAGAGCCTATGATGACGTCATCGAAAGAAAAATGAAGTTGGCAATAAATGGCAATAAATGTTAATAATCAGTTTTTATTTTTACTTATTTAAACCCCTAATAGTAATCAGTATCCCTATTCCTCGAAATGGTTTTCAATTTACGACAATCGATGCCTCCCTGATCAATGCCCATTGGACACTCTCACACGAATAAGAATAAGAAAATGCACTTACCTCATTGGTGTTCCAGCGATGCCTCTGCGCAGCGAAGTGCTCGGCCCGCGGTAGGCTTTCGAGGTTCTCCGGCAACTTGATTGGCTCCCCATCTGGAACGGAGGAAAGGTGCGTTTCAATACGTCGTTTTTCTTTATCGTCAACGAGCCCGCAGTGAGCGGATGAACGCCAAGACGAACGCGTCGTCCATCCCTCCTCCATGACTAAGACTTCCGGACGAAATCGAAACATGTCGGCTATTCCGACAAAATAAAAGTAAGTGAAACCGTTAAAGCGATACAAAAATGTGCAGTGCTTACGAAAGTTTAAGTTTTAAAAACGTCGTTTTTCTTCTGTATCCAGCGAGCTAATCCTCTAGAATGAGCCGTTTTCCGCACACATTCACATCACAAAGCATTACAGGCTTGGCCATAGAAGAACCGGAACACGGTTGTCAAAATTAATCTGTGCTAAACGAAATTTGACAGCCGTATTCCGGTTCTTCTAAGGCCACGCCTAGGTATAGGCGCCATCTATGAAATCTTTCGTGAATTTGTGCTGAAAACGGCTCTTTGAAATCAGAATTTTCTCTCCTGTAAGTATCAGAAAAACTTGAAAAGGACAGACAGCATTAATAAATCGCAATTGAAGCCTACAACTGGGAGCCTATCGAGGCACCATTGCGTTACAGACTCAGGCCCCTGATTTCGCGTGCGCAAATACTGAGCGAAAGGGATAACCGATAACCCGAAGAACATCTACAAAATCGAGGTTTCGTATTTCCCACGTTCCTCCCTCAAAATCGGTCCGATTAAAAAAATCACCACTCATATCACAAGAAACTCCATTATGTCGGACTGTTTTGTTTTTTTTTATTTAGTTAAATAGTTTTGTTTACCAGACGTATTTTTGCCGCCGCCGCTTTAAAATATGCATTTTTTTTAATTTTCGGTTCGACCTTGCTCCTTATAACAATAAATCCAAACAGTCCGACATGCCGGGGGTGAAGATGTACCAGCATACCAAAAATTTTTGCTCTACAGGGTGCACTCTAAGTCGATAGCGGAACTTTAAGTAGGCTGTCTACTGATCAATACAAACAACTTCTACTAGGTGGCGAAAAAAATGGAGCGAAAAAAATATCAGCTGTTTCATACATTTGGCGCAGTACTGAGTCGACCTTTTGTATGGAACAGCTGATATTTTTTTCGCTCCATTTTTTTCGCCACCTAGTACAAGTTGTTTGTAGTGATCAGTAGACAGCCTACTTAAAGTTCCGCTAACGACTTAGAGTGCACCCTGTAGTGCATTGGCCTGGATATTGATCCAGGGAGGAAATCAGGGACTACCTTTGTATGAAGAAAACTCTGAAAAAAAAAATGTGACAGCCACAAAGAAAAAGATAACGAAACCCATAAGTCTCATTAATTCAAACCATCCATCCATTCAGTCGTTCCCTCAATGCTGAGGATCGTGACTATCATTGAAGGTGGCAGAGAGTAGAGTTCTCCATTGTGCTCTATCACTCGCGATGTGGATCAGTACCCGTAGCATGACTTTTATCGAGGCGGATTTATCCAACAAAATGGCGGTTTATCAGCATTTTTGACGTCTGTAAGGGGTTATATATCGTCGAGAGCGATATATAACCCATTATAGACGTCAAAAATGCTGTAAGGGGTTATATATCGTCGAGAGCGATATATAACCCATTATAGACGTCAAAAATGCTGATAAACCGCCATTTTGTTGGATAAATCCGCCTCGATAAAAGTCATGCTCCCCCCGCAGGGCCCTTAGCCTGTAACACAATGGTGCCAAAATGGGCTTCCGGTTGACGGTTTTAATTACGATTTATTAATGCTGTCGGTCCAGTGTCGGTCCTTTTAATGTTATTGTAGTACAGCAATAGTACATTACTGCCGCGGTCTTTAATGGGTGCGTTTCTGGCGCGCTTTTGATGGCCGACACAGCGCAGCGTAGCGCAGCTCAAGGCCTTCGCAGCGTGGTCAGCATTGCAGCCCTTGATGGACAAGCTGGAATGAAGGCCGAGACCGAAGGTCGAGGCCTTTATAGCGCGGACAGCAAGGGCTGCAATGATGACCAAGCTTGACGGCCGAGAGCGTAGCTAAGCTAAGCTCAAGGCCATCATAGCGTGGCCAGAAGCGCACTCATTGCAGACCAAGGCTTGTATAGTGCTTTACTCAAACAATGCAAGTAATTTAAATAGAACCAGCTTACCTTTTGTCTTAGTTTACTTTCTGTTGATTTTTCATTCCGCAAACTTTTCGTAGATAAACTTGTAAGTTTCCTTTGACTTCGGTGGCAATAGGTACCTTTAAATATCTTTTTTCGCTTCCTTTTTATGTTCGGCGTTGTTAAACACATTGAATCAGAGGATTCGTTGCTTGAAGAGTTCACTTTTATTTACAACAAAAACAGCACGCACAGAAAAAATCACTTCGAACAACGCGCGAAGCGGCGAAAACAATATGGCCGCGCTTTTTTTTTCTATGCAATTTGTAGACTGCCAGCACCCAAACAGCCAAATTCTAAATAAATACTTTTTATGCCTGACTTTTGAGTTCTATTTTTGAAACAAAACTCGACATTAATGGATTTTCATACAGTTTTTCTGGCCGCAAAACACGACATTAATGAAATTCCATACAACTTTTCTGGCGCCTAATCAAAGTAGCCCGCAAGTCCTCCTTTGCTCAAAGAAGGTTGTCGAATTAATGACCACATTACGAGCTTTTTTGAGTAAAGAATATTATGAGTCTAATTCTAAAGGATTAGTTCGCTGGTTGTAGTAGAACAACGAAAAAATCCCGGTTTTGTCCTTCTACCTCGGACGCCATTGATACGCCATTGTGTTACAGGCTAAGGCCCCAGTTTGTGCAGGTGTTTTTGCGTGGCTTTGGTTAATAATATCCGTCCATCTAGCGGGTGGTCTGCCTGGAGCTCTCTTTCCCTCCACCTTTCCCGTCATAATTTGTTTTTCCAGGCTATCAGGTCCTCTACGGTCTATGTGACCGAAGAACGTTGCGATACGTCGTTGACACATGATTGATGATTTCATACGATTCAAACACGATTCAAACCATAGACTACACGATATATTACCGAACCCAATTCCCGATAAACATGATAATGATATTGATTTCCTTATCTACAATAGCCATTACAATGACTGAAGAGTCACGTTAATTTCTCCACAACATAATATACGTAATAACTAATAACATAATGTCTGTATTGGCATGACAATTGTGACCTAGTTAGATTGTGCATCGATCTATCTATCCAGTAGAGTTAATGGTAACGTTTAAAGTAGGTAGGTAATATAACTTCGTCGTAGGACTTTTTCATCCATTGCGATTTCATATTATGAACCGATTTTGTTGAAAAAGAATAAGAACACTCGCTAGAAAACCAGATTTCATATTTAAAACCGCATCCAAATCGGTTCACCCGTTTAAGAGCTACTTACTACGGTGCTAAAGACAGACACACACACATAGAGGTCAAACTTATGACACCCCTCTTTTTTGGTCGGGGGTTAATAAAACTATTTCAGGTACGAGGTGAAAACGTACGAATTTGGCAACATACGTCAAGAATACACGCCCTAGCCTCACTTTTCTTCCAACTAAAGAAAAACCACCCCAAAGACTTAGTCAATAAAGGTCAGATGAAACGCACGCTCTAAAGTTCTGCGCCGCCAGTTGCACCCTCAACTTGTTGGAATTCCATTCCCGTATACTTTCTAAAGTGCTACTTTATTACTAGTCTTTAACCCGGGGCAATAAGAGTAAAATTCCTTTGTTTTAGTGGGGCCAGTAAGGTAGGCAGAATTTCTGCTGAGAATTTTGGCCTCTAGCTTGAGCGCACACTAATTCTGGGGGGCTATTCTCGGAATCTCGCATTCGACACATCTCCAAGGAAAAATTTCATTTCATCTCCTATTCTCATGAAGTCATCCTCGACGTAAGGCACGAGATTTCTGCGAAATGTTTGCCTTTTTCGCTCGACATGATTCGAGTGGTCGGGAGCAGTCAAGATCGAAATGACATGAGATTTTTGCTTCGAGATGTGTCGAATGCGAGATTCCCGAGAATTATGCCCGTTTTCACCAACGACCCCTAATTTTAAAAGGCCTTTTAACGAAAGTTATTTGCTCCTCTGCAAGTCTATGGGGCATGGATGAAGGATCATACACACTCAACTCATAACGCTTGTGAGTGGAATTCGTATGGTTCTTCATCCATGACCCCTAGACTTGCAGAGGCGCAGATAATTTTCGTTAAAAGGTCTTTTAAAATAAGGGGTGGTTGGTGAAAACGGGCACTAGCCCCCTGGCCGCAGAAACTCAGTGGTTTTACTTGGGACTTTGTCGCAATAAAATTTTTGCTCGTTTTATTCGCTTTCTACTCGGGCTTCTGCTTGTGAAGTGTGGAAAGGTCCTATTTTACTGTCGGCAGGATTCGCGGAATGCGAAATGGCTGTAATTCTCAGGTTTTTTCTTGGGACCTTAACAATTTGTTATGTGGTTAGATGGTCGGCATTTTTGTCCAACATTAACCCTAGAAAGATAATCATATAAGAAATGACGTTAAAGATAATCATACGTTCCAGAGACGTATAGTACATAAACCGCCATTAAAGTAAAAAATACCAAAGTTTTTGCGATTTTTAGGGTATAAAAAATTAGTTCAATTATAATTTTATGTAATTAAGAACAAATTTTATGAAAATATTTATTTATTTTGATACTAGGAAACAAAATGTACACTTATTGAAAAAAATATCAAAAATTGCCTTAACTACTTTCATAGGTTATTTTTTTAATATTATCAGGTTTTAACCACCTTATTGGCATTTTTTATCAAGTATAAATACAAATCAGTGTCTTTACACAAATAAAGCTATCATATAATAATACTAAACACATTTGTTGCACACATCTTTTTTTATGATTTCCACAAACGGGTTTTTTACACAGCATCCAAAGAAGAAGTAGAACTTGACGATTGAACTGACTCCACTCAATCATAATGGCATGTAGATTCGATGATTTCATCAAAAAACTCGTCTTCTGTGTCAATCTGCACATCATCTCCTCAGAGGTGGTCTACATCTTCTTTTTCAGTCTCCTGTGACAAAAAGTCTTCATTTTGTATCAAAAACTGTTCAATATCTCCCTCTTTCAATGTTCTTCGACTTGCTATTACGATATATTAATTCAGTACCTTAAAATTTATTTAAATAAATGTTAAAATACAGTTATAAACCAAATAATAAAATGTGAATTACCTTCATAAAAGTTGCACAAAAGATAATCATACGTCTTGGCGACGTACGACACATCGCTATCTTGACATTGAGTACACTTACCGATGTGATGCAGCCGTCTCCAGTTAGCTTCGGTCGACGTCGGAGTTGGCTGAGTAAGACAGCGCCCTGCTAGTTACCAGTAAAAAGATATAGCGATACATCGAAATCGCGTACGTCCCGCGGACGTAGATTATCTTTCTAGGGTTAAGGCCACTTTTGGCGATAAATTATTGCATTCGTAGGTTCTAGGATCTGGAATCCAAACCTTAGGTCCTAAAAATAGTTAAGCCTCGCGTTGAGATTTTGCAGCTTTAGCAAAAAACGCAAAAAATAGTTTTTTAGCAAAAAACGCATCCAAAAAGATATGTTTTTTTTTCCTTGGTGGCGCTAGTTGTGCCTATAGCTTAGAATCATTCGCTAACAGATGTCGCTAGAGTCAACTCATGCATTTTTTTTAACCTTCTCTTCATTTAAGGTAGGTACCTATTGATTTATTAAGAATGCACTCTTAAAAAAAAATCACACAATCATCAAGTCACAAAAAGTCGAAAAATAAAGTATTACAATTTTGTAAGAAAAAAAATTCTCAAGGCGGCGGCGCCACTGTCGTGTGCATAATCGATTAGATTAATTTTTATTGCAGTGCGTCGGCGATGTTCGCAGAGGCCCACACCGATGACTTTTTCGCTATAGTGCGGAATAGAATTACGTCAATCCTCAGCCGAATCCGTGGCAGCCGTAACAACATACTTCGCACAATCGCGGACAAGGTTGACTGCCCAATCTTTAAACATTGGGCAGTCAAAACGGTCGAGCGAAATAAGAAATAGACTCGCCAAAACATTTTAAAACTAACATAGCTTTAACTTTAATTTTAATATTTATTTACCAATAATTGTTACTAACCCTATAAGATCTTGTTATCTTCAATAAATAAAATAAATTAAATTAAATTGTCATGTGGACCATCGATTGTGGAGCTTGAAATAGTTTTAGAGATACCAACAGAAAGATAAAGGTCCCTACCAAAGTAGCCGATCTTGACAACTTCATTATTAACATGCTAGTCATAATGACTCGAGATAATAACTGTCGAGTCATCGTGAGACCGAAATGACGATGATCCTGTCATTTATTGATATTTTTATAATGGGCAGTAGGTACGGTCGGCCACAGTCACAGATACCCCATGGCAGCTCTTACCGCGTGCGGCATAAGGGCGCCAATCTAACAAAAAGAGGTATCCTACCGTGTGGCCGCCTGTACCTACATTTTATAGGTACGGTATCCAAGTAGCCGGAAAGCAGTGGTTAGGTAGGTAGATAGGTACGTCTGGCACAGGATCGTGAATTCGTGAGCCGTGGCGTGAGCACGAAGAGGCCTTTACTCAGAAGTGGGTGTCAACAGGATGATGATGATGATGATGTACGGTTAGCCACACCCGAGGGTACCCCATGGCAGCTCTTATCGCGCTCGGTATAAGTACGTCAATAGAACCGAAAGGGGTATCCTAGCGTGTGGCTGACTGTTCCTACGATAAAACTGGCCTTTACACCTGATTCCAAGATTATTTATGTTAATGAAGAAATAATTAAATATTAAGTTCTTTTTTGTTCAAAGAAAAATTTCATGCGTTTCAAATAACAAAAACGTATTTATTCAGTAGGTAAAAACACAGTAGGTACTTACGTCAATTTATTATAGTCAATATTAATTAGCGACAATTAAAAATGTTAAAATGGCTAATTACAAATTATTATCATTATCTAGATAGGTACATGTTATTATTAAAATCACAGCCTAAGCCATGTACAGTATAACTACACAACAACCCAATGGATAGTGCAATTTGAAACATCCATAACCAAGCCATATCACGTCAATCATTAGAATATTTCACGATTTCATTACTATGGGCTACTAATATGTGCGTTTGCTTTTAGTTTACAAGAAAAAGAATATTAATCAATTAAAATTAGAACGAATATAAAATTGCCTAAAAACACCATTGTAGTTAGTCCGCAGTGAGCATTTCGAATAATAGGTAATTGAACCAAAATTACATACAAAATTGATAATCATAAATACACATTTTGAAATTGTTCATACCGAATCATACCACATCTCTGTACTTTACTTTACATCCATAAATTAAATGCAATAAGCAAATCAACAAGTACCTTATACCCCTCAGAACTACCCTTACGTATCTAATTCGTTTTAGTCTTACTCTTGGGCGTAAAGAACGCAATACTCTTCTGCAATATTTCAGTAAATATACACGTCCCGATAAAAACTAGGAGGGTGCCAAGCCAATGTCCCAAAGTGAAGGGATTTTTGAAGTAAACTATTGAGAACAAAAGCGAGACAAACTTCCTCAATGTAACAGTTAGCGTCACAGTCAACGATGCACTCTCTGTAGTCAACACATACACGGCACTGATACACAAGCCTTGGGTGACAACGTACAATAACAACCAAACCACTTGGCGAGGTAAAGGGTAACCCAAAAAGTCTATCACAGGCGTTTCGGTAGCAAGCTTGACGTGGTTCACCAAGTTAGGCGCTGTCGGCAGCCAAATCACGAGAGGCAACAAATGCGTGTAGAAAAGGGCCTCCCAAGGATGTTTCCCGTATTCTCCATAAAGGGATTCTTGAAAGATCCCCATTCGAGCGGAGACGAAGAGGGCGAAGGTCAGAATGGCGATCCCAAGACACCACCAGAGCCAATCAATAAACTTTAATCGCTCCTCTTCTACGGCATCTTCATGCGTCTCTCTCGGCGCTTTCACATCGCTACTGGACACGATAGTGCAAATGCAAATTCCAGCTGAAATCATAAAGATAGCCAGGTACTTCAGAGGCGGGTATCTTTTCTTCAAAATCCAAACTCCCATAGCCATGTTCGCCATCAGAGATCCGGCCCTGAAGATCATGTGCAAAGGCATGGAAATGTTAAAGTTGAACGCGTAGTTGTTCGCTACGCTGCTCGTCCAGAAAAATGCGACTAGAATCAAGTATTTCTTGAACGGTATGTTCCTTTTGGCAGTCCCGAATTTCCCGACAGTGCAGAATCCAGTGATGGCTATGAAAACGAACTGGAGGAAGGTGGCAAGGTTTCCTGCCCCAGGGTCTTCTTTAATCACCATTTCTAAGAAGACTACATTGGAACAGCATCCAACGAAGACCATCGTAATGGCCAAAGCTGCCATCACGTTCATTTTGGACCTAAAACAAGTTTATTGGGTTAAAAATAATATTGAAATACACAGTTTTTTGGTTGGCGCATTAGATGGTCTAAAAAAATAAAAATAAAATACAAAAAGGTTTTCCGATACCGGGAATCGAACCCGAGCCTCCTGGGTGAGAGCCAGGTATCCTAGCCACTAGACCATATCGGATAATGGTAAAGACGCTCAAAATATCAATCACTTGCCGCTCTTTTATAATCAAGATGCCAATATCATCAAGTCGGCATTTCTAAGTATTATTCCTCATTATGAAAGTTGCTCATCATCGCTACTATCATCGTCTTATTACACAATACAATACGGAAGTATGTTCTCATAAATCTTTTCGACAATAAAAGCTGCTCGACTCACAACAACTTCTAGGTTAGGATAGGAACAAAACACCAAGAATAAAATATTCGTTCAAACTCAGTACTTACGGTTTATAAAGTAATCCTTTGCACAAATAAACTCAATTAGATCTCGTTTCACGATCCAAAATGAAATAAAAACATTATCGAGCTGCCAAAATGGCGTGTGACAGTCGAGACAGCTGTCAGTTGTATGTGTGAGACTCTGCGATTGTATTGGTTGGCCGTGAGGTTGGCCTTGAGCCGTACGCATGCGCGAACCGATCGCTTATCTTGACTCGTAAGACCGAGTGATAAGAGCTATAATCGTTGGTTGAAATATTGTGTCGGTACAGTGGTTTGGAGCTGTCGGTAAAGTTGACAACTTTTTGTTTACGATATAAAATGTAGATGGCGCTAGTTTTAAAAATGTTCTTCGAGGACTAGTGATGAGGATGAGGAAGGTTTCATTAGATTTATGGACGTTGACTTCGTATCATTTGGTACGTAATAATTTGGAGGGATAACAGGTTAGGTTATCCCTCCAAGGGATACAATAAAATAAAATATGTTAGTTATACCATGTATACTGTTAGGTACAGTCGGCCACACGCTATAATACCCCTTTTTGTTCGATTGGCGCCCTTAGGCCGTTCGCGGCAAGAACTGCCATGGGTTATCTGTGAATGTGGCCGACCGTACTATCTAATATTATTCTTAGAAAGTAATAATTTAAAAAGGCGTTTATTGGACCTAAAAAATAAAAAAAAAGTAAAAAAGAATGCTAAATAAGTATTACGAAAATTATTGTGTAGGTAGGTACCTACTCGAGTAAGAAGTTACCAAACTAGGTAGGTACAGTTATAAATTGTCCCAGCAGGGACACATACTCATACTAGCTACCTTAGCCTCGTAATTTTCGACACAGACTGATTAGAGTATTTTTCTATAACTTTGATAACGAAAGAAAGTGAAACTGCAAATAAAACCGTCATAGATAGCATAGTTTGCTTCCAACGCCCACAGATCACTTACAGTTTCTAGATAGATATTCAACCGAACCCTGAAAAAACTGCCTTTTTAAAAAATCCCACAACTTAGATAGCGCTGACTTCAATAGCGGGAAAAATATACTTAGCCAACTTTTTATCTAATTATCCATAAGTATTATAATTAATTAATAAAGTCAATTAATTACGCAAGGTGATTTTGGCGATTTTTCGAAAGCACAGAAGGTTTTGTAGCGAGTGTTCCTAGGTATGTTTTATCAAAATCGGTTCAGCCGTAGGATATACCTACCTATATGCATACCTACACTAATTTGAAGCTAAAATGTCGGGAGTATTTTTTTATTTAGGGGGAGGTTGGTTCAGCCGTATATGATATATGAATACCTACGCTAGTTTGAAGCGTTTGAAGCAAAAATGTCGAGAGTATTTTTATTTTATTTAGTAGTTATTCATAGAGAATGTATTAAATCAACATTGTCAATCTTGACTCAATATTGTCGAAGATAGATGGGGGCTGAAGCGGACAAGCTAAAATATAACAAACAGAGAAGAGTCCAATAATTTATCACGCAAAATCGTATTCAATTCATATCTGGAGACGATAAATGTGGATTTATGGCTCTGCTATTAGCATAACAATGAGTTGGGAAGCCCGGCTTGTGCCCTATATTCAACCTTTCTACTTTGGTTGTGTGGGACAAGGTGTCTGAATAAATGTCGGGTTATTTGGGCTGATTTTATGGCCGTAGTCGATCGAATTTGAGACCGTGGCCACTGCCAAACTGTACTCGATCAGGGGTCTAATTCTCGGAAATCTCGCATTCGACACATCTCGAAGGAAAAATCTCATGTCATTTCGATCTCGAATCTCGACTGCTCCCGACCACACCAGTCATGTCGAGCGAAAAAGGCAAACATCTCGCAGAAATCTCGTGTCTTATGTCGAGGATGACTTCGTGAGAATAGGAGATATGACGTTTGCCGCAAAATGAGATATTTCAGCATGCGAGATGTGAGAATTCGAGATTCTCCAGAATTACCCCCCTGGGTAGTATGTAGGTACAGTCAGCGACACCCATATTTGTTCGATTGAGGCACTTATGCCACTCGCAATAAGAGCTACCTACCAGGGGTATCCTAATAGTTAATGATTGCCGAACTCTATTGAAAAGACTCGCCAAGAATTGTGTATCATACAGCCGAATAGACAATCAGACAGATCGACGGGCTGACATTGCCAAAAACGTAATAGTGTTTCTTGTGGACTACAGAACCCTAAAAAACTAGATGCCGTCGTCTGGATCTACATTGACGACCTCAGAAACTAGGTAGAGCAGAACTTATTTTTGATTGATGGATATTAGGACCAAAGCTGCATACCTACATAATATAATATGATCCGCTAGGTGGCAAGGTTTTTTTGCTACGAGTATCTGCTGTTTTATATCAAAAGTTAGACATTTGGATTAGATATTTTGGATAGGCTTCGAATAAAAGTTCAGTTTCGAAGACTCTTAGCCGAATACGATTAAAATCATGGGCCGATTATGAAACACAGAACTCCAAACTCGAAGCTTTTTCACATTATTGTCTGTCTGTGGTTATGTGAGCAGAAATAGGTCAATATAAATTCCGTGCTCCATTGTCTCCCCGGTGTAAAATGTCACGAGTCAAGAAAATGCTTTGCTTTCTAGTCTAGTAGCTACAGTCAGCAACAAGCTAGGATACCCGTTTTTGTTCGATTGGCGCCCTTATGCCGCGCGCGGTAAGAGCTACCATGGGGTATCCTAGACTGTGGCCAATCGTACTATCTCGGAGTAGTTGCAATTTTAGTTTTTGGGACACGAGCAAGAACAAAAGGACTTGTTCTGTGGAAGTTACAATTGGCTACAAACTGTGCTGGTTTGGTAATAAAGAAAGTTCAGTCACATTTATTACCCGATCGCGGCGAAGCCCAGAAGGAGGGTAATGTTTTTTACCGCCACTGTATGTATGTGTGCCTTGTTCATAGGGGGCGAACTCAGAAAGTTCGAACTTTGTCTAATAAAAAGTAGGGTTAAAATGGGGGCAAATCTCTACAAATACTATGGGAATCACACTAAGGGGCAAAGGCAGAAAGAGGGCAAGAACCGAACAGACCGTTTTTTACTGTGCCATGCACGAGAAATTGTTGAAACATTTGTTTTGGATAGGCTGTTAGTACGAACCGATGACTTCATTGTTTATTTCTTGGTATGCAATAACGGGTCCATCATTGTTTTTATGAGATCACAGAGTATTTTTACAATCACAACACATTATTATCTATTACCTACTAGCTTTTGCCCGCGACTTCGTCGTAGAGGAGATTATACTATCCATTCGTTCTAAGTTGTAACTGGCTTTAGCTGTACCCCTAGATACCTCATGCGCAAACGGAACTGGCGAATAGTTCCACTTGGCAATTGTGGCGCCAGAACGCACGAGAGGTGGAAGTAATGCAATAATGGGCATTCCAGGCGGTCCTCTACACCCTCTCTGTACTAGGACATATCCAGGGGTTGAGGGCAGGCAATGGTTCTTGAATGAGGGAATGAGGAAGAAAGTTGAGATCCTGAAAACCATTCAAAAGAGGAAGCTAGAGTATTTCGGCCACATATTTAGAAATAACAACAACAAGTACAGCCTCCTTCAACTTATCATACAAGGCAAAATAGCAGGCAGAAGGAAACCTGGTAGACTCAAGATAGGTTCTTGAATGAGGGAATGAGGAGGAAAGGAGAGATCCTGAAGACCATCTAAAAGAGGAAACTAGAGTATTTCGGCCACATATTTAGAAATAACAACAACAAGTACAGCCTCCTTCAACTTATCATACAAGGCAAAATAGCAGGCAGAAGGAGACCTGATAGACCCAAGATATCATGGATGCAAAATCTGCACGAATGGTTCGGGCAGAGCACCGGCTCATTGTTTCGTTTGGCGGCTTCGAATGACGAGATAATCAAACTGATCGCCAACCTCCTATAGGAGACGGCACGCAAAAAAGGGCTCCCAGTGCTAAAATGGGCTCCCAGTAGACAACTTCAATTACGATTTATTTATGCTGTCGGTCCTTTCAATGTTTTTTGTGGTACAGCAAAGAATATTCGAACTCTACAGGGTGCATTCTAAGTCGATAGCGGAACTTTAAGTAGGCTGTCTACTGATCACTACAAACAACTTGTACCAGGTGGCGAAAAAAATGGAGCGCAAAAAATATCAGCTGTTTCATACATTTGGCGCACTACCTCGAGTCGACCTTTTGTATGGAACAGCAGATATTTTTTTCGCTCCATTTTTTTCGCCACCTGGTACAAGTTGTTTGGAGTGATCAGTGGACAGCCTACTTAAAGTTCCGCTATCGACTTAGAGTACACCCTGTAGAGGATTAGTTCACTGGTTGTAGGAGAAAAACGAGGAAACCCCGGTTTTGTCCTTCTACTGGGACGCCATCGACACGCCATTGCGGTGCAGTTCTAGGCCACCACTCTGTAACTGTTGTTGTCCATCGTGCGTCATCCCGCCTGGCCACAAATAGTTTGAAATTTTAACTCAAGTTAGTGCTCGAAATTTCTGGTTTACTGTTCCAGCCACAGACACATCATCATCATAATTTTCAGCCCTCATTTCCCGTGCTGGATATAGGCCTTTTCTCCTTCAGGGCATCCATGTTTTCATGGTACACACGACAGCACTTCAGAGTATACACTTTTGTTGTAAAGTCGCCCGTAACTTAGCCGAATAGAGTGCTAGGGTGTAAGGGTCGACGTGCTGTCTTGTGTACTAGCAACCAAGCAAGTAGGTACACAATTACCTATGTAGATTTTTACCTATGTAGAACCTATGTACCTATGTAGAACGTCTTGCAACCAGTCTTACAGAAACTAAGGCCCAGTTTCTGAATTGAGAATTTTACTAGGTAAGTAAATACTTAAGTATCGTTCTGTCACGTTCTTTTGTGAGAAATCTGCAGAGACGGAACGATACTAAAGTGCTTGCTAAGCGAATTTCTCAATTCAGAAATCGGCAGTATCAATGTGAGTCTGTGGCCCCCTTCTAGTTCTGATCCTGGGTACGCCCCTGACTCTACGTATGCTTTAATCGTCCCTTGTTTTGCCTTTGGTGGCCGTTTCCACGTCGAATGTTCAATTATATTATACAAGGTGTCGTTTTGTAAAACCCGACTCAGGGGATATTTACACGACACTGAAGCCCAATAATATTTTTTTAAAAATAGGATGTTTCAGAAAGGTCCTATGACACTGAAAGATAATGATAAAAAGTATTTTATTTAACAACCACATAAATATACACATAGTTACAGTTTCAGTGATTGTAATAATGGTTAGACAAAAAGGGGTAACTTGACGCACCAGTACAAGCAACAAGCATTTTTGGGTGCATATTCGGGTCTAGGCCCATCTCTGGTCCTGCGACAAGTGGCAAGCCAGAAAGTGGCGAGTGGGGAAGTAAGTATGCAATAATGTGCATGTTGTTTGTTTGTGCATTCCTCGCGCGCCGGCAAGTGTGCTTTGGATCCAACGCGCTTCGGAATGGGCCCGCGATTTGGCTTTGCAATGCCTTGCTTACACATCGGGTAATTAGTTAGCAAAAAGCAGTTTTCGCTGTCACACTAGCAACTAGCATCACAAATTAGGGATGATTAGTTCCAGATCGCACTTGGCGCCAACGAAAAACAAACATAATAAACTAGTGGTTCGGCCCGAACCGTGAACTCGCGACCCCATATCTCAGCAACCCCTCGACCGATTTGGCTCATATTTTAACTTAAAAATTATCTTTACCTCATTTACCCGCCTACCAAATTTTATGAAAATCCGTCTAAATTTACTAAAGTTATCGTCGAACGAACATTCTTACATACAAACGCCGGATGGATCAAGTAGACTCGTAGAACTTCTCTCGCTTCGCTCGCTCGTTCAATAACTCAGAAGGATTGGTTCTGTTAGGCGGACGTCGCATGAGCTTACAAACAATTTCCTGCTAGGTTTTTATCTTTTCAAACAAGCTTTTCACTTACCCCTGCCCAATTTTATCACTCTGTTTTCAGTCCGCGGAAGAGATCAAGGCCATTTCGACTCCGGAAACGACCATTTCCGTCCTTCAGAGCGACTTGCCTCTTTCTATTTGCTGGGGCCAAAATGAAGGAGGCTCGCGTCGAATGCTCGGTGCAAACTACGAGCTTGTTACTAAGGAATAAGGGTACAAATCTGCTTTCTATTGAAAACGTCGACCAAAGGGCGCCAAAAGACAATACCGCTTTGCCGGCGCTGGATAGGGGAGCCCACAGGCGTGGATTGCTTAGGTCATCAAGTAGTCTTAATCCGTCACTGCTCGCGTGCAAAGTACTCTTACAAAAAAACGGGACAAGTGCGAGTTAAACTCGCATGGAGAGGGTTCCATACATCCGAAATTCATTTACGCACAAATGTTGAAAAACAATACCAAACCATACTGCGATCCGCGATGTATGGTTTGGGAGAAAGAAATGGACGAAGTCACGGGGAAGGCTAGTCAGTCAGGCATTTATATTGTCCCTACGGTCCGTAACGACCGAATGTCAAAACGCCTTGATGTCATGAACTCCATAATGACTTCATTTCAGTTTTACTAAATCTCAACTAGCCTTAGGCGGACTTGCGTCAGTCAGGGTTAGCCAACTAACTCTGACTTAATTTTACATTTTCATACGATTATTGACGTTAACTCAGAGTTAACTGGCTAAACCTGGTTGACGCAAGTGGACCTTAGTCTCAAAATGCCTGAAATACAAAATGGCTTTACACTATTATGTCGGAAAAATCAAGAGATGAATGATGTACAGTCGCGAATAACGTTCGGCTCTCTCTGTATTGGCAGTTGGACGTCGCAGGCATTTTGCAGAGTAAGTATACCTATTCAAGAAGACCGTCGTTATTTAAAAAGCTAGGAAGTATTCCTTGCCCAAGCCCAAGCGAATCGATTTTCGTGGCACTGTTTGAGGCACCGCAGCTCTTATACAGGTGAACTGATTTGGATGCGGTTGTTTTTATTTGAAAGCAGCTTTTCTAGCAAGTGTTCTTAGATAATTGTGTTTCATCAAAATCGGTTCAGTCGTTTATAAGTTATGCTAATTTGAAGCTATGATGTCGGGGGTAGGGCTTTAAATTTTAATTTTAAGAGTAAAAATAAGTAAACCTATCGGAAGAATGTATGAAATATCTAAGTCGAGGCAATAATAACGCCCCAAGAAGTCCACGAAATATGTAATACAATTAAAATAAACGGCGACTAATAAAAAGCCGCCCTAACTAAAATCTAGGTCACAAAACAAACCGAACTTCATTAGAGCATATTCCATTCACTTTCGTGTTTGTTGAACTCATATGCGAGTAGGTATACGTCATCCACGGTTCGTGATAGAAAATGTAAACAATGTTATTAACTAGTGGTTAGCCCCGAACTATAACTCGTGACCCCATATCTAAGCAACCCCTCGACCAATTTGGCTCATGTTCGAATTTAAAAATTATCTTTGCCTCATTTACCCGCCTACCAAATTTCATAACGATCAGACATAAATTTACTCAAGTTATCGTCTAACGAACATTCATACAAACATACATACATACAAACATACAAACGCCGGATTGTTCCAGTAGACTCAAAGAAGTTCGCTCGCTTCGCTCGCTCGTTCAATTAGGTAACCAGTTTTGTTTGCGATCGTTGACATTTCGCTCTAAAAAAATTGTGTGTGTGCGGATGATCGGATTTGTGTGGAATATATTATGGGGAATCTTTAATTACTTATATTTTGAATTTTCACATATATTTTAGTACCTAATAAGAGACAAATTAGAACATTTTTATCTAGTAGTGATTGTCACAATAATCTTTACTCATCACATGAATTTTGTGACCGCCGTGGTGCAGTGGCCAATTAAAAGAACAGTTCCATGATGGAACTACATAATGTAACTACTGGGAACGAACGTAAATATGTACACACGACAGCACGACGACCCTTACACGCTAGCACTCTACTCGGTTACGTTACGGGCGACTTTACAACAAAAGTATACATTTTGACCTGCTTTCGTGTGTACATCAAGATTGACGCCGCACGGGTAAGTACGTACTTTAGACAAAACAAACATTGATAGAATCTTTGTTGACATAATTTTCCTCAACACCGTGAACGGGCTATACTAATACCTGTATGTAATACCCACCAACAAGGGCATTAGGTAAGCGTTAGCGTGACAGATTAGCGATTAGACGTATCTTGATCCCGATCACGTAGCTGGGTGACACGTCACATGTCACGCTGAGGGAGGGATTCGAGGATGAATTTGTAATATCCCTAAATGGGGATGTGAAATCCACGAATAGGATTGTGAGTTGATTGGGAGCAGAGGAAAGGCTTAAAGGCGGATAACCATTTTTCCAACAAGTATACGAAATAACGTAACACCTATAAACCTTTATACACGAACGTTGCAGCGCTCGGGAAATCACGATGCAGTAGAAAGGAATTAAGGACACTTAATGGGTTATTAGCACCGACGATTATCTTAAGCGAAAAAATATTGTCTGGTTGATCAGGCGCAGACTTTTTTAACGTTACGAAATCTGCAGTAAATAAACTTCACGCACTTTAAAATTCCCGTAACGTAGAGAAACGTTGTTCTAAAGTAAGATGTTGCCAAAACCTATAAATATCATATACGTGACAATAACTGAGCACTGACTTTCTCAAAGGGAGGGCGAGAAATAAAGAAAGACAAGGGGAGGCTTTGGCCCGGATTCTGAGTTGAGAATTTTACTAAGCACATACTTACGTATCGCTCCGTCACGCTCTTTTGTGAGAAATCTGCAGAGACAGGACGATACTTACCCATTTGCTTAGTGAAATTCTCAACTCAGAAACCGGGCCAATGATCCCTCACTGGCCCGGTTTCTGAGTTGAGAATTTTACTAAGTAAATACTTAACTATCGTTCTGTCACGTTCTTTTGTGAGAAATCCGCAGAGGCAGAACGATATTTAAGTGCTTGTTTAGCGAATTTCTCAAATCAGAAACCGGCAGTAAGGCCCGGTTTCTGAATTGAGAATTTTACTAAGCAAATACTTACGCGTCGCTCTGTCGCGCTCTTTTGTGAGAATTCTGCAGAGACAGGACGATAATTACCCATTTGCTTAGCGAATTTCTCAATTCAGAAACCGGCAGTAAATCACTAATGTATAGTACACTCACTGGCATTGAGTGGGTGCGCGGGCGTGCGCGCATGGTAGGCGCCGCCCGCGTACACGTGCCGCGGGTACGCCAGCGCGCTCACTCCCGCGCCGCCATCTTGCTTCCGGCGCGTCGCCAACACGCACTCACTACGTTACAGCGGGGGGGAACACGTTGCAGCGCGCGGGAAGTCACGTTGTACGGGAGAGGAAATCAAGTTGCAAGGGAAAGGAACGTTGCAGTAGAGGGGAAAACAGGGTGGGTATGTTTGCTTGGGAGCTTGGGTTGGGTTGCTAAGCTAGGCAAGGCCACCGATGTTCACAGTCGACGGTTGTTGTTTTGGGTTCTGTAACAAGAGAAAAAATTTAGGTAAGTAAAGTTGTTGAGTAGAATATTTCAGGGTCTTGAAAGGAGACCACAAGTGAAAACTAGGTGAAACCAAAATGTCTTGGCAGGCGTAGACCCATAAAAAACCGGCCAACTGCGAGTCGAACTCGCACACGAATAGTTCCGTACCATTGACTATAAAAGCGGCAAAAAAAACACGTTCGTTGTATGGGAGCCCCCTTGAATATTTATTTTATTCTGTTTTTAGTATTTGTTATTATAGCGGCAACAGAAAATTTCAACATTCTAACCGTCACGGTTCATGAGATACAGCCTGGTGACAGACGGACAGACGGACGGACAGAAAAGTCTTAGTAATAGGATCTTATATGGGTCAGTTTTGTAGTAGCTAAACCGTTTGCACTTAAGTTTTTCCTCCGACGATAAAGTCTAAACTTCCCATAACAAAACGACCTTTTGACACCAGTAAAATCAGACGCAACTACACCACTGAAGCTGACGCATGACGAAACAGAAATAAAATACCTCATAATAACATCAATGGCACAGAAACACACATTTATTACCCCACAAAGTACGCTCGGCAGTACTACGCTGTGCGAAAATCTGGGAAAAAGAAGTAGGTACTTCCGTACCTAGGTACTTCCTACTCTTCTGTGGATGATTCAGTTGAATGAATTATGATTTCATTTGAAGGAGTTCAATCAAGCTATTCTGAAAGTTACCAAAAAATATCACAAAACAAATCCTGTATCAATTATTTTCCCATTTAGTAATTTTAGTAATTTTGAAAACCTATTCAAAAGAGTGTCCACTAAAGTCAACATTACTAATTCGATGACTATGGTGTAGACACCTGCATACTTATTGCCTAGTGTGGGGATCAGCACAAATTGTAAAGACATTTCATATTATGGCAATAAACATTTCACTTTTACTTTACTCTAGATCCAATTATTTGGCTCGTCGCGTCTAAGCGCTGAATATTTCGTTTTTCTTATTGATTAGAAAAAAGTCTCATATAGGTTGCTAGAAAATGCGTTCTAGACAATATCGTGGACTGTACCAGGCTGACATGCCAACCGAAGATATCATTTGGGGGTATAAAATACAAAACTCGCCAGCCACAAAATGTGGTGAACATTTTACGACACGCAGGAGGATCAGAATATCAAGAGAGAAAGTTCTACGTCAGTTGCTACTCGGGTATCCTAGGAAAACCTGCAGAATAACCTGCCATACCAAAATACTATTCATATTATTATGATTACACTCCATTGTTTAATCCGTGCGGGATCAGAATGGGATAATACCTTTTGGAACTGAGAAGCCCGCGGTCCTGTAGCGTCAGCATTTCGGCAAACTCTAGTTGTCTATGGCAAACTCGCGTCGAAACTTGCTTGTGTTTTTTGTGCGCGTGGGTGTCTGCTCGAGTTTTATCACGTTTTATTTAATTAATGCAATAACATTGAATCCTTTTAGATTACAACCATTAAACATTTTTGTGTATTTCCAATTTCATAACCCTATGTTAGAACTTAGAACTAACATTTTTTTTACTGACGCTACTCGAGAACTGTCATTTTCGATTCAGTTCCAAAAGGTATTATCCCATTCTGATTCCGCACGGATTATAATCGGCTACTCAATGTACATCGAATTCAGGCAGCCGTCAGGCAGCCAGAATCGATTAGGGAAATTGACATTAAACATATTTTATTTAACAATAAACTAAAACGTTTTCTATTACATAAGACCTACTATTCAATAAACGATTTTTTAATAGACAATAATCTTCAATGAGCTGAGATTAATCATTATCAAATTAATAACATTGGTTGCTGAAATAATTATAAAATAGATATTGAAAATAATGATAACCATTGTCTAATTCTAAATATAGGATGTTGTTAGATATAAGTTTAAATTTGCTCACCACTGATAAAGCGGTTGATTACAATTAACGTTTTAACTGTAGTAACCCTTGCTATTGTAATCTGTAATGTTTTCGCAAATAAATATTTTGAACTTCGAATTGTCATAATAAATTATGAATTATATTGTAGTTTTATGAAACTGGCACTATTGATTGTCTTTACTCTCATATTTTATCAAACTATAATTTCTAAATTAGCTTTGACTCAATAACACCGTGTAAAACACAGAACCCTCCAGCCACAAATGTGGTGACCTAAAAGTAACACTTTACGACCAGCGTAGGGTCTGAATATCGAAAGGGCCTCCTAACTTAGTTAGGGAGTGTTGTTACTTGAATACTTATCGCGTATCGCGTGCCTTTTGGGCCGGGGAAATAATGTGGTTTCGGTATATTAGGACGGTTATATCGAAAACTAAAATCGCAAAAGAAAAGGCTAGTAGTTCAGATTTTTTTATATGTTGTTAGGACCACTACCAGTAGCGTATATCCAAGTTAGCAGCTTTGAAAGACCTGCCCCTCTACCCTTGACGCAAGTTTCCAATGCGGCCGCAATATGGCGCAATTTACAAAATTTAATATTTTACAAATTAAGACGCATTTTGTGTTTTTATTGAATAAAACCGCCTTACCTTTGAATAAACATTACAAAATATTTAAAATCAAAGCCTTACTATGCGAATTCAAAGAGAAATTAATTTTTAAACTTTTTCAATTGGATCGCAATAGCGTCAAGGGTAGAGGGGCTGGGCTAACTTTGCAGCATTCGAAAAACAGCAAAAAAAATGTACAAGCAGAAAAAAATACATAAAATGCTGAAACACCCCTCCAATAAGCCTCCAATAAATTCAGTTCTAAAATATTTATCCCAACTTTCTTATCAATCAAACTAAAAAGTAGATATGAAACCTAACCCCTGAAATGATCAGCTGATCTAGATAGACTAGATTCTAGTGGATTGCGTGGTAAAGCATCGTAGTCAGTAACACAAATAATTCATGGCAAATTATTAGCTTTCAAAGCAATTTTACACCCATAAAAAAAGCAAACTTCCACTCTCCAACCACTATTCTTTTCCCAACAAAGTAAAGGTGATAAGTTCTTTGTTAAGACTCCCCGCCCGACGTTGGAGGAGGGGGGGAGGTTCGTAGCACATGGCCGCTACGACGCTCATCAAAGTTGCACGCTACGCCGCGTAGGCCTCTACGAGGATACTACGAGACGTGCGCCCGGGTACTGGCTGGTAGAAAAAGTAATGTTTCTTTATTTACAGTTCGTTTTCTTTTTGCTGTCAATAAATCTAGAATAGGCCATATGAAGTTTTTTCACGCCATTAGACTAATAATTAAGAAAAATAATACGTGATTTTTTTATTTTGGCAGTTTATTCCAGATTTCCAGCCAGTAAAATTAAATTTTGTTCTCATTTACAAAGAGTTTAATTTACTACTCATCGGCTGTTTGTCTCCCTTTTCAATTAATTGTTTTCTCGATTTTAAATATCAATTTCAATCCTACGTATTTTGAAATAAAACCTTTTTCAATCAATAATACCAGTCATCATGGAATTATTAAACCCAAATGACAGTTACTACCACTATCCTGTACTGAAATGAATACAACATCTGTATAAAAAAAATATCAAACACCGGAAACTTGAAGAGGAGTAAGAACAAACTTCTTCTGCCAACAGTACAGAGAGCAATATTCTCACAAGCTACGAGCACAATAGAAGCTTACAGAAGACCAAATGACAACAAAAAGCTAGATGAGATTCTGCATCCTGTGTGCCATTTCATAGAACTACAATTCATAGTTTATTATGACAATGAGCCGTTTTCAAAGCACAAATGCAAAGCAATTCATAGATGGCGCTTATACTCGTGCCCATACAAGAACCGGAACACGACTGTAAAATTTCGTTTAGCACAGATTAATTTGACTGTCGCCTTCCGGTTCTTCTATAGCCACTCCTGCAAATGCCATCTATGAACTGATTTGAATTTTTTCTTTGAAAACGGCATATTCGATGTACATTGAGTACTTGTTTTTTTTTATTTTGCCGACGTATTCTCGTAAAAAAAGACAAAAAAGTCTGGACTGAAGTGGGGGAGGCCTTTGCCCAGCAGTGGGACACTAACATCAAGGCTACGTAAATAATAATATAATAATATTCTCGAAAGTTCAATAAACATGTAGAAGGTGCTGTATCGAGTCATACTTCTGTCGAAAGTGTTCCACGTCACAAGTCGGCAAGTTCTCGCCACCGTACGAACATGTACCCTGTACACTTGACAATAAAATGCATATTATATAACCATATTTTGTTACCGCTACGTGATTGGCCTGTGGACTGTCGACGGGAAGTGAACGTAGTGGTGGTGTCATATTAATTAGGTCCTAGCAATACAGTATTATTATTTAGAGCATTACTGGTGATGTATATTACTTAGTACTTAGGCTTAGCATCTCATCATCATCATCAGCCTGTTAACACCCACTGCTGAGTAAAGGCCTCTTCATGCTCACGCCACCTCTCATGATCCTGTGCCAGAGGCAACCACTGTTTTCCGGCTACTTTGGCTATGTCTTCGGACCATCTGGCTGGTAGTCTTCCAACCGATCTCTTCCCCTCTCGGGGTCGCCATTCCGCAATGGACTTTGTCCATCTGCCATCGGTACGTCTCGCCAGTTTCAGTGTTTCAGTGTTCAGTATGTTTCAGTGGTCATAAAATGCTCATTCATTCGAAGAGCCATGTCACATCAACGTATTACAATTTAAAATGCCACTTAGTTATAGTATAGGATGTTATACAAATTACTAGAAAAAAAAAGCTACGAGTACTAGGCTGGTCAATGCTAAATGGGACTCAAAAAGTTGATCCCACAGCTGTGGTTGATCCTTTGATTGAAAATAAACCGGTCTACCCAATAAGCTACCACTGCAAAAACCTTCACTTTTACTCTCAGCAGGCAGTACACTAAGCATCATAATATAAACACATTTACCCCCCGGGCAGAATGGTATACTACATATGAATATAGCCCACAGTACCGCTCATAACTTGCCTTATTACATTAGTGGAAAGAATTTTAGATTTTACGCGGTTTCTTGCTTTTTAGGTAACCGACTGCGGTGGCGTTGGGAGGGCAGTGTTTATGAGGATGTATGTATTTTTGTGTATGAATGATTTTTTGGATGATCTGG
The DNA here is from genome assembly GCA_949319315.1 of Zelleria hepariella. NCBI lineage: Eukaryota > Metazoa > Arthropoda > Insecta > Lepidoptera > Yponomeutidae > Zelleria > Zelleria hepariella. The sequence goes on from OX439395.1 coordinate 13,071,955, forward strand.
GCAGTTATCATAGCCAGTGTGGACATGAGCTGCCGAGACCCAGGGGCTTAATTATCTAACTTTTGAATCTATCGCGATCCCTTTCAATGGTATCACGATCATGATCGAAATTGCGACTTTAGAATGGAATTGTCTAAGTTTTAAATCGCAATCGCTAACAGTACGAATGAGTTAAAACCACCGAACTAAATCCCATAGAATCCGCATTACGTATAAAATCACAATAAAAACTTGTCCCCACAGAAACAAAAGATATCAGCAATAGAACAATACGAAACATCATTTCGACCATACGTCTAATATTCGAATGTCAACCTTATTGCATTAGTGTACAGTTTTACTTTAATTGGATGGACTACGAGCAAATAAGCTCCCACAGGCAATTTGGGTCTCTATTTTTCCAGACACATTTCAGAGTTCTATGTTGTACCTATCTAGTTTTATCCTTGATCGAAGGTTAAAACGCCATATAAATTGAATGATATTGAGTGAAGGATTTTGCTATTTTCTTCACTCAATATCCTTAAAAATCGAGTCGCAGTCCCTGTCCCTATCTCAATCGCTTTCAATGTCAGTTTGTGTCAAATAAATGCAGTGTGAAGTTCGTCAGCACCCTTCAAAAGTCAAATTGAAAGGGTTCGCGATACATTAAAAAGTTAGACAATACAGTGAAGACCTAGGCCCTAGCCTGTAACCCAATGGTACCAAAATGGGCTCCGGGTTGTCGGTTTTTATTACGATTTATTAATGCTGTCGGTCCAGTGTCGGTCCTTTTAATGTTTTTGTAGTACAGCAAAGAATATTATGAGTCTAATTCTAAAGGATTAGTTCGCTGGTTGTAGGAGGACAACGAAAAAATCCCGGTTTTGTCCTTCTACCTGGGACGCCATTGATACGCCATTGTGTTACAGGCTGAGGCCCTTGTTGGTTGAGTGTAGGTAAATAAAGTAATGTTGTTTTATTGTAGCTTTTCAAAATCGCTTAAAAACTTGTACAGCATCATATGGCTAGGGCCTAGTGTTTCCATCTTTCTTTATTTCTGTCGGTGTTTAATATTTAAATAAACTTTTTTTGTTAAATAAACCCGCTCTTTAGTGCCTCACGTAACCTGTAAATTTGGTTTATGATTTTCTCTGTTTTGGATGTGGGATATGGGCTGTAGGTGTAGTAATAGTAAGAATGTATAGTAGGTACAAACGAAGTTGCATTGATAAAACTAATAACCAAAGATGGTTACACAGCATTAGGGTTTCGTAAATTTAAAAACAAATAGGTTTAGAGCACGGACCTTATAAGTCTGTGGTTTAGAGTAAATATTTCTCTGCATAACTCGGTACTTTTGCCGTATAACCCGTGTCATTAAAGAAAACATTTAGGATGAACTTCAAAACACTCGCCCTCTAGCTCTAATTAATACAGTCAAAGCGAGATAACGCTAGGTTTGTAACTCCCTCCTAAATGTTTTCTTTAATGACGCGTGTTATACCTACAGTTTAGCTAAACTCTTATAAAAGTTTTAGGATAAAACAATAACGGAAGCTTATAATTATTTACCCATGAAGAAAATTCAATATACGTATAGTATTACGGTTCCTGAATACCAAAGTAACTTTTACTTTGAAGCTAAGTACATTAATCACTTCTAGCCCATAAAGTAAGAAATAGACTTGCTTACAAATAGGTTCGTTCAAATCAAGGTCAAGCACAACAAAAGACGGATGTTTAACCCTTAAAAAAAACGCGAGTTACATACTAGATTGATTGGATAATTACTGTAATGGAGGACCGACTACATACCCGTGAAAGTTTCAAAGTATTAAATAATAAACTAGTTTTAAGATATGCCCTTACCCTTCTTTCAGTTTATGTTGTGCCCGACAGAGTCTAAAATTAATCTACTAAACGTTATTTAAGGCCCGGTTTCTGAGTTGAGAAATTCACTAAGCAAATGGGTAAGTATCGTCATATCTCAGCAGATTTCTCACAAAAGAGCGTGACAGAGCGCCCGGTTTCTAAGGCCCGGTTTCTGAATTGAGAATTTTACTAAACACATACTTACGTATCGCTCTGTCACGCTCTTTTGTGAGAAATCTGCAGAGACAGGACGATACTTACCCATTTGCTTAGCAAAATACTCAACTCAGAAACCGGGCCTAAGACCATAATAAACGTACTTATGAAAGCAATAATTTATTGAGTAAGGTATGGAGATGCTGAGCTTACTACGTCACGACAAATTCATAACTAATATAATAGAAGGAAAGAGGTACAGGAAGGCCATGGAGAAGCTACTTTGACCAAATTAAAGACGTACAGTCGGCCACACGCTAGGATACCCCTTTTTGTTCCATTGACGCCCTTATGCCGCGCGCGGCAAGAGCTGCCATGGGGTATCTATGACTGTGGCCGACCGTACCACGCTGCGAAGGAACTGGCCTGTGATCGAAGTGCATGGAGAATGCTGCACCGACAAGAGCATAACTCTTAAATACTAGTGGTTCGCCCCGAACTATGAACTCGCGAGTGTGTAACTTTTTGCTAACCCCAATTACGCAGGCGCGCGCGCATTGCATATAAACTTTACAACCCAATATCTCGGCACCCCCTCGACCGATTTTGTTCATGTTCGAACTTAAAAATTATTTTCATTTAATTTACCCGCCTACCAAATTTTATGATGATCCGATCAAATTTACTCAAGTTATCGTCGAACGAACGTACATACAAACATACATACATACATACAAACGCTGGATTGTTCCAGTAGACTCGGAGAACTTCGCTCGCTTTGCTCGCACGTTCAATAATGATAATGACTGTATGGAGTAATCAGGGGCATATTATTATTGATGTATTATTGATTAGTATTGATGTTAGGGAACCTACTTCTGACAACATGACAGCACCTTTTATAATCCAACTCACCTGTCAAATTATCACTTTAATTTTCACTCCCTAAGTAGTTGGTAATTAATTATAATTCACTCTTCACAATAACAAAATTAATGAATCGATAGTAAGCGGCTATCGAGGCACGATCAATCAGTTTTCAACCCCAACACTACTTATTGAACGTAATCAATTGGACTAGTTAGATACTGGACGGAGACGGAAAGTTGGGTGTACAAAATGGCAACTAGTCTATACAGGATGCTATAAAAAATTGAGGCAATACAACCAACTTTTACAACAGGGCCAAATAAGAAGTCTCTAAAATCATACATTACAGTATTTTCGGAAGCGTAAAAGGGTTTTATGATTTAAAAAACAAAACTGAAAGTAAGCTTTTTATTTTGTTACAAATTAGTTATTTTACTAAGTTAGGGCAAAGTTTTGTTCGAAGTTTTTAGTTCCTTATTATAGGTATAATGACCCATTTTTTCCGTAAAATGTTGAGTCAAAAGAAAAAAGAAACGCTTGTAATTAAAAAAAACGCAAGCTTTTCGAAAAAAACAAAAAACAAGTATGGATGTATTGATTAATGTGATTAAAAATGACGCCAATTTGAATCCCTTTCATTCAGCAATCGACCAGTACTGGACAATACATTGTAAAAGCCGATACATTGTGCGTAATCAATTTATGTAATGGCAACACCATTACACACACACACACACAACGAATGACGTCAGCAATTTAAGGCCTTTCATTGTGCCACGTTTATTCACGCGCGAATTAATACCTTACAGGGAGGCACGCGCGCGCCAACTGAAAAATACCTTAGACATTGTGCTAAAACAAAATAAAAAAACATGGCGTGATTTCATTTCTATTTGTGACGATAAATAGACCTGTAATCTCGACACAGTGCTGTTATCGTAATTTTTCAAGTGGGTAGGGTAGATAAATAGTCTTAATTAGATAAGAATTTTGTCTTTGCTATCAGGTATTTGGCCGTTGAGTAATGTAGGTAGGCACGCGTGTAAATATGTATAAGTATGTGAATGTGTTGTGTAAATAAATCTGTGAACAATGTAGAGATTAGGTGTTAAAGGAAATGGGTTTTTTCCGACAGATATGATCTTTTTCTCTCGTGTTGAAAACATGCCCATTTCGATGAGCTTCATTGTTTATTCAATGTTGTTGCTGACGCTTTACGAAGTCACTAATCTCTTGCCTTAATCTCTCGCCTTAATCTCTTCTTTTAATGTCCCAGGCACTGCAGCGCCGAGTGTTCTCTTCACCCATCTAGTGTGAGTGAAGGTACCACTGGACACTGTATAAATCATCTCATTATGTAGATGCAAAAAAACGTATGCCTTAAAAAAAACTACATAGGTCACTGTTCTTCTGTTCTGTTATTCATACCCATACCCTAGCCACGTAGGGTGCCTTCCCGGGAAAAGTTCCAGAGGAATGCCCGGGCGCGGAATTCGGGCATTCTTCGCCGAAAAGTTGCGCCCGGAACGTTTCTGCTGGTTGTTTTGAAATGTTTTGTTTTGCGCGTGTAGTTTTGTTACTGAGTGGATTTCTTGCGCGTGCTTTTTAGGGTTGAATTGTGTAAGTTAAACTGTAGAGATCTACCTAATTATTGTTGAATTTTTTGCAACAAAATGTAAGTAGGTATATTGTTTTGCGATTTGAACCACACACTCTAAGGCCTTTGCATCTATGTAATGACATTGTTCATACAGCGTCCAGTGACACTTTATCTAGCTTGCAGGGTTGTTAAATGATAACGCCAGTTTGAAAAGTGAATTGTGAATGAACTAGTGGTTCGCCCCGAACTACGAACTCGCGACCCGATATCTCAGCAACCCCTCGACCGATTTGGCTCATGTTCGAACTTAAAAATTCTCTTTGCCTCATTTACGCACCTACCAAATTTCATGACGATCCGACTAAATTTACTCAAGTTATCGTCGAACGAACATTCATACATACAAACATACATACATACAAACGCCGGATTGTTCAAGTAGACTCGGAGAACTTCGCTCGCTTCGCTCGCTCGTTCAATAATTTAATTACAGGAAGCAGTAGAAGACGGCGCAAGATGGGGAAGAAAAAGAAGCCGGTGCAGAAGGCCAGGGAGATGACGCCCCGACCACAGACTTTACTTAGCTACCTTTATACAGGGTGTTAAAAGACCGCCAACAAAGCGGGAAACCACGTGTTGTCCTCATCATAACGAACATTTATGCCCAAGGAGCTATGCCTGGGAAATCAACGGTTTCCGAGATATTAAAGTTCAAAGTCGGACTTTTTAAAACTTTTTTTTTTTGCAGAAATGTATTCAGTATCAAGTACTAAACATTTCGTCTCAAGAAGCCATATCAATATTTTGAATATTTCTTACAAAAAATGACGTTAAAATTGCAACCCGCAATGTATTCTAAACATTGGTACCTCAAGTGTAAGTAGTATAAACTTATTCCAACGCTTGCGCAATATGACCGCTGTGCGTTACATGTCCAATGTGTGATAAACTATTTTTCAAAATTATAACCTAAAAAACCAAAATCATTTCCCAGCAACAATTTATCGAAAAAGTACTTTGTTTTGGTGTCTAATATGCGTACCTTTCGGGTCTGTTGGCGGTCTTTTGACACCCTGTATAAAGGCCTTCTACGTAATGAGATGATTTATACAGCGTCCAGTGGAACCTTCACTCTTACTAGATGTGTGACCACTCGGCCTGGTACATTGGCTACCTTTATTTAGCCTTGAGAAAAAAACTGGTTAAATTGGGTTCCGGCTCTCATAGTTGAAGGTTCCGCTTCTAAAACTCTCCCTCTATGAAACCACAATCTCTGGGCACCCTAGCCAATCTCGCAGTGAGGCTGCAAGTCACGTCCGCTGTTGGCAACGTCTCCTCACGGACTAAATTTTGGGAAAAATTGAAATAGCACATCGGATGAAGAGGGCGAATTTAATTCTACCGGCGGACCCCGGGAATTCGGAAGGCAAAGTTTTTTGTTCGAAAGTCCGTTATTGGCTTAATCTTATCTTTAGACAATATTGAGAAACTAATTTCAATATTTTTTATTTTGCTTCAGTAGTTTTGTTTTTATGCGCTAAAATGTTTTGTTCCTATGACCGCCAAACAGCGCCAACAGTATGCAGACCGTCGCGTGAAGGTCATAAAACCGTATCTTTGAAACGTTGTAAAATCCAAACTACTGAACCAAAATAAAAAATATTGAAATTAGTTTCTCAATATTGTCTAAATATAAGATTAAGCCAATAACGGACTTTCGAACAAAAAACTTTGCGTACCGAATTGTCAGGGTATAGGCCTTTGGTGGCTTAGTTGGCTCTGCACGTAATGACTTAGGGTGGGATCAATAGTCGTCAGCTCAAGCTCGAGCTCAAGTAGGTGATCTCGGAAAACAAAAGTGGTAATGTCAAGCCTTGGCTTATGTCAAGCTTGAGTAGCTGTCAGCATATTAATAGGCATTAGCTTGAGCTTGACATTGTCATTAGTCGGTGATTTTGTTTTCCGAGTTCACCTACTTGAGCTCGAGCTTGAGATGGCGATTATTAATGCCACCCTTAGTCTTTCCTTAGACTCTTCTCAGTCATCCACTCAACCCTCAAATGATACTCAAAATGTGACAGTCAACCACCAGTCAACCATCAAAACCGTTTTTTTTTATGTGGAAAATAGCTCTTATTAAAAGCTACAGCCTTTCTTTTAAAATTTCACAATGGGCCTTGAAATCTGCATCAACTCGTCTAGCTCAAAGTACCATGACCTTCGATCGATCGTGCGTGCGTGATACATTTCTGTCGCTCTCTCGCTACACTCTTCTTTTGATTTTTCTAGCAGTCAGTATAGACTGACCACGGATGCAGCAGATGGCATATAAATGTAAGCAATAGATGAAAGTGCAAATCGTCAGCAAATCACAAAGGTTTAGACACCAGAGCCGATAAAACCATTTCCAAAAAAGACTCCGCGAAAAAGACCCAGGAAGCGGTGGAAGGACTGTATCGAGGATCTACGGCGGCGTATAGGCAAGAAAACATCTTGGAAAACGGAGGCCAGAGAATGGAAAAATATCGTTGAGGAGGCCAATACCCAGGGTTGAAGCGCCAAAGGAAGTAAAAAGTAAGTACTATGACCAAAATCGTTACGCAATAGTTGAAAAGGCCGCATAACCGCAAAAGAGCTAAAGCAGTGTTTTATCAAATTGTGGTTAGCGTGGTTGGGCAGTCGGAAATTGCCCGCCCGCTTTGATATATTTGGAAATTGTGAGGCTATCTAGTCTATCAGCCCCTCTACTCTTGACGCTCGCTCTTTTTAGGGTTCCGGACCTCAAGAGGAAAAACGGAACCATTATAGGATCACTTTGTTGTCCGTCTGTCTGTCTGTCAAGACCTTCTTCTCAAGAACGCGTTGAAAGTGGAGTTGAAGTTGGAGCCCGAAAAAAAGCTTCTTAGTTAACGGAATCAAAAGATACGGCCGTTTATCTCCTATTACTTTAAATATGTCGGGAAACTTATAACGCCCCTCTTTTTTTGGTTGGGGGTTAAAAATGCTGTCAAATGATTAGTTGAGATCCAACTGGCTCGGCACTCGGAACATAATTTTTATTTGGATATTTACAAGATTTACAAGACAATTTAAGTTAAATAGAAATAAGACTAACCTAATTTTATAATCTTTGTTACTTATGTTACTTTTTCTAAAACATTAACGCAACCGCGATATAAAAACGAATAAAAGGGAGTATCCTACAGTCTGTAGCTAACTGTAAAGTATTCAACCGGCCCATCGATGTATTTTTTTTTGCATTTTACTAGCTCGCCAATCCGCATTGAGCACGCGTGGTGATTAAGCTCGAACTCTCTCTCCGAGAGAAGGCCTTTGCCTAGCTAATATACAATTGTACAAGCTACATCTTACTGGCTACGGATCCTTTGCTCGGTGAAGAAGCATGGTAAAGAAACTCCAAGGATATCGAAATCACTGATATTTTTATGTTCTCTTTAGTCTTTGAAGCGTACTATTTGACATTCCTCACAGAAGGCCGGGCGATAACAATAAAATATTTCAGGCGTATGTCGACGGCGCGAGAGGAGCGCACGACGCATTCCTTCCGAACACTTGACGGTAGTGGTACCCGTTTCACCCAAGGGATTGGCCCTAAAGCCGGCGAAATTACACGATGGGCCGGAAATGTCAGACCGAGACAGAAGCAGAAGAAACCCAAAGTTCTGCACTGAATTTTCAGCGTCACGCAAATTTCATCCTCATACGTAGGTTTAACATTCTGGGATAATTGTCATAAAAATTTATAATCCGGTTTTGGCGAAAAAAAAGGCATCCAAAAAGAACATGTATTTGTTTTTAATGGCGGTGCGTTTTAACATGCGATTATAGCATTGATTTTTAAGTCATGTAGGACAAAATCTCTGTGACTTTTTCATGAACCACTTCAAATCGCTGAGCCAGCGGAGTTGCTGACTTTTCACAACATCCTAATAAAAAATAAAAAATAATAATTACCGTACTGATGTAACATGCTTTTTCTCGAAACAAACAATCCGTACTGATGTAATAATTTCATTATTATAATTAATTTAGACGGTGGACAAGGGCAGTGAAAGAGTTGAGGTCGAGAACTGGACGGCGATCAGTAGGAAAACCGGCAGCCCGATGGTCGGATGACATCGTCATTGTGGCGGAGGGTCCATGGATGCGAATGGCTAGGGACCGTGAGAAGTGGCGCGAGGAGAAAAAGGCCTATACCCAACAGTGGGCAGAGGTTGGCTGATGATGATGATGAATTAACTAGTGGTTCGCCCCGAACTTTGAACTCGCGACCCCATATCTCAGCAACCCCTCGACCGATTTGGCTCATTTTCGAACTTAAAAATTCTCTTTACCTTATTTACCTGCCTACCAAATTTCGTGACAATCCGACTAAATTTACTCAAGTTATCGTCGAACGAACATTCATACATACATACAGACATACATACATATAAACGCCGGATTGTTCCGGTGGACTCGGAGAACTTCGCTCGCTTCGCTCGCTCGTTCAATTAACAAATCTTTATTATCATTTGTGGGCCCAACCTGTGGTACCGACGAGCCCAACTCCGTTCGTCGTCCGGAGCGTTCCTTCACTTCAATTTGTAACGTGCGCTGTCAGACGCGCTGCGACTTATCTCCCGAGACTTATCTCGCAAGCCAGATCATAATACGGCCAGAAGTTCATTTTATTTAGAGCAACCACATAATCGCTCATCGGTGGCGAGTGGCGACGAGACCACAAAGGCGACCGCAAAAAAAATAAGAAAAAATTGTTTAGTAGTGAGTGACTCTACCAAATGTGCGGTTGACTTACTGACAGTGGGCGATACTTTATTAACTTTGTACATTGGCTTTATTTATATATTTTTCGCTTACTTGCTTGATTGCGCGATCAAAAATTTTTGCTACTTTCAAACAGTAGGCTTAGCCTAGGGCCATATTATTATGAACACTTACATGTATACGAAATCTCGATATCCAAGAATATTAATATCGCCCATGTAGTTATACGAAATTTCGATATCCACGAACGTGCGACGAGCCTATTTACGTTCTTCTGTTCGTATTCATTCTGTGTGTATCTCTACTCGAGATAATAATACAAAATGGGACTCGGGGAGGTGCCATTTTGAAAAGAACAACTTAGGGTCTAATTGGGCGAATTGTTTTGCTTAATTCAAGTGGGAGCTTGTGTTGCATTTGAGTTTACTTAACGTCACGTAGAATAGACGTGGCTCGAGCAAATTGACAGCACTGTTTAAGTTTATACAGGGTGTTAAAAGACCGCCAACAGAGCGGGAAACCACGTACTGTCCTCATCATAAGGAACATTTTTGCCCAAGGAACTATGCCTGGGAAATCAACGGTTTCCGAGATAATGGGGTTCAAAGTTGGACTTTTTAAAACTTTTTTTTTGCAAAAATGTATTCAGCATCTAGTTCTTAACATATCTTCTCAGGAAGCCATATCAAAATTATGAATATTTCTTACAAAAAACGACGTTAAAATTGCAACCCGCAATGTATTCTAAACATTGGCACTTCAAGCTTAATTAACAAAAACTTATACTTACGCTTGCGCAATATGACTTCTGTGCGTTACACGTCCATTGCGTAATAAAATATTTTTCAAAATTATAACCTAAAAAACCAAAATCATTTCCCAGCAATAATTTATCGAAAAAGTACTTTGTTTTGGTGTCTAGTATGCGTAGCTTTCGGGTCTGTTGGCTGTCTTTTAACACCCTGTATAGGGTGCTTAGTCATTTAATTAATTTTATTTTTCTTTTATTACGTTGTGAATCAATAAACTTACATAAAACTTTCTCCAAGAACTCCAAGAACGATCAGAGCTAGTGAAGCTGGAGAAAAAAAGAAGCTAGATAGTAATAGGTAAGTATCTGATTTATATACTTTTTTTTACTTCAGATAATATTTTGACGTTCAATGTAAATAATTTATTTATGGCATTTTGAATAAAAACAATTGATTCTGATTCTGATTCTTTGTTTACCAGGGAATAAATAACCTTTCTTCGTCACGGATTGCCATAGCAACGAGCGAAAACAATTTGGCCGCGCTTTTTTTCTTTACTATGCTGCCAGTACCCACCTACACAGAGCAAAATTCTGCATTAAGGCGCTGGGCATAGTGAATCGCCCGCGCGCAAAGAAAAATGCACAAAATCGATTCCTGTATCAAATACACTAAAAAAATCGAAAATGTTCACATATCAAACCCTAGAATTAGTTGAGACCTATCTAAAACAGCCAGTTTCGTGTTGACATTCATAAACGTTTTGAAGATATTTTGCTTGAAAAATAATAGGCGGCGCACTTTTTTTCAAGCAAAATATCTTGCAATCTGTTATGGATATCAACATGAAACTGGCTGTGTTAGATAGGTCTCAACTAATTCTAGGGTTTGATATGTGAACATTTTTATTTTTTTAGTGTATTTGACACAGGTATCGATTTTGTGCATTTTTCTTTGCGCGCGGGCGATTCACTATGCCCAGCGCCTTAAATGTTTTTGCACAAGACAAACAAAACTAGACACTGGCCACTAAAACACGACATATAACATTGCTGGCGCTTAATCAAATAGCCGGCAAGTCGGCCTTGCTCAAAGAAGGTTGTCAAAATAATGACCACATTACGAGCGTTTTTGAGTAAACCAAATTAAAGGTAAAGCTGAAATAAGAGTCAAAGCAGACAAAAACACCTTTTGAGCCTAACACGAATCATTTAACAAGGCAAGCCCAAGAACAACAACAAAACAAAAGGGGCCAAAAAAAAAAGGTCCAACTAATGAAAATTTCCGTAATTAATGGCCTCTAGCAGACAAACAGACAGACTTTTAGGTCTTTTGATGGAATGTGAGCTATGTAGGTCATTGTAAAAAAAAAAAAAATGAAAAAATATTTATTCATACTTAAGAAAATATGTCACAGACAGCTATCTTTACATAATAATTGTTTTGTAAGTTTATTCACATGAAGAGGTTGCAAACAACTGTCCGGACCCATAAAATTGTTGCCCTGACTACCAAACTAGGTTGCCCTGTATCATGGCAGTCAGTGATTCCACCGTCTTGGTAAATAAAGCATGAGATAAAAGAAATCACGAAAAGAAAACAAATTAAAATATAAAGTAAAATATTATAAAACCTACCTAAATAGTGCATGCTTACCGGCACGGCGGTAATAGATAAATATAGATAAATAATGGATTAATAATAATATGGATAAATAATATGAATAAATAAATGTATTTAGTATTGTAGGTAGAGATATAAAGTTTTTTGTTGACAATAGTGAAAATAATAAAAAAAATTGCCGTGAAACAAATATCGCTGAACTAAAATTGCTCAGTTCAGCTTCAAGATTTAGAATACTGTGAAAAAAAAATATTTTCCACCACGCTACTATCGTTGGGCCTTACAAGCTGTTGGTAGAGCTTATCTTTTGTAATTGTATTTGATCGTAGATCGATTTCCTCTTAGCCTTGATGTTTCACGGAAAAAGCTCGTGTCTCGACAAAACCGCTATATCTAGTCACAACTCATTAGTATTCGGGGCGTCGGGAAAAATGTTAAACTAACAGTGTAATGGAGTCGGGACTTTCATCCGACTTCGGAGTGGGTCCGACCAGTCTCGACTCTCGACACACTTTTGATACGTCTTTAAAATCACGCGGTCACGCGCTTCTATGCTTCGCTCGCAAGGCACGTTAAATTGTTGGTCCCTGCTGTTTTTGATCAATAATAATTTGACGTTCAATGTAAATAATTTATACAACGTGTTACAAAACATCCTAACTCTTTTTACAGGGTGTAACCTACTGGTCAACAGGATGTCAATTCTGTAAAAAAGTTGAAAAAAACAATTTTTATTTTATATAGCCTTAAAATTGAAATTTTTGCCTAACTTTTTTGTTTTTGATATAAGCTCAAATTTAAAAATATGTTTGATGTTGTTGGTGCATTTGCATAGCTTTGAGCTTTTAAAACATTGTGAAAGTCAATTAAAACAATATTTAAAAAATATTTTTCTTTCTTTTCTTTACTTTTTTAGTGTTCACATTTTATTAATTAAAAAATCAACGGAACGTCATAGAGCAAAAAAAATAATTTAGGTTGTGATCCCTATCACCGGGTGCTTTTACCCTGCAAAAAGAGTTAGCATCTTTTGTAACACCTTGTATATGGCATATTGAATAAAAAACTTTGATTTTGACTTTGAATAACCATCGTTAAGCCATGCCAGAGGCCCTTTGGGCGGCTTAAAAACTCTGACACCAGAGGTGGCTACTAGCACATACGATAACCTGACCTAACTTAAGAGATGTTTTTGAATAAATTAGGCATCAAACGCGGCCAAGCCCGTCCGCGTGAAAGGCGGCCGAAAAGGTAGCGGCCCTGACCCGGCCACTCAACATAACATTTTCATTCATTAACATTTCTCCGCGATATACATACTTGTACGTACCGGCGGGACGGACAAACAATCTGAAAGGTCTGCCCTCTTCATAGCGGCATAGCGGCGGAATGTTGTGTCTTTGAAACTTTGGCACCATTAAATGCAGTGTAGAAAAGTTGTTGGAAATCACATTGAGAAGTAGACGTGTTTCACTGGACGCCGTATCAATCGTCTAAAATGTATGTAAATGCCAAAGTATAGTTGAACGTGCGAGCGAAGTTCTCCGAGTCTACTGAACAATCCGGCGTTTGTACGTATGTTTGTGTGTATGAATGTTCGTTCGTCGATAACATCAGTAACTTTTGTCGGATCATCATGAAATTTGGTAGGCAGGTAAATGAGGCAAAGAGATGTTTTAAGTTTGAACATAAGCCAAATCGGTCGAGGGGTTGCTGAAATATAAGGTCGCGAGTTCATAGTCCGGGGTGAACCACTATTAAGTAATATTGCTTTAGGTAATGAAAAATCGGTCCATTTAGCGATGTAACCAAGGGTAGGAAAATAAGAAGAGAATAAGTGTCTATATTGTTGGATCCCTGAAAAACGTGCCGTCACGAAAAAAAGGGTCACCACAGATGAGTGAGCTTGAATCCCAAACATCTCGAAGCTAATTTGTACGTTTTTAATTAAAAATCCAACTAGCCACCTACCTCCGGCCTCCCAAGTGCCCATGTCACTAACTCCAGCCCCGATGGGCAGGGGCACAGTCTAGGAATAGAGCAGTACGATAACTAGGCGGTAGCGTTGAAATAGTTACCTACTTGCCCGCTCAATCGGACATCGTGGCTTACGAACTTTCATAAAATAAGACAAAATTGAAAGGAAATTCAAAATAAATCAAATGGTACACTGTTATTTGATGCTGTCCATTGAGGAGTACCATTCTCCATCTCCGAAGTTCTTCATCAGATTTTCGCCATTTTTTTATGGGGCCACATACCCTTTCAAACAAAAAATAAACATCAAAATCGGTTCTATAGAAAAAAGTTCTGATGTAACACCTCGACCGATTTGACTCATGTTTGAACTTTAAAAATATTTTAATTTCATTTACCCGCCTAACAGATTTTATAAAGATCAGACCAAATTATTGACTCCAGTTATTGTCGAACGAACATTCATACACACATACAAACATACAAACGCCGGATTGTTCCAGTAGACTCGGAGAACTTCTCTCACTTCGCTCACTCGTTCAATAGGTGCGTTGCGGACTTGCGGTAGTATCTAGATGTACTACTGTATATTCTTATATCGTGGCAGGGGTTACCTAAACAAAACATCTAATTTCACTACGCTATCCTTGTTACATCCCGTGAGGGTTGACACAAACACGGTCGGAACCGTAGGCCTAGGGGGCTACTCGCAAACCACGTTACAAACTCACCTAAAACCGAAACAAAGAAACTAGAGGTACCTAGATACCCATTGTGAATGGAATATGTCACTTAAGGCGCTGTACATATTGAATAGCCCGCGCGCCAAGAAAAATGCATAAAATCGAGTCCTGTATCAAATACACTAAAAAAATCGAAAATTTTCACATATCAAACCCTAGAATTAGGTGAGACTGTTGACATTCATAAACGTTTTGAAGATATTTTTGATGAAAAAAAATAGGCGGCGCACTTTTTTTCAAACAAAATATCTTGCAATCTGTTACGGGTATCAACACAAAACTGGCTGTTTTAGATAGCTCTCACCTAATTCTAGGGTTTGATATGTGAACATTTTCGATTTTTTTAGTGTATTTGATACAGGAATCGTTTTAGTGCATTTTTTTTGCGCGCGGGCTAATTCACTGTGCCCAGCGCCTTAATTGCGACTCGATTTTGAAAGATATTGAGCGAAGAAAATAGCTCGTTCACTCAATATCATTCAATTTGTATGGCGTTTTGACTCATTCGTTCTGTTAGTGATTGTGATTTAAAACTTAGAAAATTCCATTCTTAAGTCGCAATCACGATCATGATCCTGATACCATTGAAAGGGATCACGATGACTTTTGATTGGAATTATCAAAGTTTTAAACCAGAATCTTTAACAGATCTTTAAAATCCAGAATGTTTAAAATATTCCCTAGCACGGGTTAGTGCTTTAGAAAAAACAAAAAGTGGTCAGAACAAAGATGTCAAACAATAGGTATTTTGAGTGATTTTTTAAAACAGCTTTTTCATTTACTCAATATACATATTTTAAGCATGAACCGCAAGCACTATCAAACGAAGGCTCGCGTGTCAAACAAGTGCGGAGTTTATCAACATCTTTCAAATGTCAAATTGAAACCGATGTAAATGAACGTGGGACGTGGAAAACGGTGTTTTTATTCAAATATCAACTTAGTTGCATGGCAATAAAGGAAAGCAGTCATTTAGATCCTTGCAGGTCCGTATATGTGGGTCAAAACGAGCGACACATCCGGAGGATCGCGCGTAGTCCCTTCCTGTATAAATTAGTGACGTGCGGAACAAAGGTGCACAGTGGCGCCCCCTCTATAGGTTTCGGGTCACAATTTATGGTTTATTAGACCCATAAAGTATCGCCGCTGACCACCGCTGTTATTGCACGTCAGAGGCTGTGGAAGGCTGTGGTAATGTGATCATCAATTTTCGGTTTGTGCTCTTAAAAACGACTTTTTTTGCTGAACTTTTTAATTTGTCATTTTAAAAGGGTTGACGAATTGAACTTCTTCTCTTATGGAACGTGATTACGTTGTACTTACATGTATTTAGATGATCGTTTTAATTTAGTAAAAAAATATCATTTATTTCTAAAAGTGCCCATTTAGATCGAATAGGAACAGAATAAAAGAATGAGATTAAAAAAGCTAATTGAATAAGCTAACCGGTAAACAATCTCAAATCTCTGTAAAAGTAATTTCTTGCCAAAATCTAGTTAATAAGGTTTAAATACGTAAAGGAATAAATGAAAAGGAAAAATCGTGAAATAAAAAAGACTGGGGAAATATAAAATTGGGTTAATAATAAGCCAAAGTAAACTGCTGTCTTCGAATAAAGTTTTTGGCACACACCGCGAACAAACGTGAACAATTGGATGACGAACATGGGTAAGTGATCGTATGAGGTAGTGGCCATGACGAACACGAACAAATGCTTTTGGTCCGATTTCGGCTAGAGCAATCAAATTTAACAGGTGGGTTACCCTTGACGCTATTGCGTTCATACTGACCAAGTTTTTAAAATAATTTCTCTTTGAATTCGCAGTCATGCTTTGATTGTATATGCTTCGTAATGTTGATTCAATGGTAAGGCTATAATCAAAATATAAATACGCCATATTGAAAAATTACGTCAAGGGTAGAGGAGCAGACATCTTAAACATAGTCAAAGTCATTTCAACCAATCACGTGCCGCTATTTAGATTAACCAACTGTAATCAACTGTTGCAATCATCCATCCATCTACGAAAGTTGAAAGTGACCTCACTTTGTTTTTTTCAAGGACAAAATTTTTATAAACATTCGCTCGGGACGGGACTTAAACCCGCAACCTCCGTTATTCCATGCCATCGCTCTACCAATAGAGCTACCTAGCCAAGAAACTATCGGTCCAATTTTTTTGCGGCTGAAGCACCATTTAGTACTTTAGAAAAAATAAAAAGTATCAAAATACAATTTTAAACTAATCTTGTGATTTTTGCCTCTGCCATTTGCTTGGTCTAAACGCGGCTCCAAATTCAAGTCTCGAGAGCCAATTTTACGAGAGCAAAAACCACGTAAAAAAACTGTAAAGGGAATAATGTATATTAGGTACGTTTTCGAAGAAGCGCTTCTGGAGTAATAATATTATTATTTCCCAAAAGAAGTATAACTCTTCGGTAGTACGTATTTACAATGAGAAATATAATTCGTTTCCACTTCTCAAATGAGGGCAACGGTTTAACGGACTCTTGTGTTTTGTATGTCACCAACAACGTCTTTCGCAAGCGTGTAGAGTTTTCCATACAATGAACGTTTTTCAGCACAAAGTCACAAAGCATTTCATAGATGGCGCCTACAGGCACAGAAGATCCGTAATACGGCTGCCAAAATTAATCTGTGCTAAGCGAAATTTAATAGCCGTATTTCGCTTCTTTTATGGCTGTCAACGCCATCTATGAACTGCATTGAATTTCTTCTTTGAAATTTTGTTGAATATAATTGGGCTTCAGGGGAAATTTTTTTGCACCAAAAGTGTAACTTTATTGTCGGTCGTTTCTGTAGATTAGGAATTACTGTTTTTTCATTCCTAATAATTTAATTATATCAATAAACATTTCAAAATAGGAAAACCAACATTCAAATAAAGGTAGGTCTTGTCACGAGGTCCACTGCGTCAACCAGGGTTAGCCAGTTAACTCTGAGTTAGGAATGTCAAATTAACTCAGAGTAAGGAGAAGAGCTATTTTTTGTAGAGAACCTTTGGATTGCCGGTAAGGTAGATAAGTTTTAGGAACGAAGAATAATCAGACTCCTACTGTGAGCAAACCCCATCCCTGTTGCTATAAAACTAGGCCAGAAGTCGTAAACCTTGGTAATGAAAGTTCGATACGATACGCCCCGAACCTAATAATAGTTTAGGTGGATTCGAGAGACACTTCGGTACATTGCACAACGTTGTAGGGTCAGTGTGCTACTAGTGGACCGCTGAATTTAGGGACTATGCTCTAAAGAATTTGAAAAACACTATATCCTGAATTTATTTTTCTCGATAACCTCGGTGAAAACCTAAAGCTAAAGCACGAGAGTTTTAAAGGATTTATGACACTTAGCTTGATTTTTCTGCCTCAACGCTCGAGGCAGACCGTCATCTAGAATTTTAGGTGTACTCGCTCGCTCGCACTTCTCAAAATCAGTTAAAATCTTGAAAAGTGCGAGCGAGGGGGCTGCAGTTGTCCAGATGGATGGATGGACCATACTTGGTGCGTCAACCCCGTAACTTGTTTGAATATCTAATAGAATTATGGCTGGTACATCGTAAAGTTTGATAGGAAATCGTTATCGGTTGTTAGGTGGCCCCCGACATGATATCTATTTGGGTTGAAGGCTGCGCTTTTTATGATTGTCTCAGTTCATTGCCTACTGTCTGGAGGTTTTATCTGAAGAAATGTTCAAGCTTGAAACTGAGAATTGCTCACATAAGATAAAAAATATTTATTTAAAAAACCACATAAACTAGTGGTTCGCCCCGAACTCTGAACTCGCGACCCCATATCTCAGCAACCCCTCGACCGATTTGACTCATGTTCGAACTTAAAAATTCTCTTTGCCTCATTACCCGCCTACCAAAGTTCATGAAGATCCGACTTTTACTCAAGTTATCGTCGAACGAACATTCATACATACAAACATACATACAAACGCTGGATAGTTCCAGTAGACTCGGAGAACTTCGCTCGCTTCGCTCGCTCGTTCTATTATACAGATGGTATGTTGTACTTCTATTTATCGGTTCTTGGGCAGATGTGTCCATATTTCGGAGAACAGAAATTCATATTGTCACAACGAAAAAGAACCATGCAACCTTGGAAAGGTTCCATGTCCCTAGGTATTAAAAAAAGCGCATTCTGCAAGAAAATAACAACCTTACAAAACAGTGTCAACTCGCGACGTTTGCCCAGGGCAGGGGTTTTTAACCTGGGATCCGTGGACCTCCTAGCCCAAGTTGGTATAGCGAAATATTCTATGCGCTTCTAGTGCGTGTATTCTCTAACCAATCTACTCACGCGTTAACCGTCAAAAGCGGTTTATATGTGAAAAATTAAGAATAATTTTTAATTTAACATTTAATTTTAACAATATTTACGGTGCAAATTTTAGGAAATACAGGGGCCAGTATCGTGACATGAAAGCCAGGTGACCGTGGCTTTTTTTAATATAGCCTCTAAACTGTAGAGGCTACATTTAAAAAAAGCCACGGTAAGAAGTTTAGAAAAACCTAGAGTCTAAAGTATCCCACTACTGGGCAAAGGCTCCCCGTTTTTTCCTGCACTCCTCTGTATATTAGGCCGCTTCATACCGGTCCGGTCCGTCTAGTCCAAAACAATTAAATTTAAAAAAGACATATTTTGTCAGAAATCTGCGATTGTTTGTGCGTGTCTTCGCCACAACACCGTTTTGTGTTTGTAACACACAAAAACGTGCAAAAATTCTAGTGTTTTTAGTTTGTATTGAAGGCGTTTGCGGCAGCAAAAAGGTCGAGAAACCCTGGCCTAGGGCGACCTGTGGCTCGGGCTTCATGAATTCTTCAGTACCTACCCGGGCCCCGTGCTGTTGTGACAAGTCGGTTGTCTGAAAGGTTGCCCTGTTTGCCACCATGTCTAATGTACTGTACCATTTACCCAAAAAACCAGCTAAATAAGGAGACTTGCGCACCGAAGGTTCCGTACCACCACTCCGATTTATTGTATAGGGGCCCCATTTTTGTGACGCAATTAAGAGGATATCACAGTAGTGTTTTCTCCATATAAAACGTAGTCCCCGATTTCCTCCCTGAATAATAAAAAAAACATATTTTCATAGGTGCATTAGTCCATACATGTTGTTATCCAACACTTATACGTGTCCGTCAGCTCCTTTATAATAGAATTTCCACACGTGGCAACTCTGTCCATGAAAGAGGCTATGCGATGCCTCACGATGGAATTAAACGTGTTAACCCTTCAGGGTTAAGCCTCAGCGAACATAGTTGAGGCGCTACAGTAGCGCTTCAAACCCATCAAGTGTCGAAAAACATCATTGTATTGAACACCATCGAATGCCATCGTGAGACTTCCTAAACTAACCAGTACCCTGTATTCCTGTGTTCCAATAAATTAATCGAAAAATACACCACTTTACTTTTCTAAGCATCGTGAGGAAACGTCTGAGCGTCTGAGGCATAATACCCTCAATGCAAAAATCGCCAACCCGCATAAGGCAAGCATCCTGAACTCTCTCTATCTTCTCTCTCTGAGAGAAGGCCTGTTCACAGCTAGTTGGACGAAAGTATTTAGGCCCTCATGTTACTTTTTTCCCTAAATTAACAACAAAACATCGAGAGGAATCTTGAGAGCCATTCTCGACCTGCGTGAAACCATGTTAACCATGTCTACGAAGCAGTGGCACTGCCCAAAAAACTTGTTGATGACAATGATGACCAGAACACATAATCGGCAGAATTATTGTTGATCTGTTGTTTACAATAATGAAAAGAATACTATGTTATTGCCGTGAACGAAAAATCGCATAACAAAAATAGCTCAATTTAGATTCAAATAAAAAAAAACTGTAAAAATTGTGAATTTCCCACCACGTTGCTATCGTCCAACCTTAAACAAGCATTTTATTACACAAATAGAAGAGTCTTTAATAAAGCCCACAAGCACAGGCGTCTTTAAAAAAAACTTCGTCTTCCCAAATCTAAGCTCGTTTAAGCGAAAAAAGTTCCGTGGCAAAGCCAATCCGTTTCCGCCGAGATTTTCACTGGAATTTCGGTTAAAATCTTTCGCGATAAGTCCGGAATACTGGATGAACAGTGACAGAAGTATGTATTTTTATACCCATTTATAAAAAACTTAATTTTGGTAGGAAACAATAAAGAAATAAGCCGTTATTTATTGTATTCAAAGGTTTCAGATACTTTTGGCATTAAATGATTGCATTCGTAGGTTCTAGGATCTGGAATCCAAACCTTTGGTCCTAAATATTTAAATAGTTAAGCCTCGCGTTGAATTTTTGCAGGACAGTTCTTAGCAAAAAACGCATCCAAAAAGAAGATATGGTTTTATTTTCATTTGCGGCGCTATTGTACCTTGGCCATAACCTTGTCACCGCCACCATTTCAGACGGAATTCCGGACTGAAAAAAATCGAATCGGGATTCCGGACGCAGTGACTGCATAAAAGTCTATGGACCTGCCACACACATACGGTTTTCCGTCCGGAATTTTCATAGATTTGTATGCAGTTGCCGCGTTCACAATCCCTACCATTCAAAGCTATAATTTTAACCTAATTTTATCAACAAATTTATTATATTTGTAAATAATCTGTAAATATTTGAAGTGCATGATAATGTTCTCACTGGAAAATACTTTAATTATGCATGAGGTATTCATCTGTAATTGGCGGGGTATTAAGCGAAGCACCGCATTGAATGTAATTAAATTAGAAATCTAGTGCAACCTTTGTAGATGAGTCATATTAAATAAAATAAAAAATAAAAATAAAATTCGTTTGTCCGTTTCGGAAAAATTCCGTCTGTGTGTGGCCGGCCTAAAAGGAATAAATCTTCTGGACTATTTCTGAAGTGGGCCGAGGTGTGAGGCGATTAAGCTCAGGTGTGTGAGATTAATGGCTTGAAACTGCTGCCTACTGGAGCCTTAGCCTGTAACACAATGGCGTATCAATCGCGTCCCAGGTAGCAGGACAAAACCGGGATTTTTCCGTTGTTCTCCTACAACCAGCGAACTAATCCTTTAGAATTAGACTCATAATATTCTTTGCTTTACTACAAAAACATTGAAAGGACCGACACTGGACCGACAGTATTAATAAATCGTAATTACAACCGTCAACCGGGAGCCCATTTTGGCACCATTGCGTTAAGGCTAAAATCCCTGGGCGACGCGATCCGGGGCAGGCGGCTTTCACGGATTGTTTGGTCCTATAGTCACACTCAGTAGATGCGGTAGTTTGTCTATAGAAATACCAAAATCGAGAAAAAAGTTGTGTCAAAATCACCAATTTACTTGCACCCTGTATACAAGGTGTTGGGTTGGTCAGTGACACTGACACCCGACTCAGGAAAGATAGTTTTAGTAACGCTTGACAGTGAAAGTAAGTTTAATATACAGGGTGTTAAAAGACGGCCAACAGACCCGAAAGCCACGCATTCTAGACACCAAAACAAAGTACTTTTTCGATAACTTATTGCTGGGAAATGATTTTGGTTTTTTAGGTTATAATTTTGAAAAATATTTTATCACGCAATGGACGTGTAACGCAAAGAAGTCATATTGCGCAAGCGAAGCGTAGGTATAAGTTTATGTTACTTAAGCGTGAAGTGCCGATGTTTAGAATACATTGCGGGTTGCAATTTAAACGTCGTTTTTTGTAGGAAATATTCATAATTTTAATATGGCTTCTTGAGAAGGTATGTTAAGAACTAGATACTGAATAAATTTCTGGAAAAAATAGTTTTGAAAAGTCCGACTTTGAACCTCATTATCTCGGAAACCGTTGATTTCTTAGGCATAGTTCCTCGGGCAAAAATGTTCTTTATGATGAGGACAATAAGTGGTTTCCAGCTTTGTTGGCGGTCTTTTAACACCCTGTTTTTTTTTGTGATGTGGCGCCTAATAATAATAGTAAGCGATAATTTTTGGGTATTTTTCACTGAATCATTAAAAATTCTTAAAACAAAAAAATAATCATCAAAATCGGTTCACCGAAAAAAAAGTTCTGAGGTAGAAACACACATAAAAATAAAAATAAAAACTAGTCGAACTGAGTACCTCTTCCTTTTTTGAAGTCGGTTTATAAAACATTTAATCAAATTTGGTTACCGAGCGTCGTTATTTATTAGCTTTCTTTTACTCAAACGCCTAAACGGAGATACACGACAGCACGTCGACCCGTACACGCTAGCACTCTACTCCGTTGCGTTACGGGCGACTTTACAACAAAAGTGTACACTCTGACGTGCAGTCGAGTGTACCTACTAACTTCCGAATTTAATTAAAAGCCAACGAGGTCGACACTTCCTTTTTTAAATTCACAGATCTAAATGGCCCAAAAAGAGGTGTAATTCTTTAAAATTAAACTTGTCTTCACATCTGTACCGTCAGCAAAAAACTATTTTACCCCATGGTAGCTCTTATTGCGCGCGGCACAAGGGCGTTAATTGAACAAGGCTTATGTTAGTATCCCTGACTGTACATACTTACATTAATCACTCGACGAAGCAACTTCCAGTGATGGATTTTTAATCCTTTACACTGCGGACTCTCAAAGTACGCGCCCTAATTTTTAGCAAGTTTGGGGACTTCCCTGAGTTTTTTTTTATGCAATTTATTTGTGACCAGTTAGAACACAAACTTCAAAACGCGCCCTAGCGCCCGACAACGCTAGTTTTGAAGTTCATCCTAAATGTTTTATATGCGTTTATTTTCACGCATCTCCGCACAATTCACTTTGCAAATGTGGTAATGGTCAAAGCACAGTAAACTAAAAAACTTTTTGGATGCGTTTTTTGCTAAAAACGGCGTCAAATGAGAATAGGCTAGGCTTAAAATTTTTTAGGACCTAAGGCCTAGATTTTACTAGATCCTGGAATCTACGAATAAATCCCGCACAAGAAAAAAGAGGCCACTTTGACTCATCCAAAAAGACAAAAACGCATCCAAAAAGAACATTATGATTTTTTTTTTCATTGGCGGCGCAAATATGCCTTGATTTTCTTTTAACATATTTTGCATGCTCTTTTTTTTTAACTGGCCCAATTCAAAAATAAAAACCTCAAACATTTGTTTCCTATATTTTCCCACGGGTGACAGGGGCGGGCGGGTGTTATGTGTGGTGTGTTTTCGAGCTTTCAGCTTACTTTTGGTTACAATCCAACTGTAGTGGTCTCTGCGGTTGTTCTTAATCCGGGGGCCAATCTCAAACTTGGTCGAGAGGTACACACGACAGCACGTCGACCCTTACACGCTAGCACTCTACTCGGTTAAGTTACGGGCGACTTTACAACAAAATTGTACAGTCTGACGTGCTGTCGTATGTACCCACATTTTAAGTAATCAAAAGATCACACCATGGCGCCCCATCGTCCGTAAGACGAGTAACAATGCGGTTCTAAAATTCGCATCAACAGTTACTTGGCTCGGTAGCTCTATGAGCCGTTTTCAGCACTAATTCACAAAGCCTTTCATTGGCGCCTACAACCGGAATACGACTGTCAGATTTAATAAGATTAATTTAATAAGAATTTAAATATTTTTAAAAAAAATATATGCCAAAAGTATTTGGAATCTCTAGGTTAATTCCTATACCAAACTCAGCCGTTGAGTTTTAAATGCGCCCCTCACAAAAGCCGCCTATTTTCTTCCAACTTGATAAGTAAGCATTTCACGTGTACGAAACACGTTAACATTTTTAAATTTCGAACCCACGGACGTACGTAATAAACGGGTAACAAACAACAGGCACTGGCTGGAAAGAACATTTAGCGCTGGCTGTTTGGAAAAATAAAAAGGGTGCTCTCGCAGAATATCTGAACGCAGCAGATCCACAATCCTCTAAGTTAAAAAAAATAAAAGCCTTTGCATCTCCGTAATGAGATGATGTATGCACTGTTTTTTTTTTCTCTTTACACTGTTTTATTTTTATTTTTATGTGGAGTTAAGGTAGTTTATAAGCGTTAGAATGGATCTGATGTGTCTGAAATAAAGAAATTATTATTATTATACAGCGTCCAGTTGTACCTTCACTCACACTAGATGGGTGAAGAGACCACTCGGCGCTGCAGTGCCTGGGACGTTGTTTTTTGATAGAGTAGGCTTGCCCAGCACCTATACCAATCTGACAGCTCAGTCGGCCTAGCCCACATCTTTCCTCTAAGATAAACGCCGTAAAAATTCCCATTATTGTTCATTTTAATAAGAGCTATGTATTTTCCCGCAAACAATCCGGTTCTGACGTTTGAAGCGTGGGTGGATTTTTTAAAATTAATAAACGTACTCTCTATTATAAAATACAGACAAGTGCGAGTTAAACTCGCATGGAGAGGATGTACATCCTAAGTTAATTTATGCACAAATGTTGAGAAATTATGGTCTCTACACACTCACGCCGTGAAGTCGCAGCGTGACTTGAATTCCCGTCAACTTCAAAACCTATCCACACCACTTCGCGCCCTTATAGCCCATCCAGACTCACGGCGAGCCGTCTCGGAGAGAAGTTCGCCGAGCTTTCTCGGCGAGAAGAAGCAATCTATCTACACTCTCACTTTTTTCAGTCGTGTTCTGGATCCTATCCGGTGTGGACGACTACTGATGATATTCAAACTGCAGCTGGTTTGGCTCTGTGTGCCATTGCATATTAAAACTTTGTGACAATTTTAACTAAAAATAATGTTATAAAAAAATAGAAAAGCTAGACTGTATATTTTATTTTCACCAGCTCCCGATTTAGAGGAATCTTTCACCATTTTCCTGTATTTTCTGTAACTCGCAAAAAGAGACTCTTTTTTCCATTAATTCTCCGAGTCTGTTCCACGAATCGTGGTTTAAACTTTTATCCCATAAAAATAAATAGGCTCGGATTGAAAGTATTCAATAAGTTTTAATTCTAGATCGTTATTCCACATTTTGAAAACGAAACAAAAAATACGGGTGACTGATAGACACTGCGAGAAAACGTGAGTGTGATACCCTTCTCTTTTCTCGCCCGAGAAATCCTTTGAAGCGGCAAAATTTACCGACACCGATCGGAGAACAAGCGAGCCACGGCGAGCCAGGGCGAGAAACTCTTCACACTCACGCTTCTCGGGTGTTCACGCCGTGAGTCTGGATGGGCTATTACACTTCTTCGGGGCTTCACATTCACAGCGTGAAAGATAAGTGAGTGTAATGTAAGTGACGTTAAAGATAAGTGGATTCGATAATTATCGAAGAGTGTAGAGTAACGCTTCTGTAGTAAGGTATCTGTCCTGATTTGTACCCTTTACCCGAGGTTGGCACAGATGAGGCTATCCTATCTTTTCATTAGGCACTTACCTACCTACGCTTTTTTAAACTGTGAAAATACTTCCAACCAAATAAAGCATCTTTTATGTTCTTTTTTAATAGCTGTTGTATGTTACAGCCGCGGGTTTCCTCACGATGTTTTTCCTTCACCGTTAGCGATAATTGCCCGCACCGGGAATCGAACCTGGGACCTCTTTTTTCAGAGTCTACTGTTCTACCCGCTAGACCGGGTGGTCAACATTTTCGCGCGGGTAGAAACCCGCGGCATAGTAAAGTTGGCTCCACACGTATTGACTTGTGGGCTAGGCCGACTAAGCTGTCAGGATGGTATAGGTGCTGGACACGCCTACTCCATCTAAAACAATGTCCCAGGCACTGCAGCGTCGAGTGGTACTTCGAATAATGAACGATTCTGGTACTTTTCACTCTTGTCCTTCGAATAATGTCTGGTACTTTTCACTCTTAACCACCAACAGGTAAAAATATACAGCGTTGACCTTTTTCTTGTTTATTGTAAGAGTTATTTTTTCTGCATATTTTGAATGCTGTACGCTAAGCCTAACTGCATAGGTACCACGAGTGCTAATATTGTCGGTCCTGGGTCTGCCGGACGTCTGGTCAAAATATGGTATTGTAATGTTGGTTAAACTGCCTCACTTATTGATGTAGAATGCATTCTAATTCTTTAGTAGTAAGGTTGTTTATCCAACTTGTCACTTTCAGTGACGTTTTTCCTAGATTAACTAGTTTGATTTAGTAACCTTAATGTAAGCTAATAGGTATTATTTTACTTTGAATAGCGCTTTTGGATTTAAGTCACAGACTTGCAGTGAACAATTGGACAAGCTATTTGCGAGTACTTATAGTAAATCTGACAGCTCCTGAATTTATGAATCTTGGTGGTCGGTATTGATTAAAATGAGCTCATTATTGAACATTACCATTGTATATCGCACATAGAAGCACTTTTATATTTTTAGCACGTTTAAACTTAAATTGGAACTTATTAGCATCGCGTTTTCTATACATTTTAAATGACACGTAAACATAATCTAATTTCAATCGATATACAACGTGTTACAAAACATCCTTACTCTTTTTACAGGGTGTAACCTCGTGGTCAACAGGATGTCAAATCTGTAAAAAAAGTTGAAAAAAACAATTTTTATTTTATAACCTCAAAATTGAAAAAAAATCATACCTTTTTTGTTTTTGTTATAAGCTCAAATTTAAAAGTATGTTTGTGCGTGTAGGTGCATTTACATAGCTTTGAGTTGTTAAATCACTGTGAAAGTCAATGAAAACAATATTTAAAAAATACTTTTCTCCCGCCACATCGTTCACATTTTATTAATTTAAAAATTAACGGAACATCATAGAGCAAAAAAAAATTTAGGTTGTGATCCCTATCACCGGGTGCTATTACCCTGTAAAAAGAGTTAGGTACTTTTGTAACACCTTGTATAAACTATACAACCCCATATCTCGGCAACCCCTCGACCGATTTGGCTCATGTTCAAACTTAAAAATTCTTTTAATTTCATTTACCCGCCTACCAAATTTCATAACGATCCGACTAAATTTACTCAAGTTATCGTCGAACGAACATTCATACATATATACAAACAAACATACATACATACAAACATACAAACGCCGGATTGTTCAAGTAGACTCGGAGAACTTCGCTCGCTTCGCTCGCTCGTTCAATCAATACTTCAGTCCATTGACTTGTGTTCTTCAATTCCGGAGAAATCAACAAAGTAACACGCCATCACCCCTCAGCCTGTCCAATGGTTACTTGGAAAATTGGTCAATGATTTTGCAACTTCCGGTGAGCAGCGTACCTACGACATATTATGATGCCGCTACACATAGGTCCGGCATGGTACGCGAGCCAAACACTCACGCTTGTCCTGATACCAAGGAGGTATGTTATGTTGTAATACTTTTTAACAAAAACTCTATATCAGTCTGCAAGCTTAGCATAAGGACGGCAATGCACGTCCGATTTTTCCATCCGATTGTCTGATCAGACTACATTTCTATGGACAGGCAATACACGTCCGATCCGATAGTCTGATCGTACGTCCGACTCGGAAACAGCGTACGATTTTATGGCCGATCCGATTGTCTGAAGGCGCGGTCTGCATACTTCTGCATAGAGACACAATACACGTCCGATTTTTTTCGTCCTATTTGCCATTTTGGCTCTACAAGGTGTTACCAAAGATCCTAACTCTTTTTACAGGGCAATAGCACCCGGTGATAGGGATCACAACCAAAATTACCAATACCAAAAACAAAAAAGTATAACCCGTGTCATTAAAGAAAACATTTAGTATGGACTTCAAAACACTCGCCCTCTCGCTCTAATTAATACAGTCAAAGCGAGACAACGCTAGGTTTTTAACTCCGTCCTAAATGTTTTCTTTAATGACACGGGTTATATGCTAAATTTTAAATTTTGAGGTTATAAAATAAAGGTCGATTTTTTCAACTTTTTTTATAGAATTCACATCCTGTTGACCAGTAGGTTACACCCTGTAAAAAGAGTTAGGATGTTTTGTAACTCGTTGTATATCGTTCGTGACACTGAACGGACACATGCACGGAATATTCAAATAATACTTATGCCTTTAAATTTAAAGTAATGATATGATTTATATAGCGTCAAGTAGCACCTTCACTCACAAGTCACACTAGATGCATGTAGTGACCACTCGGACTATGCAGTGCCTGGGACATTGTTACGATGTAGTAGGCTTGCCAAGCACCTACTTATACCATCCTGCCTGACATCTTAGTCAGAGCCAACGAAACCGCGGGTTTGGTCACGATGGTAAGCGAGTACCTACAGGGTGCACTCTAAGTCGATAGCGGAACTTTAAGTAGGCTGTCTACTGATCAATACAAACAACTTGTACTAGGTGGCGAAAAAAAATGAAGTGAAAAAAATATCTGCTGTTTCATGCATTTGGCGCAGTACTGAGTCGACCTTTTGTATGGAACAGCTGATATTTTTTAGCTCCATTTTTTTCGCCACCTAGTACAAGTTATTTTTATTTATCAGAAGACAACCTACTTAAAGTTCCGCTATCGACTTAGAGTGCACCCTGTAGTATTGATACTACAAATTCACAAATTTACGTAGGTAACTTTGAAAATAGTCCGTCATAGGTATCTCAGTTCAAAGTCCAGTCCATTGCTACCTATGCTACCGCCGCTTATGCAATAAGTAACAGTTTCATCCTTCCGCTCCGTATGCAACCATCGGGATGATAGCTCAAGAACGACTGAGGTCAGAAAAAGTCGGACGAAAAAATCGTATTGCCGTCCATCCGATCCGATTGTCTGATCACTTTTGACCGACCCAGCCACGGTTCATAAAACTACAAATCCTCATAAATAGGTTTCGTTTCTTAACAAACCTTTTTTTCAGAACTTTTTTTTGCGTAACGAAAAATTATTGATCTGTACTTTATGTCAATGTCAATGATAGGAAAATCGAAATTTTGACTCTCATAAGAGAAGAAAAACGACATAATATATATTATTTGGAAGATTTTCCTATACTTTATCCCGCGACCTAAAGTTATAGCATGGAAAAACGTGGCCGACCTTAGGCCTACTCCACAAAGACTGGAAGTCTTTGCGAGATACAGAAAAACTGGAAAAAAAGAACGACGGTAAGTACCTACTTACTTCCTAGTGAGAAACTAAGTACCTACCTAGAGGTGGAATCATAGGTACAGTCAGCCACACGCTCGGATACCTACTCCTTTTTGTTTATTGGCGCCCTTAAGCCGCGCGCGGTAAGGGTATCTTAGACTGTGGCCGACCGTAAATCCTGTTCAAAGGTACTTGTTTAAAGGTACTCTTATTAGGTACACACGAGTGAGTGAGTGTTTCGTGACCTAAGCTGTCGGTAAAAGGGAAGGTAGTGGAAAGTGGAAACATGCATCCACGAGCCACTCGCAGAGTACCGAAGCACTAGCTAAGGCGGCAAGACCTACCGCACATAGGTCCCGGCACTCGGTTTCGATCGTTTGTTGGACTTAGTGTGCCCTTTTCATGACCTAAGCTGTCGGTAAAAGGGCCACTATAATAAAAAAGGTAGTCTGGAGAGGGAAGTGTCGGTAAAAGGGCCACTATAATAAAAATAGTAGTCTGGAGATGGTGCTATAATTATTTTCGTTTCATGCCTGTCCCTTGCTTTGGTTCATCCTTCGCTTGCTCGGTTTTCTATACAATCACTCGCACGCACCTAATAATAGTTTTACAGCCTTGCATAACGAATTACTACTTACCTACTGTTTCAGAAAAAAAGAGAATAGAAGACGGACGGTCTCCGGTGGGGGCACATCCTGCATATTTTATGAAGAAGACAAAAGTATATTTAATATTATTGGTGTAGTGTAGGCTCACCAAACCTAGGGTTGCCAGCCCCGGAGTCGAAGGTAATAACAATACCACAATAAAACCTTCCTCCACTACCACCACTTCTACCACCAAGTGTTCTCTCTCTCTCTCTCTCTCTCTCTCTCACCGCCACCAACCTTTAAAACCTTTAAAACCACCAACCTTAAAAAAATATTAATTTGGTATACTTACCTATAAAATTTGCTGTGGATTACGATGCTGGTTGTACAATTAATTAACACAACGTATGTATTTAAGGCTGGAAGATAGTAGTGTTACGGGAAATTAAAAAAAATCACAGTTTTTTACATTTTGTAGCTAAACTGAGCTATTTTTGTTCAGCGATTTTTCGTTCGCGAGAATAAAACCGTATTCTTTTCATTATTGTAAACAACAGAACAACAATAACTCAGCCGATTATGTGTTCTGATCTACGACAAGTTTTTTGGGCACTACCACTGCTTCGTAGACCAGAACACATAATCGGCTGAATTATTGTTGTTCTGTTGTTTACAATAATGAAAATAATACGGTTTTATTCTCGCGAACGAAAAATCGCTGAACAAAAATAGTTCAGTTTAGCTACAAAATGTAAAAGTCTGTGAAAATTTTGAATTTCCCGCCACCTTGCTATCGTCTACCCTTAATCTTTAAATTTAACACTCCTTTGTACTGCTGTTTGTTTTCCTTAATAAATAAAATAAAATAGTCAATCAGACGAGATAACTCAAAAATAATGAATCTTCATTCGACGACGAAAAATACTATTAAAAAAACCGGCCAAGTCCAACTGGCACTCGCGCACCGAGGGTTTCGTACCATCATTCTCTGCATTTAATTGGAAGAAAAAAAAACATCCATCGCGCTCTAGCGTTGATAATTTGATATTTGTAACTAATATAGAGGGCGCTAGTTTCTATGTCATGTTACATTTCTAGAGACCCCATTTTTTGTAGTATCTTTTGGTTCTGTAGAAGCTTGATTTTTTTAAGGCTCAAAGAGACTGCAGACCTGAGTATTTTGATATCAATTTTAACCTGATACCTCCACGCGTTCTTGAGAGAAAGGTCTTTACCGACAGACAGACCGACCACAAAGTGATCCTATAATGGTTCCGTTTTTATTATTACTTTTTAGGTCAGGAACCCTAAAAACGGTTGGGAAACAAGAACACTTTGTTGGCCTGACAAGAACTATATATCATCATTGCTAACACGTGATAGAAAGAAGGGTAGAAGGTAAGAGAGGTAGAAGAAGGCCACGGCGAAGGTATTTTGATCAAATTTAAGAGAAGGCTGTGGTCTAGACGTACCAGGCTGCGAAGGAACTGGCCTGTAACTGAAGTTCATGGAGAATGATGCACCGACAAGAGGATAACTCTTAAATACGTTTATAATGATGATGACAAGCCCTATATAAAAAGAGAACTGCGAAAAATAAACCTGGAAATATTGCTCTTAGAGTAGCAGGGGGCGAGACCCGAACAGACCGCTTGGATGGCCTCCATCAGCAGAATCAGTAAAATTGTTCAATTTACCAACAGTGGAAAGTGAAGTCAACGAAAACAGAGACGTTTAGTTTTAGAAAAACCAGTAGACGGTGAAATAGTGATTAGCTTATTATTATTATTAGCTCTATTATATTATTAGCTCTATTATATTATCTAAGTTAAGAATAAAGTTCGTTTTGTGAAACAAATCACCAAATTTTTTTTTTAGTGCAGCAGCACTTTCTCGATTAGTTTAGTGGATCCGTTACACTAATCTACACTAATATTGTAGAAAGGAAAAGTTTGTAAGTGCGTTGTTGTTGTTGTTGTTTTGTTGTGGTTCTAACTTCTCAACATAAGACCTTATTAGGTATCTATGAAGAAATAAAAGCATATTTTAAGTACAGATTCCTTTAATTTATTATACTTACAATAGGTACCTACAAAGTCACGAACGCAAGTCCCTGCATACGTTTTAGAAATCAAAAATACTGGAATCATGTTTTTCTCCAGGTTATCCAACGTGGTTTATAAGATTGGAATAATCAGCCACTGTCGAAGGCCGTTTCCACTGTCGCCCAAAATAATCGCGTCTGGAAATGGCCTCCATCCATTCTCCCATTGCGTGTACAATGAGAAAAACTATCATGCACAGAGCCTGGCCAGCGAGCACGTGCATTGACCTTGACGGACCAATTTCAGGATGCAGTACTTAGTTGCAGGTCGCAGCGGCATCCAGTCGTTTGTTTCCTCATTGGAGTCTCCATTGAGTTCTGTCACTGCTGTATCACATCACGGCACTATCAAGTCATCGGAGGGTTGTGTGGCTCATGCGGGTGCTTTTGGATAGCTTTATTCATTTGGTATTTTAAGCTACAAGCCATAAAATATCTTTGTAGCTTAATGACTTGCTTGACATTATTTGTAAGAGCCAGAGTAGATTATGCTTGCGTTTTTAGCCCCGCTTCTTGGCAGGGTTAGGTTTCCTTGTCTTCTCCCTCTATATTTAGCTGGATTTGTGCCATAAATTCATGCCCACAGCACTGCACTAAAGGCGCATTGTATGATCGACTCAATGGATTTGTTTGAGGTTGGATAATTATTATCTGCGTTAACTTGAACCTGAGTAACCATCTGCCGAGAAGTACTACGGCTGTAAATACATAATTTAGTTTGGTTTCATTTCCAAAAGATTTTCCAGGTTTTCTCTTGAGTGAAAGTGAGTGACGCATGACTTATGTCAATTCTGGCAAGTATATGGTCAAGTTGGCAGCACACTTTCATTTGTTTTCACGTCGCGTGGTCGTCTGCCGGACGTCTGCCGGACGTCTGTCCAAATACACTCCTGGTAGACCCTCTGGTACCTAATAATGTGATACCAAAACAATATGGGTCACTGCCAATGTTCTTTAGGTATTTTTTGGAAGTTTTATGCCACCTTCACTCCACACGTCGACTCGGATGCTGTTGTGGCAATGTTGCTCAGAAGCTATCACAGCTTGGTTATGTTTCTTAGCCTTGAAACATACATATGTAATAACGAGCTTATAGCTAAAAAGTGGTCTCCTCCAGATAACCTTTAGGTCTATAACACTAGGTCTAATCCCAGTTTCAGGGCGTTCTTCAACTGATTCGCCAATTCCTTGTCCGGGGGAAAACATCGTTGGATAAAGAGACTCTACTTGTGCCAATGTTGTCAAAACCGATATGATAAACGGTCTTATTATTTAGCAGTTAACGAGTTCGTTTCTACCCAGTGGCCTAGATTAGATGTAGATAAGTAATTGAATCACCCCACTTCTGGGCTAAGTTTTTAATTGAGAATGATGTTCTGACTCCAGCTAATGTTATTTGCATGCCGGCCAGCTTGCTTAGCTCGCATGTTGGTGTCGGGGTTCCATTTTCAGGGAAATTTATACGTAAGCAGTTTAAAAAAACCGGCCAAGTGCGAGTCGGTCTCGCGCACGAAGAGTTCCGTACCATTGTCTATAAAAACGGCGAAAAAATCACGTTTGTTTTATGGGAGCTGCCATTAATATTTATTTTATTCTGTTTTTTAGTATTTGTTGTTACAGCGGCAACAGAAATACATAATCTGTGAAAATTACAACTATCTAACTTGTATTCACGGTTCATGAGATACAGCCTGGTGACAGACGGACAGACGGACAGTGGAGTCTTACATAGTAATAGGGTCCTTTACCCTTTGGATACGGAACCCTAAAAACGCGGTAATTGTTGCGTGTGATTTATGTCAGGAAAACTTTACAGCGGTAACAAATTTTTATTTCAAATTCACTTAGGTGCAGGTACTAACTAACAATATTCATCATCATCAGCCTGTTAACATCCACTGCTGAGTACAGGCCTCTTCATGCTTACGCCGCCTCTCACGATCCTGTCAATTTAAATTTTCAATTCAATTTATTTGCCATAAATTACATGTGTGTTCTTATGTAAGTAAGTGTTTCAATGTAATTTTACCAATTAGGTGTAGCAAGAGTAATCCACAACAACCACTGCGTTCCGGCTACTTGGGCTATGTCACCGGACCATCTGGCTGGTGGTCTGCCAACCGATCTCTTCCCTTCTCGAGGTTGCCGTTCCGCAACGGATTTTGTCCATCGGCCGTCGGTGCGTCTAGCCAGGTGTCCTGCCCACTATGAATATTATTGTAGGGTTTTCTACTTTTTAACCCTACAATTCTATACAATACTTTGAATTTACTTGTACACTGTACAGCATAATATCGGTAAGCCCAATTTATACCAGCGCCATCTATCGAAAATTTTGGAACTAAAACCACCAAATAAGCTCAGCTGTCTTGAAAGCCCTCATTCCATTTCGTTGGGAGCAACAATAGAGCATTTTCGAGACCTCACCCCACAATATGAAACTGAAGTCCGATAGACTGGGATCCGTATACGTGGAGAACTGGATCCGAAGGATAATTTCAGCAGTAAGGTCTTACAGGACCTCCAAGGTTAATTTGTCCGCGGACGAGCCTTATAAGAAATTAAAATCTTTTTCGGTATATGAAAACACCCAATTCAAAGTTCGAAGACTTTGTTTAACTTTTCGGTAGTGTCGACACCCATTCAATATCTTTGCAGTGCAGTAAAAGGCCTTTTTGCACCTAGAGTAATGAGATGGACATACAGCATCCAGTGGCACCTTCACGCACACTATATGGGTGAAGAGACCACTCGGCGCTGCAGTGCCTGGGACATCGTTTTAGATGGAGTAGACTTGCCCAGCACCTAAACAGCTTGCAGTAAACTGGCCTAGGTATCTAGGTATCATTATAAAGGGTTTTTTTTTTTGAATCTAAAATTGTTTTGTTTGATTGGCTTAGATACTCCATGAGCAGCTGTCCGTTACGTATACAGGATCCTACCCTACGTCGCGTCGTAGGTACTCGTATTTGTATTTTGCATAAGAATTTCTAGGTAAAAACCTTTGGAACGTGATGTATTTTGTCTGAGAGATTATTCTATAGGTGTCTATCTACAGTAAGAAAGCGGCTAGCTACTACCTACCTATATTTTGTTTGGAAACTCGCGCTTATAATCAAAAAGTGTTTGATCAATGTACAGGTACAAACGACAGCACGTCAGACTGTACACTTTTGTTGTAAAGTCGCCCCTATTTTTTTTAATTTTTTTTTATATTTTTTATGGAATATTTACTGCCTTATGGTTACAATGGTCTTACAGTATAATAACTAAGTGCCAATTACAAATCTTCGCTTGTAATGTAACCGAGTAGAGTGCTAGCGTGTGTACCTATCCACTTATTTGTAGGTAACAGCTGGCACTTATACGTACACGTAGATACCCTTTTTATTAACCCCCGACCCAAAAAGAGGGTTATAAGTTTGACTGCTATGTGTGTGTGTGTCTGTGTCTGTCTGTTTGTCTGTCTGTGACACCGCAGTAGCTCTTAAACGGGTGAACCGATTTAGATGCGTACTGCGTAAGCCACATATTTTGACTAAAGGTGTAGAGTTTTTGAAGTTAGGGCTTGTAGAGTTAGGGTGTATACAGGGTGTTAAAAGACCGCCAACAGACCCGAAAGCCACGCATACTAGACACCAAAACAAAGTACTTTTTTGATAAATTATTGCTGGGAAATAATTTTGGTTTTTGAGGTTATCATTTTGAAAAATATTTTATCACGCAATGGACGTGTAACGCACAGAAGTCATATCGCGCAACCGTAGGTATAAGTTTATGTTACTTAAGCTTGAAGTGCTGATGTTTAGAATACATTGCGGGATGCAATTTTAACGTCGTTTTTTATAAGAAATATTCATAATTTTGATATGGCTTCTTGAGAAGGTATGTTAAGAACTGGATACTGAATACATTTCTGCAAAAAAAAAGTTTTGAAAAGTCCGACTTTGAACATGATTATCTCGGAAACCGTTGATTTCCCAGGCATAGTTCCTTGGGCAAAAAGGTTTCTTATGATGAGGACAATACGTGGTTTCCCGCTTTGTTGGCGGTCTTTTAACACCCTGTAGAGTTAGAAGTTTTGCTCTACGTGAGATCTGATAGCATTTTGATAGTGCGTGGTGTATGGTCTCGCCTTGGCAACATTTTACATACAAGGTGTTACAAAAGTAACTAACTCTTTTTACAGGGTAATAGCACCCGGTGATAGGGATCACAACCTAAATATGTTTTTTGCTCTATGACGTTCCGTTAATTTTTTAATTAATAAAATGTGAACGATGTGGCGGGACAAAAGCATTTTTTAAATATTTTTTGCATTGTCTTTCACAATGTTTTAACAACTCAAAGCTATTCAAATGCACCTACACGTACAAACATATTTTTAAATTTGAGCTAATAACAAAAACAAAAAAAAAAAAAAACAAATTTGACGATAAAAAAAAATAAATTTAAGCTAATAACAAAAACAAAAAAAAAAAAAACAATTTTGACGATTAAAAAAAAACAACTTTTTTTTACAGATTTGTCATCCTGTTGACCAGTAGGTTACACCCTGTAAAAAGAGTTAGGTACTTTTGTAACACCTTGTATAAAAGTTTTTGGTCGGTCTTATTTCTACATATAAAACATTTTTGCCAAAAAACCGAAAAAATATCGTAGTTTTTAGGATATATTCTCGCTCAAGTGGATCGTAGTCTATTCTCAATAGACGGCGCACGTCCTTTTGATAAATGATGACGTGTCTTGGAGGAAATATCATACGCAAATCACTTGCTGGTTACGCTAATGCTTTTACTGTTACCTTCACCGTTAGCGAGTGGTATTGCTACTACAAATTCACAAATGTACGTAACTTTGAAATTAAACAAAGTCATAGATACATGCCCGCACCGGGAATCGAACCTAGGACCTTTCACTTCAGAGTCCACTGTTCTACCCACTAGACCACCACCGCACTTCCAAGTACCTAAGGGTAGCATCAATAGTCTTCATCTCAAGCTCGAGCTCAAGTAGGTGAACTCAGAAAACACAATCACCGACTTGAGACCTTGGTTAATGACAATGTCAAGCTCGAGCTAGTGTCTATAAATATGCTGACAGCTACTCAAGCTTGATATGAGCCAAGGCTTGACATTAGCATTTTTGTTTTCTGAGGTCATCTACTTGAGCTCGAGTTTGAGCTGACGACTATTAATGCCACCCTAAGTAGCTGACCAATTATTTTTTTCCCAAAAACGCTAAGTTGCTAAGCATTCCTCGCGAAAATTATTCAACCCATAACTGCCACCCCATAATAAATACTACATCTATATCGCAAAATGCGATGCATGAATCTCAAAAAGCTCATAACTACCTACTTACCTACCATACTTACAGTGTAAAAACAAACTATTCTCTTCCAATGAACGAGCGAGCGAAGCGAGAGAAGTTCTCCGAGTCTACTGGAACAATCCGGCGTTTGTATGTTTGTATGTATGTTCGTTCGACGATAACTTGAGTAAATGAAGTCGGATCGTCACGAAATTTGGTAGGCGGGTAAATGAGGCAAAGAGAATTTTTATATTCGAACAAGAGCCAAATCGGACGAGTAGTTACCGAGATATGGGGTTGTTAAGTTTGTATGGGGTCGCGAGTTCACAGTTCGGGGCGAACCACTAGTCTGTTCTTTCCATGTAAACCACAGATTTAGTTGCGCTATAAATTGCGAATCGCTGTCAAATATGATACTTGGAAAAAAACCCTATTGGAAGTAAATTGACCAAACCCACTTGCACTAATCGATACTAGACCCCAAGTGTCAAAAATTCCAAAGAGAATACTCCACCCCAGTATCTATGCTATCATACCTACTCAAAACACATCCATTTCAAGACATGCGAATAATACGTCGGTAACAATTTAGTTGCGAGGTTTCGGTGAATTTTTGCACGGCCGAAATACTTTAGTTTCCTAGGCTGTGGATACTAACCCCGATTCTATTTCGCGGGCTTTGGGCTGTTCATCAGCGATCCATTCATTGTTGGATCTGTTATTGAACGAGCGAGCGAAGCGAGAGACGTTCTCCGAGTCTACTTGAACAATCCGGCGTTTGCAGGTTTGTGTATGCATGTGTTCGTTCAACGATAACTTGAGTTTTGGTCGGGTCGTCATAAAAAAAGATAGAAAAGTTTTCGTTTTCCGATCAGTAGTCAACAGCGCGTCAACTTTAACAAGACGTGTGGGCTGTACTCAGTTACGTTGTGGGCGACTTCGCAACGAAAATGTAAAATGAACTGTACCATCAGGGGAAAAAGTTCTGTTTTGGAATCAAATTATTCATTCTACACCTTACATCACAAAAGTGTAGTTTGTATAAAACGCTATAAGTAGAACAAAATGTAAAATACGCTGAAATGTTAATCACCTAAGAGCCTCAAACTCTTTGAAAGGTTTCAGCATAAATAATGACGTTTTTGTTGCTAATACCATCAAGAAAGACGCCTGCGTTAGCGCAAAGCTGAACCGGCCGTTTCTCTGATTTGTTCCCTTTATGCCTAAATTTTTCCGACCCGTTGAACATTTAGTCAAACCTGAAAAATAACACAACATGAAGCCCAGGTTAGTATTGTATTATGGTGCCCTGAGGAGGGTTCATTATGCAAAAAAATCCACACAGTCGTGAATCGTGAAAAACGGGTTTATTTTGTGGAAAATAGCTCTTATTTAAATGATCAATATTTTATCGACGATTAAAATTGGGAGATTTGCTGTGTTTATTTTTTAAAGAATACAGGGGCTGGCATACTGTCAACCACTGATGTCATTGTCACAATGGTGTACATAGTAGCAAAACACGAGACAACAATGATGATAATGATTTAATTTTATCCCTTATCAGGGACATAGGGCTCGAAGAAGGGATCTCCATTTTTCGTGGTCTTGCGCGGCAACCTCTAGCTCCTTCCAGCCGAGCGTGTATTGAATAATAATAAAGGTCTTTTCATCTACGTAATGAGAACTATATGGGTGAAGATACCACTCGGTGCTGCCCTGGGACATTGTTTTAGATGGTTTGGTTTGGTTTGGTTTGGTGTTGAATAACATGAATAAAAATAAAAATAGTATAATAAGTTCGGACGAAATATTTGGACGTATGGGGAAGAAGCCTTTCTCTCGCTTTAAAAGGGAAAAACGAAATAACAAAAAACACCCAATTACATTAGCGTGCCCGTTGCCATTACACGAAACTCGAGCCGGGCCGAATGTAGAATGTAGCTTAGCTACTGCCATAGACTGGGAGCTACACGAACAATGTCTTTTTGATAACTTAGAGTTAGTTTTTTTTTTCTTGTTGCGATGCGCCAACCTGCCCCTCTACCCTTGACGCATTTTTTTCGATATGGAGCAATTTACAAAATTTAATATTTCACAACGCATTTTATGTTTTTATTTTTAAAAATAGTATTGTCTTTCAATAAACATTACAAAGTAGGTATATAAAATCAAAGCATGGAAAGACGAAATCAAAGAGAAATTAATTTAAAAATCTTAGTCAATATGAACGCAATAGCGTCA
Organism: Zelleria hepariella; assembly: GCA_949319315.1. Taxonomy (NCBI): domain Eukaryota; kingdom Metazoa; phylum Arthropoda; class Insecta; order Lepidoptera; family Yponomeutidae; genus Zelleria; species Zelleria hepariella. The sequence goes on from OX439395.1 coordinate 13,111,567, forward strand.
AGGGTGACAAGTTGTCCTGATACATTCTATCAAATACTAGCTTTTGCCCGGGATTTCATCCGTATTAAAACAATTAGCGAACTTGATAATCCATCCTGCATCGTCTGAGATCTCCTTGAATAACTCGAACAAATTCGCAAAATAACGTAGCAAATGCCTCATTCTAAAATATGCGTGAAAAGATTAAACACCAAAATCCCTCTTCTGATAAAAAAGAGAAACTTTGAACCTTTGACAATCAAATGGACGTTTTTAAAAAAAATACAGAAAATAGACAAATGAAAAAAAAAACAAAAATATGTTTCTCCGCGGCGGGGAATCGAACCCCGGTCTCCCGCGTGACAGGCGGGGATACTTACCACTATACTACCGCGGATTATGTCAACCGAGGCGAAATTCTCGTTCTTGTTGGTAGAGTTTGTATTACTAAATACTTCGAATGAGATAAGGCTAGCGACCTTCGATTTCATACGCCAAAAAAACGAAAAGATAAGTAGTATTGATAAACAATCTGGTGTTTGATGAAATACGTCTCACAACTAGCGCCGCCAATGAAAAAAAAAAACATATCTTTTTTGGATGCGTTTTTAGCAAAAAACGCTCCTGCGATTTCTCAACGCGAGGCTTAACTATTTTTAGGACCTAAGGTTTGGATTCCAGATCATAGAACTTAAGAATGCAATCGATTCTCGCCAAAAGTGTCGATTGCATTCGTAGGAAATCCAATCTTGGAATCCAAACCTTAGGTCCTAAAAAAAGTTAAGCCTCACGTTGAGAAATCGCAGGAGCGTTTTTACGCATATAAAAAAAATATATATGATTTTTTTCCATTGGTGGCGCTAGTTGTGAGACGTATTGCGTCTTAAACATTGTGGTTTTATGTTAATTTTATACAAGAACAGCTGACAAAATAAGGGGTGAAAACAATATCGCTATTCCTAGTAGACGGATTATTTTTAACTACCAACGCTCGGTCTACCAACATTATAATAATCCAACAGGGAATGGTAATGAATATAGAAATTAAAAGAGCACAGCAATATTATTCAAATGAATGTAATTTCAACAACATGTTGATTTTAATACCTTGACATAACTTAGCGCCCGTTTCCCTAAGGTGTAGCAGAGGCACTAACAAATACAAGTAAATAAACAAAGTACTGTTTTTTTATGTATTTATTACTCACACTATAACGACCAGCACATCTAGCATGAAGGACATTGTAAAATCTTAAAACCTACTTGTAACTATCCAAGATAAAAACTGTATTTTGCATATTTTTAACCCCCGACATAAAAATAGGGGTGTTATAAGTTTGACCGCTATGTGTGTGTCTATCTGTCTCTATGTCTTTTTGTGTGTCTGTGTATATCTGTGGCACCATAGCTCTTAAACGGGTGAACCGATTTGGAAGCGGTTCTTTTTATTTGTCAAACTTATAACACCCTCTTTTCGGATCGGGGGTTGAAAAAGAAGACACCCTGTGCATCGCAACAACTGTTAAGGCCCAAACTTAGGCACAACTAGCGCTGCCAATGAAAAAAAAAACATATTATCTTCATTTTGCATGCGTTTTTTGCTAAAAACTCTCCTGCAAGTTCTCAACGAGTGGCTTAACTATTTTTAGGACCTAAGGTTTAGATTCCAGATCCTAGAACCTACGAATGCAATCATTTATCGCCAAAAGTGGCCACTTTTGGCGATAAAAGAGATATTGTAGGAGAGTTTTTAGCAAAAAAACGCATCCAAAAAGAAGATATGTTTTTTTTCATTGGAGGCGCTAGTTAAGATAAGATAAGATAAGATAAAAAGTATTTATTTAAAAACCACACATAAATTATACAGACAGTTACAGTTGTGCTTATATTTCGCGTTAAAAAGAAGACACCCTGTGCATCGCAACACCTGTTAAGTAAGACCCAACCTGAGTCTAATATGAGTATAATATGCATGGTCCCAAAATCGATTAGCCTAAATATGCTGAGCCCTCCTTTAAGCCGGCTATTTCTTTATGTAAATCCGGAGGACTTTGAGTCGGAGTAAGAGGCTTGTGGTAGAGAAAGGACAGTAAAGGTGGTATTCTAGAACGCTCTTAAGACGGAACGCGGGTAGCCGGCTGCTCCATACAAAAAATACAAAAAAGGAGACCTGTTTCCTCCCTGGATAATGATTTTAGAAAAAATATGTTTATGCCATTCAATTTATATGTACCTCTGCCATGTCCCTATGTTTTCCTTTTTTTATTATTTTAATTATTTTAATAAAATTTATTTCAATAATTATAATAATAAAAAAAGGAAAACATAGGGACATGGCAGAAGTAAATATAGATTGAATGGCATAAACATATTTTTTCTAAAACAATTATCCAGGGAGGAAACAGGTCTCCCCTTTTGTATGGATTTGAGGTTACCCGCGTTCCCTCTTAAACTCAGTTTAAACTAGAACGCTACTTAAACTCAGTTTAAGTAGAGTTTAGTAGTGTCGACCGTCTATAAAACAGCGCATGTTTTGATTTGAGCATCCCTCCCTAAAACATGCACTGTTTTATCGACAGTCACTACAAAACTATGTTTAAACTCCGACTGAGCGGGAAGAGTTAAACTGAGTTTAAGTAGCGTACTAGAATACCACCCTAAGTTTTGTTACATATGAGATGTTATAGCTAGTGTTTGCCCGCAGCTCTGATCTGGTACTTAATCGAGTTTTCAAGGGCCTTTTTAGGGTTCCGTACCAGTCGTACACACGACAGCACGTCAGACTGTACACTTTTGTCGCAAAGTCACCCGCAACGTAAGTGAATAGAGTGCACGCATGTAAGGGTCGACGTGTTGTCGTGTGTACCACTCGAGCCCGTAAACCAGTTTTTTTTATTGTATGTCGGTACGTAACCCTCAGTGCGCGAGTCCGACTTGCAATTGGGCGGTTTTTATTATTTTATTACACCTTCTATAAGTATAACGCAGGCATCACAGCTATCATTAACAACGCAGTGGTTTTAAACGTGGTAGGTAATCATCAACCGCAATAGGTAACAAACACCTAACTCTGTATTTGCACAGCTGTTAATTAACTCGTCAGACCGCATCCCGATAACAGGCTAATGATATTACCACCAGCACACAGTGGGGTCAAGGGGTCACGTGAACCCCACTTTAAAGCCAATCGGTCTCCATCTATCTATTTAGCCCATAAATGACGCCCACTGTTGGGCATACGCCAAGCCAAGTCACGCGGAGAGCTATGGAGCGGGCCATGCTAGGAGTACAGTCGCCCATAACGGTTTAATTCACGTATAAGGTTACCGGCTGCCCTTTTGAAAAGTTGTAAAGTACGTATTTGTGCATATAAAAACCTAAGTCTAACAATTCCTAACCCGATGCAAAAATAAAAAATAAATCATATTCATAAATATTCTTTTTTTTTTTTTATTATTATTTTTGGTGTCGTAATATTGTACAGACTCATTTAATTGCCATACGATGTTAGAAGACGTAGGCGCATGGAGATGGGCGGGACATTTCATTCGGCGGGATGACGGACGATGGAAATGATGATTCTACAGGTTCCCTTTCCTAGCTCTTTTTGTTTTTTTATGGGTACATGACGTCACCAAGCACTTGTTTTTGGAATAAATTTTGAGATTGGCCCTTCGATCAAGGATAAAACTAGATACAACATAGAACTCTGAAATGTGTCTCTGGAAAAATAGATGTCCAAACTGCCTTTGGGAGCTTATTTGCTCGTAGTCTGCAATTAAAGTAAAACTGTACACTAATGCAATAAGGTTGACATTCGAATATTAGACGTATGGTCGAAATGATGTTTCGTATTGTTCTATTGCTGATATCATTTGTTTCTGTGGAGACAAGTTTTTATTGTGATTTTATACGTAATGCGGATTCTAGTGGATGAGCCCCTCTTCAGCGGAAGAGCTCTTCCTTTTAGTTCCCTTTACGTCGAGCCACTGCTCGCCAGTTACTATCCTAGACTTCACTTCAGTGCCCGTTTCTTTTGGCCCGGGATTATCGTACAGTACATTCGTTTGGCAAACTGAATACGCAATAAGGATAGGAAAATGTATTTTTTGTCCGGACTTAAAGTGTCTCATGAATGAATAACCACTGCCACGTTCGGGGTTGACACCAGATTTGCATGAAACAATTGACGCACGACACTTGTTTGGTAACATTACAACTGTTACCTAAATTCTGAGAATAGATAAATAAAAAGCATGGGCCATAGGATCAGAATAAGAACATGATGGAATTAAACGCTGGATGTGCGGCAGAAAAACAAGAAATGGAGCTTTAATTAGGATTCAGTGTTCAGTACATGGATGACAAAAGACACTAAAAACAATTTGATAGCTACGTTCATAGAGACTATCGAATACAACCTTTTTATGTGTATTAAATTCCTACAGAACATCGAAATAATCCACTTATTTAGGAAATTGGTATCTAGTAAACTGTATTAGAAGAAGGAACACCTATTTTTGCAAGCAAAGAAGGGCAATTTTAGTGTGTAAACCTCCTGAGAATATTTTTCTAACTTGTAAGTCCCAATCCAGAAAGTATACTGCCCTGCAACTGTGCTTTCCTTATATTATTAATAATAAGTCATTTAGTTCAACCAACTATAATTCACTATTGACAAGTTCATATTGGGCAAGATACATTTAATTAACTTATTAGCCTAATAAAATGTTTCTATGTTCTATTGTATCAGATAAAACGCCAAATTATACATGACCACAAACTAACACCAGCACGTCTAATGATGAAATACATAACATGTACTTTCGCCTTATTATAATTGAAACGAAAATAACCATTTGCTCTGAAAGCACGCGATAAACCTATTCCTTTCATAAAAAGGTTGACTTTGAGCAGTGGCCGAATTTAATTTCGTTTTTATACACACTTTTTAGACTCAGTATTATAATATTAAAATAAGTAAGTGCTCATATTTTTATTGTTATTCTAATTTGTCATTTATTTCTGAGTTTGAATGTTTTGTACAAGGTAGTTGTTTCTGTCACTATTTACATGCAAAGGGTGTTTATTTTTTTATCGCAATGTACATGATTCATTTTTAATATAAGTAGAGAATAAGAACGAAGATTTTTTTGTTAATTTAAAGGTTATTCTCTGCATAAATCTTAGTGGTGGTTCTACAACCTTCCGGGGATTTTTTTGTTAATTTAAAGGTTATTCTCTGCATAAATCTTAGTGGTGTTTCTACAACCTTCCGGTCGAAAATGACAACTTCCCAAAAGGACAACTTCCCAAAATGACCACTTCCCAAAACGTCCACTTTAAAAAACTATAAGTCTCAAAACGTCCACTCCCAAAATGTGAAGGAAAGCACCGTGAGAAAACCCGAGCGTACCCTCAACGCAAAAATCGCCAACCTCTATCTCTCTCTGAGAGAAGCCCTTTGCCCAGCTAGTGGGACATGTACAATTGTACAGGCTACATCTTACTTTTTACTATCTATACCACACCCTCGCACGTTTCACTTAGACCTTACACCTAACTAGATGATTTATACAGAGCGGCCACTAAACCCCAATGACACCACACTAGCAGACGCTGTAGTTGGAAAGATAAACTTAATAAATACTTAAGTGATTCAAACAATTCAAATTATTTAAGACGTGTCGGTTTTCACTTTTACCTATAATTAGAGTACGATTAAAAGTTTCAAGGATCGTCAAATTACGCTCCATCAACAACACAAAGTTTTTTTAGAGTTCGTTCACGAACTTTTGCACTTTTTGTCAACATAATGCACTCTTCGTAGGGTTTTGGTACGGAATATTTTTGTACTCAAATATACCAAAAACCCACAATATTAACGGAACAAAATATTCAAAATCTAAACCAAGTTCTTTCTTTACGTTAACACGCTACCATTTTAGAGCAAATAAAATATTTCATTAAATTTTTTTCTACAAAATAAATACATCATCACGAGTGGAATGTTAAATTTTGTTGATTTTAAAATCTAAATTGTTTCGTAATAACGCCAAGTCTAGCTTTACATTCATAAGATTTTAATACGCAGCGTACGTCATGACGTCACAAGTTTCAGTTTCAAAGATATCGTAGGTTTTTAGGAGGAAGGTACCAAGGCATTATTTGAATCAAGCCTTTTCTTTCAAAGCGGCCGGACGATGAAGCTACGAAAGTTCGCGGTGGTTTGTGCTACGCCCTTAGGCGGCTACGAACTTTCGTAGCGGGCCACGCTACGGCGTAGGCGCCTACGGTCCGCGCGAGGAGCCAAGAACTAAACAGTTTATTATTATGATTTGACGTCTCTTTTCATAGTTTTTATTTTATTGTGGAAGAGAAAACAGACTTGCATAACGGAGGGAAATGCATGGGAACAATGTCTGTTTTTAAGATATTGAGGCCGAATTCAGAGTCAAGAATTCGCTGAGTATTGTTATAGGATAAATATCAAAGCTAATTATACTTAAATACGGTATATTGATTACAAAAAATCATATAAAATGTTTACTGAGGGCGAAACAAGCTCAACGAAAAGAAAACCATTCATGTTACCTAACTTTTTGTTACCTTTTTATACCCTTATGTAGTAGGAAAATTTCAAGGTGACCTAAACTTAACAAAACCTTCATTGTGTGGACCGACCAAAGCCAACATTATAATGCTCTCAATCACTTACCGTCAACGGGTTACTAAAACTTCGTGGGAATCTGCCAGCGAAAGAATACACGATAATACACGAACGTCAACGAAAGATAACCTTAAAATTGCGATCAGATACGATGAAATAACACCCAAACGATAACAAAATGTTTATCAACACAAAACGTTTTTGCCACAGATACGAGTAGACGGTCTTTTATCTAACTGTCTCTCTATTTACTTTGCTAAAATTAACCAGACGGCAATATTACATTTATGATGTGTCAAAGAAACCCCGCAAGAGCTGTACGTACTACTTATCATCTTAGCCTCAATGCCTCGATAGAGGAAGACTATCTCGGCACTGGCGAAAAACTAATAAGGCCAAAGCAGCCACTAGAAATATAAACCAACACGCAAAAACCCGACCGCCGAAAAAAAAACACAAAACAAGATAATTACCTTTTCGTTTCGCGAATCGATTCAGTTCGTTCTCTGACCTGCCACTTTACATCAAAATTGGACCAACCAGTCTGCAAGACACTTAAGAAGGGACAAACTGGTTGAAAAATGGGTTGGAAAAGCAAGGTTTTTATAGGAAAGAATACGTACCCGGCGGTGGCAATGGCGGAAGAACGCGGACGCGCTAGCAGGGCGCGGCGCGGCTCGCGACTGACGAACCTCCGACTCCTCCGACCCGTCTACCCCCGGGTTGAAGCGGAAAAACAAGCGGCTTTCCGCTACATCTAGCGGAAAAGCTAGCTGGGCCCTTAGCCTGTAACACAAAGATGCCAAAATGGGCTGTCAGGTGACGACTTCAATTACGATTTGCTAACGCTGTCTGTCCTTTTAATGTTTTTGTAGTACAGCTAATTCTAGAGGATTAGTTCTCTGGTTGTAGGAGAAAAACGAGGAGAGCCCGGTTTTGTCCTTCTGCCGGGACGCCATTGACCCGCCATTGCGTTACAGGCTAAGGGCCTTGGTCTGATTTCCAGCGGTTCAGTTAGGCTCTCCGATGCCATTTGGCTTCGGGCGATTAGACAGAAAAAGTGAAAACCGGTTTTTCGTTGCACGATTGGGAATATAATTGATTGAAGGCCACACGTCAGGATACCCCTTTTTGCTCGATTGGCGCCCTTATGCCACGCGCGGCAAAAGCTGCCATGGGGTATTTGTGTCTCTGGCCAACCGTACTTATAAAGGTAGATCTTTGGCATACTTTCGAATTTCCCAAATGTTGTGCTGAGTTTTTCAAACTCTGAGCAAAATTTGAGAAATTTTCGAAGCAAAAAATCGAGATATAAGAAATCGATGACGTTTAGAGAAAGTATTCCCATCTTCACAACTGAAAATGATCTAGTATTATCTTTCCCGACTTCAAGGTATACATATGTGTGCTAGGCCAAAAGTTGCGTGCGTCCAACGCGCTCCAGCGGCCTCCCTTCCCTACCCAGCGCTTTAAGCCCGCTTTTGGCCCCCCAGAGGGGGTTGTGGCCTCCTCACGCCTGCGCCGGTCGATTCGCCCAACAGTCGGTCAGTGGGACGCGCGATGGCGAAAACAAACATTCTTTGTCTTTCAAGACGGGAAGCAGACTGCTAGGCGCCGGTAGACACTTTTTTTTGGCCTCTTGGCCTCCGTAGGAAGCTTTGATGATGAAAGATAAGTCATCCACGGTATGGTTTTGAGAAATAAGTTTCTTTTTACAGGGGAAGCAGGCTGCTAGGCACCGATAGACACTTAGTTTTGGCCTCTTGGCCTCTGTAGGAAGCTTTGATGATGAAAGATAAGTCATCCACGGTATGGTTTTGAGAAATAAGTTTCTTTTTACAGGGGAAGCAGACTGCTAGGCACCGATAGACACTTAGTTTTGGCCTCTTGGCCTCTGTAGGAAGCTTTGATGATAACGTAGAGGATTAAATTTTAAGTCTACTGCGGTATGGGCCGGTAGACACTTTTTTTTGGCCTCTTGGCCTCCGTAGGAAACTTTGATGATGGTGTAAAGGAAAAAAATAAGTCATCCACGGTATGGTTTTGAGAAATAAGTTTCTTTTTACAGGGGAAGCAGACTGCTAGGCGCCGGTAGACACTTTTTTTTGGCCTCTTGGCCTCCGTAGGAAGCTTTGATGATGAAAGATAAGTCATCCACGATACTTTGTCTTTCAAGACGGGAAGCAGACTGCTAGGCGCCGGTAGACACTTTTTTTTGGCCTCTTGGCCTCCGTAGGAAGTTTTGATGATGAAAGATAAGTCATCCACGATACTTTGTCTTTCAAGACGGGAAGCAGACTGCTAGGCGCCGGTAGACACTTTTTTTTGGCCTCTTGGCCTCCGTAGGAAGCTTTGATGATGAAAGATAAGTCATCCACGATACTTTGTCTTTCAAGACGGGAAGCAGACTGCTAGGCGCCGGTAGACACTTTTTTTTGGCCTCTTGGCCTCCGTAGGAAGTTTTGATGATGAAAGATAAGTCATCCACGATACTTTGTCTTTCAAGACGGGAAGCAGACTGCTAGGCGCCGGTAGACACTTTTTTTGGCCTCTTGGCCTCCGTAGGAAGCTTTGATGATGAAAGATAAGTCATCCACGATACTTTGTCTTTCAAGACGGGAAGCAGACTGCTAGGCGCCGGTAGACACTTTTTTTGGCCTCTTGGCCTCCGTAGGAAGCTTTGATGATGGTGTAAAGAAAAAAATAAGTCATCCACGGTATGATTTTGAGAAATAAGTTTCTTTTTACAGGGGAAGCAGACTGCTAGGCACCGGTAGACACTTAGGGTGGTATTCTAGAACGCTACTTAAACTCAGTTCAAACTAGAACGCTACTTAAACTCTGTTTAAACTCAGTTCAAACTAGAACGCTACTTGAACTCCGTTTAAACTTAGTTTAAGTAGAGTTTAGTAGTGTCGACTGTCGATAAAACAGCGCATGTTTTGATTTGAATATCCCTCCCTTCATAGGTTTCACTGCTTTATCGACAGTCTGAACTCTGTTTAAACTGAGTTTAAGTAGCGTTCTAGAATACCACCCTTAGTTTTGGCCTCTTGGCCTCTGTAGGAAGCTTTGATGATGACGTAGAGGATTAAATTTTAAGTCTACTGCGGTATGGTTTTGACAAAATTAAATAGTTTCTTTAGAGATGAGAAGCGGATGGCTGGGCGCCGGTATAGTAGATATGTTTTCATAGCCTTTTGGCCTCTGTAGGAAGTTTTGATGATGATGTAGAGGACAAAGCTTTAAGGCCCGGTTTCTGAGTTGAGAATTTTGCTAAGCAAATGGGTAAGTATCGTCCTGTCTCTGCAGATTTCTCTCAAAAGAGCGTGACAGAGCGATACGTAAGCATGTGCTAAGTAAAATTCTCAATTCAGAAACCGGCAGTTAGGCTCGAGCCTAACTGCCGGTTTCTGAATTGAGTAATTCGCTAAGCAAATACTTAACTATCGTTCTGTCACGCTCTTTTGTGAGAAATCTGCAGAGACAGGACGATACTTACGTATTTGCTTAGTGAATTTCTCAATTCAGAAGCCGGCAGTTAGTCGTCCACGTTAGGGTTTTGACAAATAGTTTCTTTCAAGACGCTAGGAACGGGTGGACACTTTTTTCGGCCTCTTGGCGTCCGTCGGAGTGGTCGCTTTACCCATCTACTGGGAGTGAAGGTGCCACTGGACGCTGTATATATCATCATATTATTACGACCTACAACGGCCTAAGTTAGTTAGGCCCGGTTTCTGAATTGGGAATTTTACTAAGTAAATACTTAACTATCGTTCCGTCACGTTCTTTTGTGAGAAATCCGCAGAGGCAGAACGATATCAAGTACTTGCTTAGCGAATTTCTCAAGTCAGAAACCGGCAGTTAGAGTCATATAGGTACGTATTATAATGTTTTGGACAAATAGTTTCATTCAAAACGGAGCAGACGGATAATGCCGGCGCAGATTTTTTGGCCTCTTGGCCTCTGTAGGAAGCGTTGATGATGATGTAGAGTAAAAAAATGTCGTCCGTGGTAGGGTCTTGACGAACAATTTCTTTCAAGATGGGAAAAGCCTTTAGATAATATTTTCTTAGGTTTGCACGAGCACTATACATAATTTAAACACAGATTTTAACGGATTTAACACTCGTTTTATCTCGTTTTACGATCTCACGTCACTGGGAGCTCTTTTCCGTAGTCAGGAACGTTATTAAAACTATTTTTTTACTTTTTAATTTGTATCCGTAACGGGGGTAGTCAATGTCTAATTATGTACATAGCCGAGGGTAGTTTCAATTAACAAATGACATACAAGACAGCTGTCACCTCAGTCTACCGCGACCACGAGCCCTGCAAAGGTCTCAAAACGTTGGAAAATGAAAAAAGTTAATAAAACGAGTGTTAAATCCGTTAAAATCTGTGTTTAAATTAAAAGCCTTTAGGTTTTAGAATCTGGATATCTAAAAATAATTGTGTGGTGCTGTGGTGTCAGGGTTAAAAAGTCACATTCTCAAACATGGGATCCGAGTTTGATTTCCAGTGGTTCATCACAGTGCAATCAACATTTAAAGAGCAAACTTCACTTATATTCAAAATAAAAGAAAGATAAGTGATTTACTGCCGGTTTCTGATTTGATAAATTCGCTAAGCAAATGGGTAAGTCAGTATCGTCCTGTCTCTGCAGATTTCTCACAAAAGAGCGTGACATAATGATAGTAAAGTATTTGCTTAGCAAAATTCTCAATTCAGAAACCGGACCTTAGAATAACAATGAACCAAAACGCCATCACAAATCACTCCACTCCACTCAACCAACATCACCAAACCGCGAATCGGTCCAAATCACGACTCAAAAGAAAATAGTAGGAGAATCTGCTTACAAAGGCATCTCCGGACTCAAACGGCGATGCTGAGATGCTCGCAAATGTCGATAAGTCAATAACGTAGGGCAAGGTGGCTGCGGATCCGATCATAGCAGCTAGACTGAGCTAGGGATGTGTTTCCAGCAACGATATCGATGATTGCTGCCCCTGCGGAATCGTGGTCACACCGTTTTGCGCCGGGACGTGCGCCCTGCAAGCGTAGCAAAAGACTAGGTTAGAGCGTATCTATGGGTTTATAACTCTACCTATCCCACTCTACGACAAACAAAATACTGAGGGTATAATAATATAGCTATACCTAACCCCCTTATGTTCTGCCTAACCCAGCCTTATGCTACGCTTACTGGCCGCTTTATACCATATCAAGAATCACCATATCAAGTCCCTAATTGTCTTCAACGCCGCTGGTTTCATCCGTTTATTCCTGAAAGTATCCGAGCCACCATTCTTTTAACAACCCTGGAAGAAGTCGGTAGGTACTTAGGTCGTGGCCAAGCGTCAATTATGTTGAAGAATTTTATCGAGGCTATTTGATAAAGTAATATAATATTAGGTAGGTACCTGGGCTCTGTCAACCTCTAACCATTTAACTATAGTAGCAGTATGCTCTACAAATACCGACTCTATGTACTCTAACCGTATTTTATGGGCGAGTTTCCGCGGTTTGTCTCTATACATCGATGAATTTGATACGACTCTAGTAAATAAGGTAATTTTGCCATCAAACAAGCATAAATTTTACTACCTTTTCAAAGCGTTCTCCGATCTATCAGCCTCTAACAGTATACAGGGTGTTAAAAGACCGCCAACAAAGCTTGAAACCACGTATTGTCCTCATCATAATGAACATTTTTGCCCAAGGAACAATGCCTGGGAAATCAACGGTTTCCGAGATAATGAGGTTCGAAGTCGGACTTTTCAAAACTTTTTTTTTGCAGAAATGTATTCAGTATCTAGTTCTTAACATACCTTCTCAAGAAGCCATATTAAAATTATGAACATTTCTTGCAAAAAACGACGTTAAAATTGCAACCCGCAATGTATCCTTAACATCGGCACTTCAAGCTTCAAGTAACATAAACTTATACCCACGCTTGCGCAATATGATTTATGTGCATTACACGTCCATTGCGTGATAAAATATTTTTCAATTAAATAAAACCAAAATAATTTCCCAGCAATAATTTATCGAAAAAGTACTTTGATTTGGTGTCTAGTATGCGTGGCTTTCGGGTCTGTTGGCGGTCTTTTAATACCCTGTATAAATAGAGTGGGAGGATAACCCGGTCATGTCTTGGAAAGAATTAGCCCGTGGAAACGTGGGTTATCCCACGACTAGTACAAAGTTACTTACCTGCGTTCCGTCCGATATGCTTCGACATTCGAAGCATTTCGTGATGCGGAGCCATATTGGGTCTATCTACCCTGACAATCTTTTAAATGCCTTAAGAAAACACAGTAAGCTTTTTAAATGCGTCAAAAAAAGATAAAAAGTTCGTCAGGTGGAGACCTGCCTGAGTATCTTCCCTTGCATGATAAATACTGGGTGTTGCACTTTATAAATGGCCAAACTAGTCAAGTTTAAAACTCGTGGTTCGCCCCGAATTATGAACTCGCGACCCCATATCTCAGCAACCCCTCGACCGATTTAGCTCATGTTCGAACTTAAAAACTATCTTGGCCTCATTTACCTGCCTACCAAATTTCATGACGATCCGACTAATTTTACTCAAGTTATCGTCGAACGAACATTCATACATACATACATACATACATACTAGTGGTTCGCCCCGAACTATGAACTCGCGACCCCATATAAACTTAATAATAATAATAACCCCCGTGTTATGAAGTGTTGTGAAAGTCACCACGATCGGATGAGGCTTCTCCGATTTCTTTCCTATCTTATAGTGCTTCTATAACCTTCAGGTCCAGTTCAATATTCATAAAATCCTTTACAAAGTTTGCAATTATCATTTCCAACTCAAATTTTTCTTCTAGCATTTTTAGTTTTTCGCCAAACATTCTTTGAATGTTTTCTGTAACTTGTTCGCCGCTTTTTCTTATTTCAAGTTTTTGTGCCTCTAGATCATTTTGGATTTTTTGTAGTTTATCTAGTATTTTTTCCATTTTAAGTTTTGTATAGGAATAGGACTCTCTTGTAGTTTTGAAGTAAAGCGACCTCTATAGTTGAGCATAAGGACTTTTTGGTTTATAATTTTGAACACTAGATGGCTGTGATAAAAAAAATTGTCACGCCCTCTGTTAGGGAGTAGAATAACCATATTTTTTTTAAAATAGATGGCGCCTGTTTTGTATTTTCTAATCTGGTGTACTTTGGACCTTAGCAATTAGCAAAAATTTTGGTTATTTTTGGATTTATTGGATTAAAATAGAGTTCTCGTTACGGATTATTTCGCGACCCGTAAAAGTTTATTTTGATTGTTTCCACTGAGTTTTACGTCCGATATCCACAATATTGTTTCCAAACTGAATTTGTATTTATAGTTCACTTTTGTTAGTTTTTATCACTGCTTTCACTGTTTACTGATTAGATTTACGTTTTTATCACTTTTATAATCACTTTTTAGCACTATTTTAATGTTACTGAGAGGCAGCAGTGGCGCCCTCTCTCATCCCATATAAACTTAACAACCCCATATCTCGGCAACCCTTCGACCGATTTGGCTCATGTTCGAACTTAAAATTCTTTTAATTTCATTTACCTGCCTACCAAATTTCATGACGATCCGACAAAAATTACTCAAGTTATCGTCGAACGAACATTCATACATACAAACATACAAACATACAAACATACATACATACATACATACATACATACAAACGCCGGATTGTTCCAGTAGACTCGGAGAACTTCGCTCGCTCGTTCAAAAAAGGTTGGTCTTCATTATCTGACGTCTTTTCTCTCCATAAGATGCTCTATCTATCGATACTTACAACCTCTAGGTAGTCGTTAGCCTGCGCCCCCATCCCTACATCTCAGGAAGGTAAGATGCAATGTCAGCTTCGATCCACTCGGCTCAGCCGATTAAAAACCTACGATTTGTTAGTACGAGATTTCCAGATAAGTAGATAGATAGATAGAATACCTACACTAGTGGTTCGCCCCGAACTCCGAACTCGCGATCCCATATCTCAGCAACCCCTCGACCGATTTCGCTCATGTTCGAACTTAAAAATTCTCTTTGCCTCATTTACCTGCCTACCAAATTTCATGACGATCCGACTAAATTTACTCAAGTTATCGTCGAACGAACATTCATACATACATACATACAAACATACATACATACATACAAACATACAAACGCCGGATTGTTCCAGTAGACTCGGAGAACATCGCTCGCTTCGCTCGCTCGTTCAATAATAATATACCAAAGAATTACAAAGAAACTTACTTACTTAGGTAGGTATATTGATGTACCGTTCCCGGGAACATTGCCAATCGCTGGAAACATTGCCGGCAACATTGCCGGCAATGTTCCCCAACTGGGAATTTACTGGGAACTTTGCTCAAATCTTGAGATATTCCAATATTTGTTTGCTGAATTGTACATGATTTTGGATTCTCTATACACCAGGTAATGAATTATCAATAAAAACCCCATAACTTTGAAAACTGCCAGCCCATTGGGAATGTTTCCGGCAATGTTTCCAGTTTATTTCCGGCAATGTTTCCCATTGGGAATGTTCCCGGCAATGTTTCCAGTTTATTTCCGGCAAAGTTTCCAAGCAATCTTTCTCGGGATATTTGTTGGTAAACTTTACCATTATTTATGCAAATATCGATGATTTTGTATAGTGCTGTGATGAATTTTATGATAAAGATAATGGAACAGTCGCCCGCAACGTTTTAACAACTAAAAAGGTTACAGTTTCCCTTTATGATATGTCATAAAGTACGAAATTCTGGATTTAAACAGCTAAAACTTAAAGTCCTAACCAACCACACACTACCATAACCTGCCAAGGTCGAGTCGGATTCGCGCAGCGTTGGTTCCGTAGCATACATGCATAACATGAACTTAGAAGAAAAAAAAATGTTTTATTTTTTATTTTTCCTCATAAATCGAAAATTATACAGGTGGCATGTGTGTTCAGCCATTTTATGTCGTTTATAAGAAATGAGGGTTTCACGGTGGTATTACAGAACGCTCATTGATAACACAGTTTAAACTCTTCCCGCACAGTCGGAGTTTAAACATGGTTTAAACTCTTCTCACTAACAGTTTAGTAGAGCTTATTCATTAATCTTAGAGATTCCTTTATTAGGCTAATCAAATCAGTGACAGTGATCATGATGCTCGCTCAATGAGATCTACCCGATAAAAGTATCAAAACTTTAATTGCTCATATCTCTTAAACAGCTAATGCTAGACCCATGTTCATGGTACTCTAAGAAAAGGGCTCGACGAGATCTACCCGATAAAAGTATCAAAACTGTAACTGTCCATATCTCCTAAACGGCTAATGCTAGACTCATGTTCATGGTACTCTAAGAAAAGGGCTCGACGAGATCTACTCGATAAAAGTATCAAAACTTTAACTGCCCATATCTCCTAAACGGCTAATGCTAGACCCATGTTCATGGTACTCTAAGAAAAGGGCTCGACGAGATCTACCCGATAAAAGTATCAAAACTTTAAGTGCCCATATCTCCTAAACAGCTAATGCTAGACCCATGTTCATGGTACTCTATGGGCAGTTAAAGTTTTGATACTTTTATCGGGTAGATCTCGTCGAGCCCTTTTTTTAGAGTACCATGAACATGGGTCTAGCATTAGCCGTTTAGGAGATATGGGCAGTTAAAGTTTTGATACTTTTATTGGGTAGATCTCGTCAAGCCTTTTTCTTAGAGTACCATGAACATGGGTCTAGCATTAGCCGTTTAGGAGATATGGACAGTTAAAGTTTTGATACTTTTATCGGGTAGATCTCGTCGAGCCTTTTTCTTAGAGTACCCCGTCGTCTAATTCATTCATCTACCAAGTTTCATGGCTTACCTGGGGAAATGTACCTATACATCCCGAATTTACAGTTCGGGGCGAACTACTAGTATTAATAATTTGGAATATTATAGAAACCCGCGATCAGTCAATCAATTCAGCCCACTGTTGACCATTGTCAAGGAGCATAACATCGGTAGCCAATGGTTGAAGACAAAAAAACACAATAACATTGAAGATTGACTTCACTAATATATGTAAATCATATGAATAATTCACTTTTATTGGCAATAAGTAGGGATTTCATGGAATTTTTAAAGAAAATACCGATTTTATGCAGTTTCTATATGGCAACACTGTAAGGAAAGACGCTTATGAATTGTCACGTGATTAACGAACGCGATATTTCAAGAATCAGCATGATTGACTTCACTAATATATGTAAATCATATGAATAATTCACTTTTATTGGCAATAAGTAGGGATTTCATGGAATTTTTAAAGAAAATGCCGATTTTATGCAGTTTCTATATGGCAACACTGTAAGGAAAGACGCTTATGCATTGTCACGTGACTAACGAACGCGATATTTCAAGAATAAGCATGAATTATAAACAAAAAAACTACTGGGAATTTATGGGAACATTGGGAAAATTTCGGAAACTTTCCGGCAATGTTTCCAGTGGAAACATTGCCGGGAGTGGCAATATTTCCAAGCGTACATCACTAGGTAGGTACCTAGTACCAAAAAAAAAAAGCGTTGAGTTTTATGAGACCCATGATTGGAAATTTCGGAGCGAATAAAAATTAGCAAAGGGCATTAAAGGACCTAGGTTTTAGGTAAACCATTTTAGCCGTCGGACCATCGTGTAGCTCTGATGGGGCCTTAGCCTGTAACATAATGGCGTATCAATGGTGTCCCAGGTAGAAGGACAAAACCGGGATTTTTTCATTGTTCTCCTACAACCAGCGAACTAATCCTCTAGAATTAGACTCATAATATTCTTTTCTGTACTAAAAAAAACATTAAAAGGACCGACCCTGGACCGACAGCATTAATAAATCGTAATTTAAATCGTCAACCAGGAGCCCATTTTGGCACCATTGCGTTACAAGCTAAGGCCCCTGGTCTGCCCACAGTTGACATTCCTTAACGGAAAAAAATAGATACCTATGTTCTGTAATGTATAAAAAAAAAGAAAACCTATACAGGGTGTTAAACTCTCATACAAACTGTATCAAACAAACAAACATTAATTTGGCTCTACCATCGAATTTTAGTATGGAACATCTGATATTTGTTTCGTTATTTCGCACTTGGTCCAATAGAGTAAATATTGCTTGTATTGATGAATGCGACCCCTTTCAGTGTCACAGGACCTTTTTGAAACACCCTATAGACAGACATAGAGTTCTCTTCGTTTGTATAAGAGTGAGCGCAGTAAGTAATGCTCTACTTAATGGGGCATTCACTTAGCTGGTGCCACTGCTTACCTCTCCAGGGACATTGGCGTGAGTTTTGTTTTCATGTTAGTTTGGCTCCGTTTCACAAGGAACAATAAATTTTATATTATTCTGACTGAACCTTGAAGGCCTGAGATGAAACTCAGACGTTGCTCCTCAAATTCAGGTTATGAGACTGGTCTGAGTTTAGTATAAACTTGCAACCCACCCCGGCTTCGCACGGGAGAAAAGAAACCTTCCGTTAAATAAAATCTAACTACCTTAGTGTGTTTCCTATAGTATACTTATCTGTAGAGATTTGCCCCCTTTTCGAAAAACCTTACTTTTTATTCGAATTTTGCCCACTTTCTGAGTTTGCCCCCTATTTTGCCTTATCGACCTTTTTTCGTTCGCCAGAATCGTCTTTACCGATCCAAGTCCAATCTTGATAGATTACAAGAAAGGTCGATTAGTCAAAATAGGAGGCAAACTCAGAAAGTGGGCTTAATTCGAATAAAAAGTAGGGTTTTTCGAAAAGTGAGCCAATCTCTACAAAGTACGTACTATGGGAATCACACACACAAAAGCCGAAAGGACGTTTTCCACTAAAACGATGGAAAATTTTACTGTAGACGGGTCATCTGCGTAGGCCCTTAGCTAGTTACGCAATAAAATAACTGATGAATTATTAATTGGTTACCACGTGTGCAAGCTGCTGCAAACCGTACCAAGTTTTATTATCTCAAAGACTTCCAAATTCGAACCGAAAGCGCAGCTCAGGACCTTGATTACCTATCTAGCAATAAACAAGCAGAAAGCTTTCGCTCTCAATCAGTACAGCAGTATTAGAGTCGATTCGATTGGTCTACAGAGAAGACTCTACTCTACACTTACTAGTCAATAGCTTCCCTTTGTATGCCAAGGATGCTAACCACATCCTACCCGCCGCTACCCTAGATCGGCATTTAAAAATTTACTAAATAATTAGTCAAATTATTTTGGGTCGACGGTCGCTGAGAGAGACCGAAAACTCGATGGGTCGATGACATTGTCAAAACAGAACAGTGAACTCGCGATGTGCGATGTCTACCTAACTTTTTGCTAACACCTTACATACATTCCCGATTTTATATAAATTTGTAACGAATTCACTTACTTTTATTGTTTGTCGGGATAGCCGACATGTTTCGACCTCGTCCGGAAGTCTTAATCATGGAGGGACGGCGACGCGGCGTTCATCCGCTCACTGCGGGCTTGTAGACGTTGAGAGCTCCGCAGCAGTACGTGCTTACGAAAGTTTCAGTTTATGCCAAGAATGCTAACTTTACACCAAGCAAGCAACTGATGCAGTGGTGTGCAATGCCTGTGCGATCAATGGAAGACACGCAAATAGGAGCGGGATTCTTTATTTTATTCGCCCGCGGAAAAATTGCGCTGCCAGATTCCTGCAGATTGAAAAACTTACTTTTTTCCAATTTTATCGTTCTCTTAAGGCGGGGGTGGGTAATGCTTTGGCACAGGTTCTGCTAAAACCTGACTGTCTATGTTTAAGTAGGTACCTATAGGTGCCTCATTCCTTTCCTATACCTACCTAAATAGATAGAGAATATCTAAAACTAAAAGAACATAATTTTGCACCCATTATTTTGCGTGGTAGTACGGTCGGCCACAAACAGCCTAGGATACCTTTACTTACGTAAGTTTACGTAAACTAATTAGGGATATCTAAGTATTTTAATCCTACCATATCTCTGTCTTATTGTGCATCTACTTACTTGCTACTTTATTTCCGCATCCAGTCCTGACCATCCCAAGGTTGTCCGGAAGAGATATCTTTTAGCTATAAGGCCGCCATTTGTGCAAAATTTTGTTGTAAAAGTGATCTGTAATATTATTTCTGTTGTGCAATAAAGAGTTCTCTATATATCTATCTAGGATACCCTATGGCAGCTCTTACCGCTCGCGGCATAAGGGCATCAATCGAACAAAAACGGGTAACCTAGCGAGTGGCCGACTGTACCTACCTACCTACATTATTTTTGAGTCTAATAGTGCCAAGCGCCTACCTATTGGAAAACTTAGCATAAGCGGTTATCGAGAAACTAGTTCGGCCTGACACAGCCTTAACTGTGCCAAATAA
Organism: Zelleria hepariella; assembly: GCA_949319315.1. Taxonomy (NCBI): domain Eukaryota; kingdom Metazoa; phylum Arthropoda; class Insecta; order Lepidoptera; family Yponomeutidae; genus Zelleria; species Zelleria hepariella. The sequence continues at coordinate 13,131,634 of OX439395.1, forward strand.
AGCGCTGATTTCCTCAAGACGTTTTCCTTCGCAGCTAGCGAGTGATGTACCTACCTACCTAGGTATTTGAATTTGTAGTAGCAAGCAACAAACCCCTCGAGATCTTGCGAGATCCCGAACATTAGCATAAAGAAACATTACACCGCAAGCTCGTTAGTTCAGGAAACAAACTGTTGTTTACTGAGAACAATTAAAAGTTTCCCCGCGCGTATAGCGCCTAAGTAGTGTTCGGTTTAAGTTGCGGGGTTAGCGCGAATTCGACGTTACGATTACCTACTAGTAGCTTATCGTACTACTGTGAAAGGCTGCTGAGAGCTGACGAATTGCCCGTTTTCAAAGCAGTTCATAGATGGCGCTTATAAGCATGCTCATGTCCTAAAAGAACCGGGACTCAACTGTCGAATTTCGCTTAGCGCAGATTAATTTTGACAGTCGCGTTTCGGTTTTTCTATAGCCAAGCCTGTAAGCGCCATCTATGAACTGCTTTGAATTTTTGCAGTTTGTGCTTTAAAAGCGACTCATTCTTTGTCTTACTTTACTCTAGGCAACACCGTGATTTCACTATCAAAGTGCGCTCGGGGATTTTCTGACAGCTACAAATAAATAAAAAATAGTTCTAAAGGATGTGACAGATGGCGTTGATCTGACATGGAGTCTATCACAGAGTAAATTTTGTGCTTACTAAAGAGAAAAGTTTCTTCACTTCATTGCTCTGTGACTTCATCTTCCATCGTCGTAGACGTCATTCCAATTTGGTACACACGAAAACACGTCAGAGTGTAGGTACACTTTTGTTGTAAATTCGCCCGTAACGTAACCGAGTAGAGTGCTAGCGTGTAAGGGTCGACGTGCTGTCGTGTGTACGTGCACATGACTTTGTTATTTTTCTTGTATGAGTGAATGGTAAAAGCGGAAACACTACATACATTTTGCTCCGCCACTAATGTGTTTGGACTAATGCCACTAATGTGTATCTACGAAGGCCAACGAGTGCGAACTGCCATAGAAAAAAAAACATGTCTCATCAGCGACATCTAGTTACTTTTGGAACTACAACCTATGAGCTGTCAGAAAATTCAAGTACCTACTAGCATCAAGTAATAGCTAGTCACTTGGTCTAATCTAAGTGCACTAAACGCACTGTGAAAACGGGGCCGTTTTCAGAAGAAAAAAACGTAGTTCTTTTTTTCTCCACTGATGGCGCTCATAATACGGCACTATAACGGCAGTCGGTACGGGCAGCATGGTAAGCCCGAGACAGGCCCTTCTCTATGCAAAACTGTCAACTTGTCGGTCGGGCTCGAGTTGGCTCTACGCCAACATTGCGATGGAGACAAAAATACAACATTTTTATTAAAATGGCTATAACTACTTTTTGCTCGACATGACCATTCTATTGCCATATCAAGTCCCGCCTGCCACGCTCGCACAATAGACATGGCACGTCTGTCACTCGAGTTCGAGAGTGTCAAAACGACCATGCTAGCACAGCCTTCTAAGAAGGCTGTGATGCTAGGCATACAGTTGAAATTTCATCAGTGTTGCCAACGGTACGACAAATTACCGTAAACTGTAATAATCATAACCAGAAACACAATTCATTGCTTGCAAATTTTAACGCATCACGTAGTTGATGTCAGTACCTATTCTATATTTATCAAAAACCATTTATGTTTTTGCTTTCAAGAATAAAAATTTCAAATATATGACACGGCATTTTTACCGATTGAACATGGCAAGCCTGATTCTTATCTGTGTATCCTTAGTATTAGTACTTTCTTATCTGTGAATCTGTGGGAAAAAGCGTTATTTGACTGCCGTTATGTAGCCGTATTTTCTGCACCATCTAGCGAGCATTTTAAAATCAGCTTTTAACTGTCAGTTGAAAACGGCTCATTCAGTCGATTCAATGAAACTTTCGATTCGATTCGATTTTGATTTTCAATACTGGCATCATATTAATCTGTGGTAGCATCCACAGATTAGGTCAATCAAATGTCATCCCTCTGTCATCCATCCATCTTGGTTTTTGTCTGTGATCTTATTTATTTTTGGCTTGGCTTGGCGGCCGAAACTAATTATTTCCATAAAATTTTCCAATGCGCAAATGGAAGTGGAAGATCTTGCTTTACGCGTAAAACACCGTTATAGTTTATAACTTGTGAAAATGAGTTATAAGGCAAAGCAAGGCGGCAAGGCAACAATGCCGCTGAAGAAGTTCTGTAACGCTTGCTTCAGCTTGGATCGAAAACTCATGCCGATCGGAAACTTGCTGGATGTATTCTACAGTTTGTTCGAGAATAGAAACTCGGTAAGCAATACATAAAATAAGGTCATCGGTTGGGGTGTAGCGTTGGGGGCGCTATGGGCCACAATAATGATGTCACAATATAATTCAAGCCAGCCGGGCGCGCTTTGAAACGGTGAAATGATTTTTTTGTATTTCACCTTCAATGGAAGATGCATCGTCAAGAAGACCGATCGCAGATATACATAGAAGAAGAAAAAAACGATGTTTTAGTTCTCCATCCGTCTTAATACTTGGAACTCCAATATTCCGATGTCTGGATGATCCTCATTTTTCTTGACACTATTTTCCATTGCGAAAGTGGCGTTGGATAGGTCATACTATGCGAAGACCCGAAAACCACCCCTGGAAGATAGCACTGAAATGGTGTCCAACTGGAACACGAAAGAGAAGGCGCCCTAAAACTACCTGGCGTCGATCAGTGCAACAGGAGGCTAACAGTCTTGGAATGAGCATATCCGAGCTTGAGATGAAGGCGCAAAATCGGCCAGACTGGAAAATTGTTTTGAGAGCCCTAAGTCCCTGGGGAGTAAGGGGAGAATGGAGTTAACATCAGATCCAGCTCTAGTGTCAACCTCACCTGCACGTGGTGCTCCCTGCTAGACAACGGACGAGGCTCTGGCGACCGAGTCAGTGGCGGTATAACCATTCCCCTGTCTGGGCAACTGGACGGAAGAGGCTACAGAGGCCTAGGGACCCAAATAACCCCTAAGAGATCTGGTGCAGAAGGCAACGGGAAACCACTGCACTAACCTCCCAAGAAAGCCATCATGAAAGTTACGGAGAACTCTACTCTCCGTCACCTTCAATGATGGTCACGATCCTCAGCACTGAGGGAACGACTGAATGGAAGTCCCTGATTACGGATAAAAGGAACTGATGATGATGATTTTCTATGATGTTTCAGAACCCGGTGTTTCGGCGCCAAGTAACCCTGTGCTGGGAGTGCCTGGCAATATTGAAGAGAGTCAGGGACTTCAAAAGAAATGTAACCTCTGTGCAGAACTTCATGAACAACTGCTATGGTAGTCAGGTATGTGCTGTGGCAAAACCTGCCAGTTTGCAATCATCTCCTTGGGTTTTTTTTTTGTTCTTCTTTGATTTGCAATCAGTCCGTAGACTAAAGCAGATGTGCGGGTGTCTTAAGAGCGGGGGTAAAGCTAAGTGAACGCTCTTCAAATAAAAAATTCGCAATGTTTGAGATTGTTGGTCGTATTCACAAAAATACTATAGATTCTAGGCTATATACTTGATCAGCATGTGGGACGAATACCTAATTGCTAAAAGTTGACTCGATAGAAAAAAATCCCGAAGTTACCTCTAGTTTTTCGATTTTTTGCGTTTTTCAATGCCTAAAATAATGATATTGCAACCAGAACACCTTGAATTAAATAATACAGTCATTATCACGTCAGTAGGGGGGAAAACATTTTTTGGTGTCATACAGATATTTATTTAAATTAAATATCAAAGAAATGGCGCAGGCGTCAAGTTATTCTAGACAGATTTTGTGTATGCCCTCTCCGTCGCACGCGCTTTTTGACCTATTCTTTGTTTCGTTGTTCGCTGATCGCCTCAGTCACGAGCGCTCTGTTGAGATGAGTGGTCTATGCCTGCCGGCGCTCCGTCCGCGACCCGTAAAATAATCTTAATATTTGAAACAAAGTCGTGTTAGTTACACCATTTATAACTCGAGAACGGGTGGACCGATTTTTATGATTTTAGTTTTGTTGGATTTCTCTCTGCCCCGAATAGCAGAATAACTATTAAAACAACGGAAAAACTCACGAGAAAAAACTAAGTCTGCGCGGACTAAGTCGCGGGCAAAAGCTAGTTATTTATATTGTTTTTCTTGTAAAAATATCGTTAGCTGTTTAGAATTATTAATTAAGTTTTAGTAATAAATAAACCTAAATTTAAGATATATTTATAGTGTCGTATTATTATTGTGTAATAAAGAGACTGTGGCCCGGTTTCTGAGTTGAGAATTTTGCTAAGCAAATGGGTAAGTATCGTCCTGTCTCTGCAGATTTCTCAGAAAAGAGCGTGACAGAGCGATACGTAAAGTATGTGCTTATTAAAATTCTCAACTCAGAAACCGGGCCTGTTTGTTTTACGCCAAAATGGGAAATAAAAATAACAAACGACTCAAGTGTTCGTTTAGCAATAAGCGACCTATAAACTTCACAACCCACTGATATGTTTTCATTACAGTCACAATTCAAAGATAACAATAAAAAAATATTCTTTTATTACCATTTGAAGATTATTCGGATTGTGGTGCAAAGTCACCCCGCTAGGTGCAAAGCTGGGTGCAAAGACGAGACTATTCCATTTTCCCCCACTAGAGTTCCCCCACTGGTGGGAAAAAATGGAATCGCAAAAAATTTTTTCCCCCACTGAGTGGCTGGTGGGGAAATTGGAATTTTTATTCCATTTTCCCCCACCAGATATTTATAGACAAGACATTGGCGAGGCAGACTCATTACAATGATGCAGTCACTGTAGCCTAGCCTAATTTTATAATTAATCGGCATAAATAAAACGAATTTGTTAACTTTACCTACTAATTTGTTTATTTGTATTTAAAAAAATATATACTTGGTATACAGGGTGGCCCAAACATACACGTCAAGCGAGAAAATCTAGATAGCTGACACCGAGGGCTACCCGAATCACCCCCATGTATGTTCAGCCATTTTTTGTCGTTTAGAAGTTATGAGGCTTTTAAGGTTTTTTTGAAAAAAAATACCTAGCATTCGATTTTATTTTGTAACTTTTTTTTCTTACGTTTTTTCAGCAAAATTTTTTATTTCTTAGAGTCTCAGATAAATTATCTATCACCAAAAAAATAATGATCAGCTATGGACTTTTAGAAGATACCGCAATTTTGATCCAAAGTCCAAAAAAATTGTTTTCGAGAAAACATCACTGAAATAGTTAGTATGGGGAAAAAAATAAGTAGAAGTCTGAAGGACTTTTTATTGATTTCAAAAACTTTCCCAAAGCCTCATTCTTCAGAATAATACAAAAAACTTGTCACTTTTATGGGACTTTTATTCAAGTAATTTGCGATCAAAGTCGAAAAACTGGAGTTGGAAGAAATTTTATTTCAATCAATTTTCATTTATTTTGGTCGATTCGGACAAAAAACATTGCGGATCGGCTTTAAATCATCTGTCAGTAGGATTTGCATTAGAAATTCACGAAAAAAAAAAAAAGGCCTTTAATTTTCAGACTTTTTTTATTGATTTTTTGTTTAAATTTATTTTTTTCTTCATGTTTTGTAAGTAAATTCAATAATAAAATAATTTAAAATTCAAATAATGAAAAAAAAAGCCTCATAACTTCTAAACGACAAAAAATGGCTGAACATACATGGGGGTGATTCGGGTAGCCCTCGGTGTCAGCTATCTAGATTTTCTCGCTTGACGTCTATGTTTGGGCCACCCTGTATAGATCGCCGGATAAAGACAAAAAAAGAGGCAAAATTCACAAAGCGTGATGTAGTTCTGCATTTTTGGTATGTTATATGGGTCTGTTAGGGTAGTGTGAGTTAAAATTTGCAACTTCGAAAAACTTGTGGAAACTGAGAAAATCGAGTAAAACATCGAAATTTTGGGACTATTTTCACTATTTGCTCTCTAGGGCCAAAATTATGAATTTTTTGCAAACAATGTTTTTACACACATAAACTGTATTAAATTACCTACAATTTGAGCCTAATTTCAGCTCTATTGACACCATAGAAGACAAGCTATGGCTCTTCGAAAATGACATAATTTCCCCAAACATTGAAATTTTCAAATTTTACGAGCTGATTTCGTAAAATATTGGAAAAACCTCTTATCCTACGAAGAAAAGTTACTGAAAATACCTTGTAGAAGATTTAATAAGCTTTTATTAAAGCCCAAAACCAAGTCTGTGAGACTAACAGTTCACTCACAATCTCAAAAAAACGAAAAGAAGGTAAAATGAGTTACAGAAGCAAAAGACTCAATGTATACAGGGTTCTTGGAAATTAGACCGGGATGTAGTTCTGTATTTTTGTTATGTTATATGGGTCTGTTAGAGTAGTTTGAATTAAAATTTGCAACTTCGAAAAACTTGTAAAACTGAGAAAATGGAGAAATACTTCGAAATTTTGGGACTTTTTCACTATTTGCTCTGCAGGGCCAAAACTATGTATTTTTTGCAAAAGATGTTTTCTACACTTATAAACTGTATTAAATTATCTACAATTTGAGCCTAATTGCAGCTCTATTGTCCCAAAAAAAGCCAAGCTATGACACGTCAAAGATGACCAATTTTTCTCGAAAATTGAAAATTCACGTTTTACTCACTTATTTCGCGAAATATTGGCATTCTATGGGGTCGTTCGGAAGGCACGTTAAACCGTTGGTCCCGGTTGTTGTTGATTAATAACAATCGTTAAGCCATGTCAGAGACCCTTTGGGCGGCCTAAAAACTCTGACACCAGGGGTGGCCACTACCTCATACGATTACCTACCCATGGGGTCAATAGAGCTGCAATTAGATTCAAATTGTAGATAATTTAAAACAGTTAGAAAAAATCTTTTGCAAAAAATGCATAATTTTGGCCCAGCAGAGCAAATAGTGAAAATAGTCCCAAAATATCGAAGTTTTTCTCGATTTTCTCAATTTCTACAAGTTTTTCGAAGTTGAAAATTTGAATTCAAACTACTCTAACAGACCCATATAACATACCAAAAATGCAGATACATCCCGGTCTAATTTCTAAGAACCATATGTATACATTGAATCTTTTGCCTCTGTAACCCATTTTACCTTCTTTTCGTTTTTTTGAGATTGTGAGTGAACTGTTAGTCTCACAGAGTTGGTTTTGGGCTGTAATAAAAGCTTATTATATCTTCCAAAAGGTATTTTCAGTAACTTTTCTTCGTTGGATAAGTGGTTTTTCCAATATTTTACGAAATCAGCTCGTAAAACTTGAAAATTTCAATGTTTGGGGAAATTATGTCATTTTCTAAGAGCCATAACTTGTCTCCTATGGTGTCAATAGACCTGAAATTAGGCTCAAATTGTAGGTAATTTAATACAGTTTATGTGTGTAAAAAAATAGGTAAAAAAACTTTTTAAGTTAAACGGTTTTATGTTAAACATACATTGCAATGTTTAAGATAAATGTACTAAAAACCAAAAAATAATAAAATAGATACAGTCGTGGGAATTATAAACATATGCATAGACTAGACTAAAATAAAACCGTGGGGCACGTCAATTGTCTACAATCGTTGATTAAAATGTTTGTTTTGTAATGTTACACTATAATTATTAGGCAGTTGACGTGCCCCACGGTTTTATTTTCGGATAACGTATCCGCCATTTTGTAGCGGCCGCCATCTTGGATTTCAATTTCTTATAGTATATTGTATTCTGCTTGTTGAGCCCTTTCATTTAATACCCATATTGATGGGATTAATAAAACATAAATTATCCGCCATTTTGTAGCGGCGGCCATCTTGAATTTATAATGATAATGAATAAACATAATTGTATTGTCACCAAAATCCAAAGTGTATACAAAATTTCAGATTAATCGGTTGACAGGAAGAGGGTGAAATTTGAATTACTAAATTTGACCCAAGAAAGACTAAAGAATAAATAAAACAAACGGGGTGAGCTAAATAAAACCGTTTAATAAAACCGTTTAAAAACATTGTTCGCAAAAAATGCATAGTTTTGGCCCTAGAGAGCAAATAGTGAAAAAAGTCCCAAAATTTCGATGTTTTTCTCGATTTTCTCAGTTTTCACAAGTTTTTCTTAGTTGCAAATTTTAACTCACACTACCCTAACAGACCCATATAACATATCAAAAATGCAGAACTACATCACGCTTTGTGAATTTAGCCACTTTTTTTGTCTTTATCCGGCGGCCAAGTTTTTTTTTTTTAATACAAATAAACAAATTAGTAAAGTTAACAAATTAGTTTTATTTATGCCGATTAATTATAAAATTAGGCTAGGCTACAGTGACTGCATCATTGTAATGAGTCAGCTTCGCCAATAATAATCTTGTATAAACAAACTCACTATTTTTAAACTAAAACAAACAACAACTACGAACAAATTAATCACTTAGCATTTCAAAATCAAGTTGCAAATCGAATGGCAGAGAAGCAGATAGTCTAAACGTGAACACGACCCCAAAGCCCGGACGCAAGTGAACGAGCGCTGCCGCGTGCGCCGCCGTCGTCCCTCCCTCGCCGCAGGCCAGCCCCTCCGTGCCGCCTGCCTGGCGAACCGGTCACGTGGTCTCGCGCTACGTCATCAGCTCGTCGCTTGCTACGCCCTCTTCTGGGATCTTCTCCCAACACGGCCTCTCCTGACCGCGGAGCGTCCTCGCCCGCTGGATCACTGGAATGGTTAGACTCCTGGACTGCACCATTGCTGGCTGTAATAGGTGCGTCATGTTCATCTGCAGCTGTAATTCGAAACAAAGTATTAGTTTTGCCTCGAAAACATCACGCGTACAGAGTCCTCAGGGTGTACTCAAAGTCGCTATGCAGAATTGCAGAGCCCTCAGGATGCAATCACCGTACAGAGCCCTCAGGATGTACCTACTTGAAGTCGCTATGCAGAGCCCTCAGGATGCAAACACAGTACAGAGCCCTCAGGATGTACCTACTTGAAGTCGCTATGCAGAGCCCTCAGGATGCAAACACAGTACAGAGCCCTCAGGATGTACCTACTTGAAGTCGCTATGCAGAGCCCTCAGGATGCAAACACAGTACAGAGCCCTCAGGATGTACCTACTTGAAGTCGCTATGCAGAGCCCTCAGGATGCAAACACAGTACAGAGCCCTCAGGATGTACCTACTTGAAGTCGCTATGCAGAGCCCTCAGGATGCAAACACAGTACAGAGCCCTCAGGATGTACCTACTTGAAGTCGCTATGCAGAGCCCTCAGGATGCAAACACAGTACAGAGCCCTCAGGATGTACCTTCTTGAAGTCGCTATGCAGAGCCCTCAGGATGCAAACACAGTACAGAGCCCTCAGGATGTACCTACAGCCAAGGAGTACTGGCCAGGTACATCCCCAAAATAGAGCCCTCGGGATATTTTGTACAGCTTTAAAACAATGACAGAGGCCTCAGGATATCACATTACTCACAATAAAAAAATGCAGAACAAACATCAAGAGTCCACTCCCCGCACCACAACATCATATACGTAGCAGCGGCCTCAGCATGTCTGTATGAACAGTATGAAATGGCTCACCCAGCTTTCTCCATGACTCGATCTGTAACAGTGGCTGATGTGGTACCTTTTTATGCGAAAAACAAACGAAATAATGTAACACAACTTTTTAGCATGGGAAACCCAAAATGTTTTAAAGCATCTGCGAGGACTTTAAAATTTACTCCAATCAGGTAGGATCTGAAATGTTGCAATGCTCTGACCATCGCCAGCGTTTTCAACTCACAGGAGTGTATCGCGGCTCGGTATCCTTTGTAAGTTGGATGGAATAGGCAATTACCCTCTAAAATGTTCGGCTAAGCCAAGAAGTTGACGAACCTGTTTGACGTTCTCTGGTATGAGAGCACCTCGCGCTCGGTCACACCTGACCATTACTTAATGCTTATGCTTCGTATAGGCGGACAGGAAATCAACCAGGTTGTTTTACGATAGCTTAGCGTTCATAGTTACCGCTCGAATTTGTGCATCAACAATACCGCGAACGACGATAGCGGTAATCAACTCATCTGACAGACCCCGTACTATTCTAAGTCTCAATAAGGTGCGTCTCGCAAATTCTGCGTAAGTGGGATAACGATCAGAATCTGTCTTCATTACTTCAAATAACACATTTGCGATATGTATTTTACGAGGACACAGTGATTTAAAATCAATCTTGAAGTTAGTCCAGGTTCGATCGTTAGACACCCACTCATTGAGCCATACCTGCGCATCTCCTCTTAAACAATGTCCTATCCTCGACAAGCATTCTCTGTCGCTCCACTTATTCAGGATTCTGGGTTGATCCACCTCGTCGCACCAGGCCTCTATGTCGTGAATGCTGGGATCAAAGCGAGATATGTAATAATTGTGAGTTTTCACCGACGTGAGTGCGCTCATGGCACTCACGATCTTGTTTGTCACGTCCGTGGTTACAGTATCCAGCTCTGAGGGCGCCAGGGAAGGCGGCGGTGGCGTCGGCAGCATCGCGTGTTGTACCTGCGCGCCCATCATAGGTGGCACCAAATCAGTCCATGGCGCAGGCGGGTTACTCTGTAACATATGAAAAGGGAGCGCGACACCCTAGGCAGCAGGCGCGCTACTTTGAGTTGTGTATGCAGAGACCGCGGGCATGCCACTGGAAAACATGTACGTGGCGGGCGCGACAGCTTGAGCCGTGGGCGCGCCGCCACAGGAAAGCACGAGTGAGGCGGGCGCTGCAGCAGGCGCTGCGGGCGCGCCACCACCGGGCAGAACATTGTAAGTGGGTGCAGAAGTAGGCGCGCCGCCATCACTGGGCAGCACGTGGTAAGCGGGCGCAGTAACGGACGCCACAACATGCGCCGCGGGCGCGCCGCCACTAGGAAGCACGTGGTAAGCGGGCGCGCCGGGTGAATGAGTGGGTGCGCCGGCGCCGCTGGAAAGCACATGGTAAGCGGGCGCCGCGGTGGGCGCGCCGGGCGAAGCAGCGGGCGCGCCGGCAAGCACATGGTAAGCGGGCGCCGCGGTGGGCGCGCCGGGCGAAGCAGCGGGCGCGCCGGCAAGCACACGGTAACCGGGCGCCGCGGTGGGCGCGCCGGGTGAAGCAGCGGGAGCGCCGGCAAGCACATGGTAAGCGGGCGCCACGGCGGGCGCGCCGGGCGAAGCAGTGGGCGCGCCGGGCAGCGCATGGTAAGCGGGCGCGCCGGGCGCCGCT